>CM036535.1:13561965-13894465 GCA_020745685.1 Tautogolabrus adspersus | reverse complement strand
AGAATAACTAAGTACAAGAAAGGCTGTACTTGGGCAACAAATAGGCTAACATTCTCACAAAGACAATGCCAACATACTGAAGTCAAGCAGGTCACATTTTGAAAATATCCTGTAACGTTTTCTTTAACAAGTTAGCATGCTCTTATATGGTTGGTATGTAGATCTGTGTTTGATAGGAGATCATTAGTTTTGCATTTATGAGGTCACAACCCAAAATTCAGGAGACATTGAACTGTTCAAGAGGAAATTTAACATTAATACTAAGGGGAACATAAAGCTGTAAACAAAACTTCATGGTAATCAATTTTAAGACCTTTCACTATAAAACAACAAAAAACAACCTGTAGTTAGTAGAGCATCTTTTTTTAGTGTACATCGATGGCGCACCATCAATATCTGTATCAAATGTGTGGAAATATCTCCAAAGAGTTTCGAATATTTTGCTAAAAGCAAGAAATATTATCCCGCTTGTGGCACTATGGGAAAAATCTGTTGAGCCACAAAGTATGTAGGGTTCATCCTCTGGCCACAATGATGTCTATTCATATTACGGAAACTCATCAAATATTAAAGAAATACCAGTCGGGAAAAAACAATCACATTACCGAAAACACCATCTTTCACATTAATAACATGATTCAAAGAATTGACTAATGGCAAATCAAAATACAGGTTTCTGTTCATTCTTATTTGACTCAAGAAATGATCCAGGATGTTATTGAGTATATTGAGATGGGCTGTCTTTTTCCCCCCAACCTGCTCTTGTTTATGGATGTCTTCCTGATGTAGACCTAAAGGGGGGAAAAATGCAACAATAAAAAAACATTTCACTAACAAACTGAAATTTCACTGTGCAAACACTTTTTTGTTGGCTTTGTTAATGTGCACCACCCACTTTGAATCGTATTCCTCAAGACCAATGCCAATACCTTAACACCAATAACAAACCAATGCTGTCTGGGCTAAACCTACTGTCAGCCTACTGACAAATTCTGCAGAAAACCAAACACATTACTTCTGAACATTCATCACAGAGGCGTCTCGTTGTATTTTTGCAAAGCTTCCACAGGGACCAGACCCTGTCCCGGTGCAGCCTGGGACCAGGAACCTGCTCCAGCCCCTAGGGACCCGCTGGCAGAGGCAACAATGGGTCAGAGCCCTTTCTTTGTGTGGTCGCCCTCCTTAATCAAACTAGGCAGAGATGTGATTGGATTTTAATTCTGCAGGGCCCACTGTAATGGTGTGATGGACGGGGACTGGTGAATTGGAGCAAGATGTCAGCCCTCTGAGGCCTCCATTAATGATATTACCTCATTTCTTAAAGTGGCAGGGGTGCACTGGGACGAGGGAATCGCTGAAGTTGGCAGGCAGAGTCCCCCCTTTCTTTTTTTAGCCTCCTTCTCTTTTTTATTTCAATCTCTGAATCTCTGGATGGGTCAGGACCAGATGTGCTGCTCTTTGTGCATCCTGAATATTGGGAACCATTTCACAATATTTCTGTGATTTGAGCTTCTATAATACCATACACAATAGTTGAATGGTACATGTCCTGCTTGGGAAGATTTTTTTTAACCTATATTGAAAACTAAATTGAAAATGTATGCTGCAAATGTAACCAGAGGACTTCTGAATATTGTTGGTCTCAGAGGAACTGTCCACAGCTCCTATAAATAAAAGTAAAACACATCCTGTGAGTTAGCTTAGTTTGCCTAAACTTTGAGCTCTCAGCGATCATTCTAAAATCAATTCCGTGTCAGTTCAGTGAAATCTATCCACAGATAGGTTGGGATGGGTGTCATTAAATTTAGGGAAATACAAATATACAGAAAACTATTAAATTTATTAACGAAATGATCAGGATAATTAACAAGCCGAATGACTCCTATTTCTCCCACAGGGGAAACTTACAAAGGGGGAGAACAGAGTGGGTGAATGGAATCTGTAGAAATGACCACAGAAGAAGAAATAAAGGAGGAGTGCCTGGGAAATACAAATTTAGTACATTGGTACATCCAGGTAGATTTTGTGTAATTAACAAGATAGTGAGAGATAAATGTAGCCTACATATATGACCCTGTTATGCAAATTAGAGTGTCTGAATATAACAGACAATAAATAAATTACAATTCTAAAATGTATAATAAGAAATAAATCAAAAAATGTTTTAACAGGAAGTACACAACAATGGCCCATCAACGATGACAGCTTATCAATAAGAACTGGAAGTCATTTTCTGTCATTGTTTTTGACTCTATAGACTCACAGTGTCTGTGCCTGTCAGGAGCAGTATATCAGCAGCATTTGAAACTCAGGTCGTCTTTGTATGCTATAATTAAAGTTTGTATCAGTTCCATCCAAACACTTGAGTCAGAGGGTTAATTGACATTTGGCACTAAATCTAGAACACAACGACTTCCTGAAAACATTCTTGAACTTCTGAACTGACTCTGATGTGACCCTGACGAACGCCACACTGTCTCCAGCTTAAACCTTTTGATGCCCTTTCTCATCTTAAGTGAGTCACACTCAATGCCTCATTGTTTGTTTCCTGTGACACGTGTTTGTCTTCCTCCTTCATGTAATGACAGTTTGGTCCTGTCAAAGGAGGGGATGGGGATTGGGGTGGGGGGTACAGGTGAAGCCTCATTGTGTTTTATAGATAGTCATTGTAGAGTGGGGCGGCTCCAGCCTTCCTCTCCTCTGCTAATGGGCGTTGGTGTGTTGTTTTCGCAGCAGATTTACGCGTGGGTGGGGCTCTGTGATTTACGGAGCTCTGACACCGTCTCAGCAGCAAGGACCAGAGAGGCTGATTGTGGCTCTATGTGTGTTCCAGGTGAGGCTGAGGTCTGCTCCCCTGAACACACACACACAAACACACACACACAAACACATGCATGCAGTGGGAGCAACATGCTTAGAAACTCTAACCTGCACAAATGAGAACTTAGATACTTTGGTGCATACTCAGCCCTTGTTGTGAAATAATAGTAGACAAGTTGCCACTGTTGCAATTTCCTCTCTGAAGGTTCACCTAAAGTGCAGAAGGATATCCGGACATGTTTTACTGGCATGCATTTAATGAGCATTTACGGAGTTTGAACCACCTTACCTGTGCAAAAGTTCCTTTTTGGGGGGCAAATCCAGACCAACAGCGGACAAAAAAGTGTACACACTGTTCTTATACTTTAGGGATGTTATTCTTCTTTAGGGTGTTTTTCTTTCTCTATTTTTTTTTTTTTTTTACCTTTTTGAGTGAGTTTGTCATTTTTACAGGGTGTTGTTTTCTTTTGTGTTGTTGTTTTTAGGGGGATGTTCTTTTATGAGGGTGTTATTGTCTTTTTGAGGGTGTTCTTTTTTTGTTTTGTTGTGTTTTTCTATTTTTAGGGATTGGTTTTTCTTTTTATTTTATGTTTGAGGGTGTGTTTTATAAGGGTGTTTTGTGTGTGTGTGTGTGTGTGTGTGTGGGGGGGGGGCTTTTTTAAGGGGGGTCGTTCTATGTTTATGAGTATGGTCTTTACTTGCTCTTTTGTAAAGCTTCTCGAGATAACACTTGTTGTGAATTGGCGCTATACAAATAATGATTGAGTGATTGATTGATATGTTAAGGATAAAGCTCTTTTTTTAATGTTTTTTTTCCCAGGCTGATTTTTTTTATTAGGGTGCTGTTGCTTTTTTGAGAGTGTTTTTCTAAACGGTGTTTCTTCCTATTTTAAGGTGTGTTTTTGGGAGGTGTCATGGTGTCAAGTTTTTCTTCAGCAGATTGTTGCCTGTTTTTTCACATCTCTGTTCTTTTTTTAAGAGCGTTGTTATTTTCTTGATAGTGTTATTCGATTTCTCTTTGTGTTTGACATCTGTTAAATAATAAAAAAAAGTCAATACAACCACAAAATAAAGAGAAAATGTGTTTACAAAGAAAATCCATATTTAGTTCTTAATGCACCTTGGTTTGAACGTTTAACAGATGCTGTTTGGATATTTACTCATTGTGTCAGTTTCCCATAAAGACAGCATTCAGGATCAATAGTTTGTAAGTAGCTCAGAAAGATGTTGACGGTGCCCTTTCATGATCAGTGTAACCTAAGACATCAAATGTTAAATTGGCCATCTGGGATAAATTGCTCTTTAAATTCCCTATATCAAACATCAAGAAGTGCAGAAAACACAGCACAACAAGTAATATTGACGCGGGGATGTAAGGAAAAGTATAAAAATATTTTTGTCTTACGTTGCAACATACTGTTGTGTAAATGAGTCACCAATAACTGTATTTGTCACGGCCTTGAGTATGAGCATGCAGGGACATGCTGAAGCCTACATACAGCTTTATTTTTCATTTCCATGTCATGATGTATGATGCAATTTAACATAAGCTATTGAGACCCTCAGCTCACTCACTGCTGTGTCTCCACTCAAGAGCGACACTTTTCCCTCCCCCCTCCCCCCCTCCCCTCTCTTTTTCTTTCCTCCTGCATAAAAAAAATCTCCCAGTTCAGACTCTGCCTTCAGTCATCCTGTCAGAAAAGCTTCCCTGGAGACTTCTGGACTTAAAGTTGGTCCCGGCAGTTCCTCTGCTGGTGGCCCCCACAGGAGGAGCAAGGTCACAGTGGACCTGAGTGTCAAAACTTTCACAGAGCCTCCACAGAAATCCTACACATTTCTTTCTTTCACGATGTTTGTTAGTGACACTAATTGAATGGTCTAAGGGCTATTTCTTCTAATGCAAAAAGAGAGTTTAGAAAAGGAAAACAAACAGGTTTATAATACAGAATGATGCACATGTTGCTTTCTGTCTGTATATCTTTCTAGTTCCTTTAAATAGAAGAGGAAGATTTAGTCTCTGCAGACAACATTGCATGATGGATGTTCAATTAAGGATAATGTGTTCTGTCACATTTGCAGATGGTTTTCCATGTTTGGGGATTTTTGTGTGCCTCATCCTTAGATAAACCAAATAAATAAATCTCTGGGAAATGTTAATTAATATATATTTAAAAAAAAGTATAACCTTAGATTTCACTGACTGATCAAAATTATTTTAAATGAAAGTTATTTATTTAAGCTGTTCTTCAAGATGGAGTGTAAATGGTATTACATCTGGCTTTCTAGCGTAGTATGATCTGGGTCCTGCAAAAGGCTTGAACTTTTGTAGAAAAAGAAAAAAACATGAACTCATTTTTGAAAAATAAATGCTCTATTAGTTCTAAGCTTGCTTAAATTACCAGCATTAAGGCTTAAGGTTCAGGGTGGTTCAAATTTGCCAGCCATGCATTTGTTTGTGTTGGCTTGTTAATTTAAAATTCCAAACATGGATAAAATACTTTCTCCTCTCTTCTTATTCCATGTCATCCCTGTTATAAGGACTGCAATGTGCCATACTGTCATCATTTCCTCGAAATCTGTCAGAGAACCACCTCAAATTTCTTGTGACCGGCATATAGAAAAATTATAAATCAAGACCTTCTTTATAGTAACTTTGCATTCATCGTTTTCATAGATTTGTTATTTTTAAGAGGGAAAATGACAAAAATGTCAACACTCCAGATATTACTATTTAAAAAGATAAACAGCCTATCCACTTACACAGACAAGTGTTTCTAATATTTAGTCAGCTTTCTTTGATTAAAGAAAATAGAGTGGAAAATATTAGAAACACTTCTCACTATGATACAATTTGAGAAAATGTGACACAGCACTTTTTAAAGACAGTTTTCATAAAATCTGAATGTATAGGATAAGATTTCAGTGCATTAATTTGAGCTGTTTGTATTTAATGAACAGTCAAATAAATATGTTTGCTCTCTATTACGATACTGAACAGAAGGGACACATCACACTTTCTTGTAGCCTGATATCCACGGAACCACATGAGGCATTAGTCAAGTTCACGAATGAAGGATTGAGTTGAAATCGATGGGTCAGGCCGGAAAAATAAAGCCTGCAAGTCGAGTATATACAGTCTAAATAAATCAAAATATTAAAGGAGGTTGTTTTGCTGTTAAGCTAGTAATTTGGACTGGCATAAAGCCTAGAAAACGCATGGACATATGGGGGAGTGATCCCCTGTTAAGTTGCAACGTGTGGGACACTCTCTTCATGGGGGAAAAAATGAAACATAAACCGAGATGCACTGTTTAAATGTATCTTTGTCTTTTTTCATTTAAATATTTCCCCCACACAAAAATGTGAACACTTTAAAAAGATGCATCTATGTATAGCCTATTTAAGATCAGGCCTGTATTTCTGCTCCATGTGGGTCTGTTAGTGGCTGTTTAGTGACTCGTGGTGTTCGGCGCTGCAGTCCTCGCGAGCGCGCTGGGTGATCTAATTACGTGCACCCCTGCACCAATTAGAGAATTACATCACACCTTTAAATGGACTAGTCCTCTTAATCATTAATGATAGGGTGTCATTCCCTGACGGCGTCTAGTTGCATTGCGGCAACTTGACACATGCAGACACAGCTCGGAGTTAATCAGACATAATGTGGGGGAAACGATACTGTCAAAGTGTTCCGGTACAAAATGTGTGAAATACATATTACAGTATATATTCATTTCAGTTTGGGCGACGCCGTTGAAATCGGGACGGTCTCGTATTGAAACGTTTGAACTAATGAGTGATATTGTAGACCGAGCTGCGTGAGGTGGGTGGGGGTCGGGGGGTGTCAGCGGTGTTTATTTTGGTTTTTGCTTAACGTATTGAGGGGGAAACGCCTACTGATCATATGGCCTACAGGTACTCAAGCGTCACTTTCTGACTGTCAGAGGACGTGATCTCTGATCTGTGTGAGAACACACACTAATAGACATGAACTAAACAGAAACAAATTAAATGGAAAATAAAAATAGATTAAATAAACATTATACTTTCTCAGTTAAGGTTTTCTGCATTATTGGCTTATTTAGCCACTTACTGTGGGCTGTGTTTTAATTTGTGTAATTTTTTTTCTTTTCTTGAAGTGGGCCTACTGAAATGAAAAAGCATGCGTTAAAGCTTTTTTCCCACTATTTTTTGTATTTGTATTCAATATTATTTTATTACAGTCATATAACTCCCTCAAATATTTAATTTGAAGGTCTTTGATAAACTCATTTTACCGCATGTTTATTTTTGTTTCACAACTCGGAAAGGTTTTTAAACTAATATAACCCGATTTGTAAGTGAATTTGAATGTCATCTGTTTGAGCCCAAAGGGGATGAGTTATAGGCTTTAATATCAACGCAGGAAATGTTCTGTTTTGAAAAAAGATATGGCCCCTAATGATTTTCTGCTGTGAGAGAGTCTAGAGGCCTGCATTCTGCTCTGTGAACGCCATTGTTATTCTTATCTTATCTCTGTTATCTTAATCTGCTCACATTGTTTACTTATCTTATTTGAAATAGCTCAATTACAAATCTATTATCTGCCTTTTGTCATTCAAACTTCCGATTAAGTCGCTGTCAGCACATTTAAACGATTTATTTACACGCTCAAATATGAAAATACCTTCATCATAATTTTGTTTAAATACCTACAGGGCAATCTTTTTTATGTACGTAAAAAAAAAAAATCAAACATTTGTTTTGCCTAACAAGCAGGTATGTGCACAGATGTGGTCATCCACAGCGCCTTGTTTAGACCTGCACAAAGTGTAAAGAGCTCATTTAGTCTGAGTTGTCATTGCGGCTGACCCGCGCGCAATAACGCAATACACTGAAGAAAAATAAACCAAGGAGGAGAAGTGACCCTTTACGAGCTGATCCCTGCTCCCCTCACAAACGAAGTGGTTTGGGGAGGGCGCGCTGTGTGGTGTGTGTGTGTGTGTGTGTGTGTGTGTGTGTGTGTGTGTGTGTGTGTGTGTGTGCGTGTGCGTGTGCGTGTGCGTGCGTGCGTGCGTGTGTGTGTGTAATGAGGGGGGTGTTTAGTTTAGTTTAGTTTAGTTTGTTGTGGCTTCAGTCAGTGTATCGCTTGCAGGTGATGCCAGGACTAGATAAGAGGTCGCCGATCCCTCCGCGCTGTCTAGACCGGCCTGTGACTCAACCAGAGAAACTGGACTGATCACAATTTACAGCAGATTTTTGCCCCCGAGATAGTAAATGACCATCGGCCGATTCCTGCCACATAACCGAGGGGGAAACCCTGAAGATGGAGGCTGACGATAAGACAACAGAGCCTGCAGGCTGCAGTGCAGGCAGGACAACTTGATTTAGGTAAAAGTAGACGAATGAATCTTTGAATCTGTTCTTAAGATCGGCATGCAGAGGCTGTGTGTGTCACTCCGCTGTCATGAGGAGGAACGATATGTCTCCTCCACGACTTTCACTTTCCCCCCACCATTATCGCTCTAAGTTCCATGCTATTACGTTGTTTGCATGAAAGATGAACAGATGTTGCTATTCAGTTGGATCGTCCAATAAAACTAAATTATTTCGACATAAATAGAAACTCGCCTGCAAAAAGACTGGTCTTCATCTTTTTATTTTTTATCAGGTAATAATCCCTTAGCGAACCGCTTTCCTAACAATAAATAATATAACAATAATTTACTTTTTTGTTCGACAAGCTCAAACAGCCTGTTTCCTGCCCTTTAGATAAAGTATTTACAACACGAATAGTTTGCAGATTATCATGCTCTGACCTTAAGACAAAGAGTCAACTGGACTCCATAACGCAATAAATGTATCAAAAAAAATTAGACACAATATGATCACAATGAAGAAATCGCAGAAATTTCCTTCTGTTTCGACGTGGAAATGTCTCCGGTTTGTTTCACAGGGGAAAGGTTTTTTGTAGTATATCCATCGAGAAGTCTTCTGTACATCTTCTCTTTCCATCAAGTCATGCAACAATTGATCTGCTCAGTTTTTGTCAATGAAATCTCCAAAAAAAAAAAAAAAAAAAAAAAAAAATCGGCAGTCACTGGATGCTCTCTTCTGTTCCATGTCATGTTAGGGGGGGGGGAACTCTCTCCTGTCCGTAGTTTGTGATGAGCTGGTCACATGCAGGGGACCGGGATCATGCTGCAAATGTCCCTGCAGGAGAAGAGGACCCGGCAGGTCTGAGAGGCCCCGTTTCACGTCTCCACCGGGCTGGGTACCATACTGTTGGGAGTGTCCGGTAACTGAGAAGACAAAGAAGTCACGTCGCTTCCCGAGGAGTTCCCGAGAGATCCCGATTCAGAGAAAGACACCTGAACAGACAGAAATACAATGTATCAGAATGTGTGTCATTTTGAGGCTTTTATTTTGGAAAGCTGACTGTAGAAAGTAAAATTATTGTAGATCAACCTCGTTGTCTTTTTTGTGATACAATGCTGTACTGCATGTGCTCTCAATGTGTGTGTGTGTCTGTCTATAGATAGATAGATAGATAGATAGATAGATAGATAGATAGATAGATAGATAGATAGATAGATAGATAGATAGATAGATAGATAGATAGATAGATAGATAGATAGATAGATAGATAGATAGATAGATAGATAGATAGATAGATAGATAGATAGATAGATAGATAGATAGATCACACACACCAGTTGTTGGAAGGCGGGCTGATCCAGGTCGCTCTGCAGGGCAAACTCACTCAGAGCTTTCCATGGAGGCTGGTAGGTCTGAACCTCCACTGGGTTCCCCTGCACAGTGCTCTCATGTCGGATAGGACTCCCCGCCACCAAAGGTGTCCCTGTAAGGCCCTGCAGATTCTGAAAGAAGAATTTTAATTGCATGTGAAATGTTACCATAGTTTAAACCTCATGTTTCCTCCAAAAAAAAGCATCCATCGCAAAGCAGCCACTTTTTAATCACTTGAAGACTCTGATAAGTATAGGATATAGGTCCTTGTAGTACACTTAATCAAATTCATTTTGCAAATCAAATGATTTCTTTTGTTTGGAATCAAAATGAAATGCTAAAGTCAGAATAAATGAGACAACATATTTCCCCCCAAGGTTTCCTCTCATGCAAGAAGCAGATATACACAGTAAGGACTTAGATGCAGGCCAAGTGTTTTTGCAGAGGATGTTTTACCTTTGAGGTCAAGCAACTGAAGCCAAAGCAGTTGATTCATTATTCATTGACATAAAGTTTGAATACAGAATAACACTGTAGCCAACTGGAATGGTTTCAAAGAGTCTTTGTGTAAGTAAAGTAAAAAGTTAAGTCTAGAAAGGAGTCAAATAGTAGGCAATTAATGATTAAAAAGAGGGTATATCTCTACAACAATCCCAAGGCAGACACATGTTAAATAGACCAAAAACATGATTGTGTTGTATTTAAACAAATATATTAATTATTGTCATATGGCTTGCCTGTGTTTTTTCTACGAAATTGTTTTTAAAGGTTTGAGCCAGCACTAAAATGGATAAAAGCTGGGTAAGCTGATTTACCACCCATCTTGATTATAAATACAAAGCAAAGACATTAAACCATGAAAAATAACAAAAAATCGTTGGTAGTAATCAAGTGGTCAAACTTACGAAGATGCTTACAGTCTTATCACTGTGGTGCTGCTGCTGGAGCTGCTTCATCAGGATCGACTTCTTTTTGTCTTTGCAGCGTTTGTTCTGGAACCAGACCCGGATGACCCGGGGGCTCAGGCCGGTCATCTCCACCAGCTGCTCCTTCATCAGCGCGTCCGGCCGCGGGTTGGCGTTGTAGCAGGTCCGCAGGGTGTGCAGCTGCTTCTCGTTCAGCACCGTCCGGACCCGCGTCGTCTTCTCAGACTGCTTGTGCCCGTGGTTCCGGTGAGGGGCCTGCCGCACCGATACCGGGTCTGCAAGGAGGGGAGACAGAAAAGAGAGAGTGAGAGAGTGTCACAGAGGCCCCAGAAAATCTCATTATTTCCTTCTGCAATGTTTGGATGGAGTTATAATCAACTTTAAAACGCTGAAATTGAAACGAAATCAATTAATAAAAAGCTTAGAGTAAAAAGAAAAGCCAATTAAAAAAGTATAAAGCTATCTATTATTATGAATAGCTTTTTTTCGCCCAGTTCCTTTAAAAAAAAAACTTTTTACATATTCCATGGAAATATGGGCCTAAGGGCGAAATCCTGAGACAATCAACTGCGTAAAGTTGTTCTCCTAAACACATGAATCCCACGTGTTTTCTAAGGCTACATTTTACAATTCGAAGTGTATCCGTTCATAGATTTTTATAATCCTTACGCAATAGGCTGCAGCAGGGGGTGACTTAAGATACAAATCAATTCTTTAAATTCCACCACATTTAAAAAAAAAAAAAAAAAAAAAAAAACCCCGCAGTTGAGATATAAAATCGTCCTCTGGCTTTTTGAGCTGTGCGAGTTCTTCTGAATTAAGCGCTTTAAAACGAAGTTGAACATTCACACATTTGCTTATAGCTCTCTTTCTGTTGGCAGGATGACAGCTCTACACACACTCACACATCCACACATTGGATGCACACTAGACACACAGTCGCGACTCAAACAGGCCTACAAGATTATTTGGATAATAGAAACAGAGCAGGTTAGCGCTAATGAGATCAATTATGAAATTAAGCCGAAAGAAAGGTGCAGCACACACACTTGACATACACACACACACACAAACACACACACTCATCTCGAAAGTCACCAAACAAATGATCTGGAAGTAAAAGAAATACAGTTTAAAAGACAAACCCTTGACTTTTCGATCATTTATTTTTTTATCGAGTTCAAACTTGAATAAAAAAAATGTAAGGGCTATTTTATGCTTAATTTGTTAAAAAATGGTTCACTTCATTTTTTAGAAGGAAGGCCTTATTTAGCCTAGTTAGAAACTACCGAATTATTAAAGCTTCTGGTGTTTTCTAATAGACCTAGGGCCTACGACTTAAAAAAAGAATGTAACTAATAATAATAGCCAATAATAATAATAATAATAATGATAGGCTAATACGGACCTGCCAGGTGTAGCGGTCTGTTGGGGTGGATGTGTCCGGGGCTGAGAGGGCTTCCTGCGGAGTTCCTCTCGAGCAGCAGGCTGTGGTCCGCCCGGCACAGCAGCTCGTCTTCCCGCAGGGAGAACTCGTCTCCCGGCAGCAGCTGCCGGCTGCACACCGAGCACCGAAAACACTCGATGTGGTATACGTTATCCCGAGCTCTCATCACTAAATCGCTGCTGCTGAATCCAAGGTTGCATTTTGCGCATTTTATTCCAAAAAGCCTGCAAAAACATTGTGAAGAAAATGTAAAATGAAGAAAGACGCAAATGACAAGGAAAACTTCTGGCCGAGTAGCCTACATTCAACGAGTCTGCAGATCTAATGTTCTTGATTTCAAATGTTTGTTTGAATGAATAAAAACTAGAAATGTATTTTTCGTCTTTTTTGTTAAACTGCACAGGGATTGCAAACTTGTTATTTTTGCCTTTTCTGCACTTTTCTTTAGGCTACAATGTTTATTTTTCAATAAGGTTTACCACAGTCTATACAGTTCAGATATGTGGCTAAATATTTTTAAATAAAGAGTGTAAACGTGATTCAGAGTTTAAAGACAGCATTTTCAAACTCATACCTTACATAGTCTCGTTTGCAATAAGTTTTTCCGTCCCGGACGAAACAAGTGCAGGTCTCGTCCAGGTACTGGCTGCACTCCGCACACTTGAGGCAGGCTGCATGCCACTCCAGGTCGGGAGAGACTCTCAGTATGTACTGGTCATGGATCTGACTTCCACATCCGACACACATCGCGAATCCTGGCTTCTCTGCAAAGACACCGCAGCCTTGTAACCACAGACGGGAAAGAAATGCACTATCATAGGTTACTGAAGCACGAGTCCCTTCCTTTACATATTAAAATATAACCATAGTTTTGCAGTGACTCCTCTTATCTGCAGACTGGACAAGTCTTGTTGTTATGTAACGAAGACTTTGCCAGAATTCGTACTGAATGTGTCACTAAAAAAAACGCTTTAAAATGCAAAGCCACATAAATAAGTACATTATTATGAAAATGACTTGATGAGCAATCGCTGCACTGCTCAATATATCATGCAGTCCTTAATACCACTGCGACGACAACCAAATCTGCCACTGAAAAGTCCACCGAGCAGTTTATGTGACTTACTTTTGGAATGATCCCCCATATCACCCAAGAAAGAAGAGCTGAAAATAATATCCACCATACAGGAAGGATGAAGGGGATTGTGGTCGATGCAGAAAAGATGTTAGGAGATGACTGGCCCTTCAGCTGCCTCCCTGATAACGTGTGTCTCTCCGGACTCAGGGGGGGCGGGCGAGGAGTCTGAAGGGTCCCACACGCCGCTGACCTGACGTCACGACGTATACGACGGTCTCTCCAATGGCCCTACAGAAGCGTGTTCTGTCTCTCAACATGTAATAAAACAAAATAAATCAAGTATATTTGTATGTCTTGAAAAATATTCTTGTCGCAGACGTGCAAATGTACATTTTATGCAGTATGTGGCCTATAATTATTATCAAAAATACATTAAAAGGCTTAATATTAAAACTTTTGGAAAAGCTTCTGAATCTTGAACATGTTGACCATCAAAAAAATCCACAATGTTGCTATAGGTTAAAAAAAATCAGGCAATAATTGGATTGAGATTCAAGGTAGGCTATAAAAAAACGAACCAATTTTTTTAAAAATGCTCTCAAATTACTGAAATATATTGAAAATCATCATACTAGAACATGTTGGAAAGCTTTTGCATTTAAATGTATTTACTGTCAAAGAAAGTCCAAACATTTTAGGTTACACAATAATTTGGTCTAACATTCAAGAAATATCTGGACAATTGGAAGACTTTTAAGTAGACCTAGCATAAAAAAAAGTCTATGTACCATCCTGCACAGAACTGGTAAGATATTACTTTTTGATCTGATGTAGCATTTTCGATTCACTTATAGCTCTTATTTAGCTTGGTCGTGAAGAGATCATTATATTTCTTGAGCACACAAAAGTCATAACTTTGCTCTTTGACCTGGAGGATAAAACGACGAGGATTACTGTCTTGAATTGTTGCCATGATTTAGTTTTTTTGCCGTATTATTTATCTTTATTTAACATAAAAATCATCAGAAACTGAGACAGATGACAAGACCTCTGCTGAGTCCGGGTTGCTCATCTACTCGAGAACAAGGCCATCTATTGGAGAAACAGCAGAACTACATTAACCAGAAAAGGGATCTGTTCTAGGGGCAATGGGCATACAGCAGATAGGACTTTAATGCAATATTAATCTGCCCATTTAACTTTATATGAACATGAAATAATATTTAAGAATCTCTTTATAGGCCCATTAGGTAGCCTAAATCTATAATTACGCTAAATTAGGCATAGGCCTACATCTGGATAATATGACTAGGCCTACATGCAAAGAAACAAGGCTGAATTCCTGCAAATATTGTTTTAAAGGAAGTCTGTTTCATTATACAATGAATTAGTCTAAAATAGATCCACAAACAGGATCGTGAAAAACAAGCATTTCTATTTACAGGTCTGGTTTATTTGAATGGTGAGCGTCTTAAAAAGAACAAACCCCACACATAGTGCCAGTTTGCTGTCTTATCAAACATTTTGTGTCTTCTCCTTCTCCAGCTTTAAAGGGATAATTTGTTTAACCAAGAAAACAGCGTAACCTCCGTTTACATGTAGCCTACGTATCTCAATCACTGGAGCAGATTCAAGACCTTCCGCAATTTCCAGTTTTGGTGTTAGCTATCCTCTCAAGCAAGATGGTGCCTAAAAATGGTGCCTAAAATAAGGCCAAAGATTTTAAAGAGACATTTTCGTTATTTCCGCCAGCATCATTCTCACACGCTATCATAGATCAAACCAGTTTAGGTTGCTACACGTACGCTATACTATTCAAGTATGTAAGACAGACAGCATTTCTCTGTGCAGGGTTGTGGCAGCCAAACACAATATGCTCATCCTGCTTTTTACACAAACACGAAGCCTACCTGTCTTCTGTTGGTCTGCTCGTGATACCTGGCAACTAATTTCTGCTCACAAACATGTTTACTGGGATACACGGTGAGTACAAATATACCTATAATTCAGTCATTTTGCTAATAGAATAGGAACAGCGTGGCTGTAAAGCTGGTAGGGTCAAATCAGGATAGATTGGCATGTTTTCCCTACACGCTGTTTGAGTTTTGTAGAAATGATGGCGTTGAGTCTTTCAGCTGAAAACTTAACTGCGAAATTCTAACGAATTCCATTTTTGTCAAATAAAATAATTGTTTCAATGAAAGTGTCTTGTGATTTCACAGCCTTATTCGGTTTATGATTAGTGTATAATCGATCAGCTTCTGCCACTTGTGTCTATAGGAGAACTTTTGAATAAAACGTGTCTTTACTTGTTTATTCATTTCTATTTTGACTGTACGAATATATCTCTGAAACACAAGTGTTCCATAAATTCAAAAAGTGTTTGTCTCTTGTGACCTTGTTTAACACAAGCCAAACCAACTGCTTTACTGTATTTTCATTTTGTATTTGTGCAGGTGATGACAGGAGCAGTGCCTTTGATGTCCAGTTGTGTATTCCTACTGTAAGATCCACTGCACATGCTTTTCCTCCTTTTCAGAGCTCTATGTATTGACAATCCATGGTCAACAAAAGAGTATGTCTAATGACCTCAGTGCCAGCTGTTGGCTTCATGCCAAACTAACTAAGCACTCAATGTGGAGACACAGTATGTTTTCTCGTGCTCATTTGTTGTTGTATTTTTGTGTTAGTCTACAACCTTCTCTCCAGGCTGTTCTTCTTCAAAGCAACCCGGGACCATGGAAAATAGTATAAAAAGGGTTGTTGTCATTTGCTCTACAATGAGCAGGGTTAGAGGAGAAGAACTTCATGCCTCACAGCAGATAAAGTAGCACTTGTGTAAAGGTAGGCCTGCTGTATTGTAACAGTAACTTCCTCAAACTAACAACTGACACACAAAGTTGTGTGTCCTAACTGCATGATCAAGGACACTGGATTGTCTCATGACAAGCCAACCTGTTAGTATTGTTGCCAGCTCGTATGTTGGATTTTTTTTTAAGACATGGAGCTTACAGGTACATTGTTTAATGTGGAACATGATCCATCATCATGGTAAGGGAGCAATCTAGCAGCCCACCCACAGCGTACAAACAAAAACTGATCAACAAATAAAAAGAGCTCTTTTGACCACAAAAAGAGGTTATGAGTTCATTGATTGTGAAACGGTATTACTTCCTCTTTTCTTAAATGTTGGGGCAAGGTGGCCGAGGAGCTCAGTAAGGTCAAAGGAGTCAAGACGATTCTTGTGGTAGAAAACCATTCAAATAAGGCCTACATTGTTATTCGGCAGAGAGCGTTATTGTTAACAATAAAGAAGTGTTAGGTCTGAACCAAATGAATACAGAGGAAATAAACTGATTTTGGTGACTTTACTTTTAATTGTGTTCAAGAGAAGTCACATGTAATCTGTACATCTGTCATTGGCATTGAATATCACAGTAAGACCTTTAACTGAAGTGTTTTTTTTCTGAAGGTTGGCTTTTGAAAGTTGTTCATCCCAATCCTCAAATAAGCCAGATATTTAGTTTCCTAAAGAAAGTAGTATGATCACACTCTAATTTAGTGAACTAAGTCCCGACTCTCTAAGACGTTTTTTTTTTTTTTTAATATATATACTAAATTACTTTTTGGCATGCATAAAAAAAGAAGGATATCATATTATGCATTTTGAATTTTACAGCTTTAACAACCATGTCTCGCTGTTCCAGTGCATCTCAAAGTTTTTCTCTTCCTAATAAGTGACCTCACTCTGTAATCTGTGATCATTCAATAGAACTGTCAGCTCTCAGATCTAATGGTATTTCAATTGAATTAGGATGCATTAAACTAAATCTTAGGTATTTTATTACAGCTCATATTGATCTTTATTTCTAGGCTAGGCTCTTCTCTGTTTAGTATTAGAAAAAGGTGCATTGTGTGGTTAATTCAATGTGACAGACTCCCTTTCATCAGTCACTTTCATTTGTACTGTAGGTATGTTGTTTTTCCAGACAGAGTGGTATCACATTCAAGCTTCTTTGATTTCTTATTGCTAAAATTGCTTGAAATGATACACGTTTGTTGAAGATATTTTTTAAACCAGGCTGAACATTTAGCCTTTTATGATTTTATTTTTCTACATAACCTTTTCACCCTGTCCATAGAGAGCTTATTACAGCCATTACATTAACTTTTATAGTCTCAGTCTCTGTCACTCAAGATCTGTGAGAGCTTTGTGAGCGTAAACATGTTGAGTTTCTCTCTGCAGAAGCTCTTCCCCAGAGTGTCTGTTAAGCTGGATGTGGCTACTATTTCTGGCATCACTGAGGCCAAATCTCAAGATGTTTTGCCTGCTGTTGTGATGAATGCAGTTAGTTGCATAAACAACACTGATAATGCAGAGAGGGGTAAACTTGTGCTACTAAACCCATTGACCAGATTATAGAAAAGGCTTTATGCATATAGCCTATTATATCAAAGTTCTGATTAAGTGTCCAATAAAACCTGAGTGAAAATATAAAAACCTGCTTCAAAAACAGCTGATTTTATTGTTTGGACCATTCGATTGACATTCTGCCTCGGTCCCAAACGATAACTTTTCGTGTGGTAAGAAGTGTAGTGCAGCCCTATGCAGTATGTTTGAGTTGATTGAGTCAGTATTAGAAGAGCTAGCAGAGGTCCTGCCATCTAAAATTATTCATTTTTATTGGTCACTGAATCAAGAGTTTGAAATACATGTCCACTATCCACACAATAGTTAGCAGTTAGCATAGACATGCAGCATAAGCCAAAATGCCCCTTTTGTTCTTAAAGCTATAATGCAATGTTTTATGACAGCTTTGTAGCATATGTTAGCTACAGATTACAGTGGAGCTATTCCTGTTGCAAATAAATAAATCAGCAGCAGCAGCCTGAACCTAGCTATATATGACTGGCATTCAATAGCCCAGCCATTGTTACTTGTTAGCTTCCAAGGAGAAAGCCAATGCTGTGTTAAAACAGCTGCTTTTTGACTTTCTTGTGATTTGTTCTGGGATTTATTTTCATGATTTTCATGATAAATACCCACGAGTAACCACTTTCTATTCAAACCCAATATCAAAAAGTTTACAGAAACTTTTAAAACATATTTTGCTTTTTGATTTGAACTAATTTCTAACACTTTTAGATGTTTATTTAAATGTACAGGAACCCTAAAGTAACTTGTTGAAGGGCTCTGGGATTTGGGCTTCCAGGGGCTTTCAAGATCATTTAGAAGCCATATCGTCGTAACTTATCATGATCATAGCAAAAGTTTTATAAATGCAATGGAAGCATGCATTACGTAAGGTGTACTTAATCATTTACTCAACCTTTTTGAAACATTCTGGTCATATGTTCAGGCTTATTTATGGATTCAGGAGAATATAATATCACATGTAAACTTAACTATTATGGGCACTCGTTGTTTGGCTGTTGCTGCAGGTCAAGGGTTAATTTTATGACTTTATATATTCAATTAACAGTGACAAGAAATATATCTAATGCAGAGTTATTGTCTGTGACCTGTTAATGACGTATACATCAAGCTGCAGCCTTCCTAGCTGTCAGTCTGGCATAAAAGCCTCCCTGAAGAATCTCTAATCACAAGTTGATGGGGCCCATTAACCTCATGAAATATATATGTGTGACTGAAATCATCCACTTAAACTTTGGCAAGAGCGAAATGTTCTTGTTTGGAATTCAGCGGGGGCTTTCTTAGGCTTCATTGCTGAAGTTTTCACTGTGACTCGGTGTCTCCTGAATGTTTTAGGGTTCTATGGCACTTTGCCTTTATTGTCAGACATATCACTTATTTATTGTGCCAAATCCTTCAGACTCCCAAGGCCTGATTCAGCCAAGGTTTCACCAATTTGTTCGTGTCTGTTGGAGCATCTTTGATTTCATTCCTTTCACAAAAAGTACAAAAGAAGGAACCAATAAACAAATGTTTACAGCACTGGGCCTGTTTTTGAACGGCTTTGGGATTTTTTAATGTGATGCGTGATCTTGTTGCTGCGGTAACAAACATAATGATGCAGCACCTATTAATGGATGAACTGTCGATTATCACTCGACTGATTAACTTTCCTGTTGTGACAATCTTTTATAATTAATTCCCAGATTTTTTCTCCTGTCGTTTTAAATTGTACAGGTTTGTACTTCATGCTGTCACGGGACTTTTTGTTATTAATGTTTCGCTTAGTTAACATTTCAGTCCAGTGTGTGTTAATTAATCATTTGAACTAAAAAGCCATATATTGTTTGAAAATTGACTTTAAGGCAAAGTATCTGAATGTTTACAATCGTTTTGATAGATTTGATTTGACCGCTCACCCACCCCACCCCCTAAATGGTACACAGGCTTTTACTGACCATTAATGCCTGATTGTGTATTAAATACATCAAACGCAAAACTATACTTAACTGTGATCTTTAAAAAAAGGATTCACAATTTCCTCACAATGACAATCGTATTTAATTTAAGAGAACTGATTTTTCTTTTCAAAGTGTACGTCATGCCATAATTGAAAACCTTTTAAAAGCCAAATTGGTGACATAAATGCAGCCGGCTAAGAAACTGTCTTTGTTTTCAATCTGATGCCAGTTGTGGCAACAGCAGATCAAGAAAATGCACCGTTTGGTCTCAGTGTGAATTAGGATTCAAACTTTGCATCAGTGCTCATGTATATGTTTTTTATCTCGATTCAGGTTGAGTCCTGGTCAACACTGGACAACTTCAAGCTGCCCGATGAACTGGCTGACAAACTGAATGCTGCAGGTATTCTGCTTTTTTTTTCTGTGTATTTAGTCTGGTTCTTACGGCACGTTTTTGTGAGGGTGTGTGAGATTTGTTTATGCCTTCTCTGGGAATTTCTTTATTTGTGCACTCACGTGTAACATGGTTACCTTTATAAATGCCATTTAATGCATGTGTGAGGAGTAAGTGAGAGAGTTTACTATTATCTCCGCACCTTTGTTTAAATGAAGTCAGGGAGTTGAGCTGTTGGAGATGCTGCCTCTGTCCTATCTGACTTTCAGGGCAGACACACTATGTGTTGCTCCTGCATGTCATTAATAACACACACTATGTGTTTGTTTGTCTCCCACCAAAGGATCCATAAATATTGTATCAGGATAAACCAGGGAGACTAAAGAAGTTAAACAGGTTTAAGTTTGTAGATTTAATTCAAATTAGATATTTATTTTTGAGTAATAAAATAATTTACAGCAAAGATGTTCACCTTATAGCATAATACTTTATATGAAACATTAATCTGCTAAAAGCACTGAGATAACCCATAAATAAAGGCACTCCTATGAAAATAAGACCCACTCTCTTAAACAATGCTACTGCAGTATTCTCCATTGAGTCTTCATGTTATAAATGTGCAGTTTGATTTTTACACATTGAAAAGATTAATGTGTATATTTATCTCAGAGACACGTGGAAACCTTTAAAACCCTTGAAGTGTAGTTGATGCCTGATTTAAAGCTCTGAGGATTTACCAGGACCAATAGTGAGTTAGCTTGAAGTGCTTTGAGCCACTTATATGTCTTGAGTCAGCCAAATGAGAAATAAGTATGAGCACTCAAGTTAAAAAACATGTTAAATTTGTTTACAGAAACCATTTTTGGTTGATAGCATCATTTTGTTATAACCTTAAAGACAAAGAGACCAGGTGTTGATTTTAAGACATTAATACAGTGTAGAATACATTTTTTATGTACATAACAACAGTGACGATATGTATGCGAGGTTATTTATTTTGCTACAGTCGCTCAAAAAGGCCTCAGCGAGAGGAAAAAAAGTCACATCATCATGTGAGCAAGGCCGCCCTGAGAGGAGAACCATGTTGCAGATTTATAATTCATCATTCTTCAGAGTTAATGCAGTATTCACATGATAATTAGTATTAATTTTTGATCGGTACCCTGGGGCAGTTGTGCATTGTTGGGCTGAAGAACCTGTGCCATTATTACCTTATTAGTGTAACTGTCAGCCAACTGTTTTATTTTACAAATGCACATCTTGTATTTTATTATCAGCCGCTCTCATCAGAGCAGAGCAGCTTCTTGTTACTTATCAGCAGCTTTAACAAGACGCTGTGTCACTTACATGAGGAGGCTGCGTCTCTGTTCGCACAGATGAAACTTAACACAATAAACCTGTTTTTTTTCTCCACTTTCAGAAACAGACAGAGAACAGGGAAATTAAAAACATCCATAATCCTGTTTCACCGCTGTGTTTTACTGTAAGCTGTTATATTTATGTCATATTAGGTTAAATTATCGACATGGTTTGTGGCAAAAGAGGACGTTTTTTCCACTTTTTATTGGGCTTGACAAAACAACAGACCACTTATATAAAATCTACAGCGACAATGTGACAGATGTTAGGATTTGATGAAGCATCCTTCTCTTGTCCTGCTTTTGAACTTATTTATTTTTGACATTTTGATAATTTTACAATTTAACAATACAATTTAATAATTTATTATGTGTTTCATGAATATTATATGATGCCATTATTAATGCATTTAAACAATTCTGAAGGATTTTTTAATTCCTTGAAATGAAGGATAAATAATACGTTGATTAACCGATTTTTCATGAATTTGCCACTTTTGTTTGAACTATTGTTGTCTGTCAACAAAGTTTTCAGGTAAAGATATAAGCCATTCTCTAGTTCCAGATTCTCACATCCGAGCATTTGCTGCTTTTTCTTGTTTTAGGCTGAAATGATTTACGATCTGGACCGTAAATCATGGAAAAATGCTATTTGAATAAGTGATTTTTGGTTATATGAAATTTTCATGCCGATTTTAAACATTTTCTGACATTGAGTAGACAAAAAAAGAAATTGTTTGATCAGAAAAGCTATTAGCAGACGAATTTGTAATTCATTTTTATTTGGAGCTCAACCCAAAATGAATTCTTGCCTGTGTTGAACTGCCAAGGTTGTAGTCTTTGTCGTGTGTTGCACAGTGTAGTGTGTAGTGACCAGCTGTTAAATCCAGTTGTGTCACAATCTGCCTGTTTTGTTCTGCACTCGTGTTCTCACACCTGAGGGAAGCTTTGCTGTGTGAAGGAAGAGGTTTCAGCATCACTTTGGGGTATTTTATTAACAGGACAGCAGGTGCACGACTCCCTGACCTGCTCCCTCCACCAGCTGTGTGTGTGTGTGTGTGTGTGTGTGTGTGGTGTGTGTGTGTGTGTGTGTGTGTGTGTGTGTGTGTGTGTGTGTGTGTGTGTGTGTGTGTGTGTGTGTGTGTGTGTGTGTGCGTGTGTGCGTGTGTGCGTGTGTGTGTGTGTGTGAGTGAGAGAGAGAGTGTGTGAGCATGTGAAGACCAAATGGCAGACAAGCAGAGCTTTGGGAAAACTGACCGAGCTTGGCAAATCGACCAGTGACTGTGGTGAACCAAAATCTGCCTGCTGCTGCCTCAGTCGGCTTCTTTCCAGAGGAAACTTTGAGAGGAGGAGAGGTTTTTTTTTTTTTTTTCTTCTGTCAAGTGAAAAAAAATAAAGGCCCTCTAGATTGACAGGGCCTTTCATACTGTATTATCCGGCCTGGCTTTTAACTCCAGGAGAACTGTGTTCACAAATTGATGCTCTGCTCCTCTGGGGCTGTAGCTGAAACATTAAATTGTACTGAAATATTCATATGTGAGTGCATTTAGCTGAGAGCAATTGATGTGCGACTCCCCAGACACCAGATGGAAATGTTGCAGGGCCCCAGCACGCGCTGGCAGACACCCTGAGCTCTGGCCGGGACACTGTGATTTAGCCTAGGCTGCACCGTCAGACGAAGACTACTGGATTCACAACAGCTAATGTCAGCGTCTGCACCAGGGCCCTGAAAGTATTTATTATTTTATCTGCAAACTATAGGGAGATTAAAAGACAAAAAAGAAAAGAGGTCTCCCAGCCCCATGATATCGGGTATATATTGAACAATAAAAATGTAAAGGCAGTTAGCATTACTATTTCAATAGTTACTTTCTACAAAAACAAAAACAAAAACTGTTACAACGCAGGACGGCTCTCACTGTAGCATCTCAGGAGCAATTTAGCATCTGGCTTTAATGAAGGACCTCAATGGAAGTCAGATCAAACCAAACTGACTACATTTGTGTTTCAGACATTATATTTTTCTTCATAAATATAATGTTGTGTTGAACTTTAAATATATAATAAGCTTTTAACAAGAAGAGGCTCGACATGATTATGTCTTTTGAAACTGTGGGTTTGGTACAACGATCAGACCATGTGAGTCACAGGCTGAGACTAGTAATACATGTTTTTTCTCGTTCATAATGAAATATTAGTTTGTTGGATTTTAAATATTTCATTTTAAGTGAACCAGTATGTACTTACATCTCAAAAGCTACGATAGAAGATCCAGTAAATGTTTGGACAGGGTGTTTATGAATCGGTTGCAGAAGCGAGACATTGAAAATGAAAATGCACGTGGATTTAGAATAAGGTTGAACAAACTGTAAAGCAGCCGTTTCCCCGAAGAGTTGAGCTTTTTACTCAAAATGTTTGCTAATTGAGCCTCAATGTAACAAGTCATGCATAACTACACACTTGAATGTTGGATTGCTGAATTAATTTTGATGTTGTGTAGATTACTTTATGCTGTTCTTTGGAGCACTGTGATGTTGTGTCTCATATCCCAATGGAATATCACGGCTGTGTCCTCATGTTTATCAGATGACTAACTAGGATAAACCTTTGTCTGATTGCTTTGAACATATGCACAATCAACCAGAGGAATTATCAGAATTTCTTATTTTTTTATTTAAAAAAAAAAAGGCCAAAGAAATTTTAAAGCAGACAAATTAAACTCAACAATTTATTTCTTAATTTCTATTTATAGCTTTAAGGGTGTTCATTGTATTAGCAATAAGACATATAATTTGCATTTAGTAAAAACAGATTAAATAATTGATATCATATATCTCGAGAGGGCTGAGGCGATTAACTTGGTCACTCAGTGGGTCTTGTTTCCAGTTTTCTTACTTATTTCTGTTGTTGACCCACTTTTATCAAAAGTCCCAGAACAAGCGTCTGAGGGGAAGGCCAAGAAGAAAAAAAAAAATATTTTTTTATGTAAATGCAACAAAAAAAAAAAGTCTGCTGTAGCCATGACAACCGTCTCCTGAGTGGGTTCCTTCCACCAGGCGAACCTCTGGATGGTGTGCACTTAAGAAATATGTTTGAAAAAGAGAACCTGAGAAGCTTTTTAAAGTCTGATGTATAATTTATTTGTATTTTTCTCTCTGCTTCAGAGCTTCTTGAAAGAACGTTGTGTGTGAGACGTGTTCTGAATCTGTCAGACCGCAGCAGTAATGCAGACATGCTCCCCACATCTATTTGTTCTCAATGAGATTGAGATTGACCCTTTTTAACATAGAACCAGCTGTTCTGAGCCATATGGCAGCGTTCAAAATCTCCTCCATCCACTCTAAAAAGAAACAATGTTCACAAACAAAACCACTTAGGTGTGAATCATAGATGCCTCTTTGCACAAACAATGAAAACATCAGAGCTCATACTAGATATTCAAAAGTTCAGTTACTATCATAGTAACTGGTTGTATTTTGATTTGAATGGCAAACAGAGAAAATGATGATGGGTCTACTTTATCTTTGAAACACTGTTTGGAGTTTGATTTGGTGCGATCAGACACAGCCAGTCAAATGTTGAAATTAATGGAGATCCAAAGCAAGATTAGCTACACTTGTAACTTTACTCACATTTACTCACCTTTAACATTCTGCTTTTTTCAGTCTTTACCTGCTCCGTAGGCAGCATGTGAAGAACCTTCAGAAAATCAGGTGCTCCTGTATCGTGGGCAGTTCTTCAACAGTAGATTAAATAGGCGCTGGTATCGTAGTGGTTATGTTGCCTGTCCCATGTATGGAGGCTTTAGTCCTTGTCACAGCGCTCTTGGGTTCAAATCCAACCTCAAGCCTTTGCTGCATTTCATCCACCACTCTCTCCTCCCAACATTTCCTGTCTCTCTTCAGCTGTCCTATATATCTCAAAATATCTTTAAAAAATAGAGTAATATTAAAAAATCATCAATATCAGCCACACATTTGGACACACAGATTTGCATTGAGCCAATATGTACCCATAGAAAAAAAAATGTTATTAAAAATATGGAAGAACATTTCTCTCTTAATCACGTGTGAACCCGACCAGGCCTAAACAGGCCAAGGCATGATCAAAGATAAACTGTGACTTAGTATGCAGACCCAGATAGCATACCTCTATAACCACCGTCAAACTGTTGTTGGGGCGGCAGTAGCTTAGTCTGTAGGGACTTGGGTTGGGTCCCAATGCGGACCAAAATATGGAAGTTGGTCTGGCACCTCTCCCTTAAGCAAGGCACCGAACCCCCACCAGCTCCTGTGGGCTGCCACCGCACTCTGACATCTCTCCATTAATGCATGTCCACAGGTCGTGTTTGTGCATGTGTGTGATTCAGGCCTGTGTGTGTGAGAAGCATGTCTCTCAACAGAGTGCGAACCAGAATTTCCCCTCGGGGATTATAAAAGTATATAAGAAAAAAAAAAAAAAAACATAGTGCATTAAGGACTTTGTATAGAAAATAAAGTCATGTAGTTGTCTGACATGACGCACTGTAAGTATGTGAGATGGACACAAAGAAAGAAAAATAACTAAAGGTGCATTTTCCATTGACTAAACTTCAGTTGTAAAGATGATTCAGGCTTTTTTTTTAAAATCATTTTAAGTTGGTAAGGCACAACTTTCTTACATGTTCCATCAACATTGGACACTGATATAGAAATTTGTGACTTCAAAATTATTTAAACTAATTCAACAAGGTTTACATTTACTTTCCAGAAAATTAGCAAGCAGCGAGTTTAGAGTATTTTTTTTATTCTCATAGAGAAGTGAAATATTTCAGCTTTTCATGCCTGCAGGGACACCTACAGTGTTATTTTCTAAAGACATTACTTAATTCTAAGAAAGGAAGTAAGGAAGGGAGTCGTTATCTCATTTTACCAAAAAAGTCAGTAGATGTCAATCTCGCCTAAGTGTGGCCTAAGCCCTAAGCAATAAAACCAAACAAAATATTCTCTGAGGCCTGAGAGTGTCCCACATAAAGCCATCTATCCCACAGCTGTCTCATATCCTTGGCATCACACCTGGTTACTGTGGGTTCTTTAGGCCTCAAACATTAATGTATCACTAGTCCATGTTCCTTCAGTTAATGAGATAGAAAACAATGATCATGTAAAGTTAATGCAGTTAAAGTGACTTCCTCTGTGCCAATATTAAAACATTTTAATTATTAAGTGTCTAATGGTCACTGTTAATTCACTTAGCTGCTGGTGAGTGTGACAGCGTCTGTATGTCTGGGTGAATCAGAGAGGTCCCAAAAGCAATTTACTTCTGAAGGTCTGCTCTGTGTCCCCCACCTGTCAAAGTTACACACTTAACTCAGCCTGTCTCTTTATGATACGTATTGACAAATTGGGTTCATATAAATCATTGAGGCACACTTATCATTTGTCCTTTTGTCATAAAGGAAATTACATTTTGTCCATGAATCTGAGCAAACTTAACTCCTCTACAGAATCCTTTCTTGCATAAAAATGATTTTGCCTCATCATTGACGACGCTCAGGCTGTAGCTGTACGTTTTGTCTTCTTTCAGATGGCAGGATGAACTGGAAAGGGTTCAGAATAGAGGCACCACACGTCCACTTCAGACATTAATGAATTCCAAAATAGCCCTGACGTGTAGAGGCTGAGCCAAGTTTTGGCACCCGTATTCAACAGGATTCCTTTGTGTGTGTCAGGAGCCAAGCAGGTCATTATTTATTTACTTGGTCCATGGCACATGCGATAGGCTCTGTTGTTTACATAAACAACATTGATGTGATGGATGAAAGCTAAAAATACAAGTAATCAACTTACATCTTGACTTAAAAAACACAACACTGTCGACTGCTCAATTAAAAAAATAATTGCGTAATGTTATAAGAAAATAAGTCTTAAGGCTCAGGAGGATTCTTAACTCCATGTGTTACATCATCAAAATGTTTGGTTTGGGTTTTGATTTTTCATTTGGTATGAGTTGTTTTTATTACATTTCAAAGTTTAGTTTTGTAAATGAATATTTATGTTTAGGCTGTACGAGAGATGACTCAAGCTTTGCAGAAGGAATCATTTGTTAAATGTGTAATAACTTGAATATGAAATGTAAACTTTCATCTATTAAGGATATTTAAAATAAAAATGAAAGCCAGTTTGTTGAAGAAATATGATGAAATGTATTGATGAGGTTTTTTGTTTTGTTTGGTGTTGCGACACAAAAATGAGTTTGGGATCTGCTTTGAATATAAATGAATCGTTACCAAGGACCTACTAGTGGGCTGTGAGTGGCTGTTTGCCTGCAGCCAATTCTTTTTTTATTTTAAATTGATTTTGAATGATGTGTTTTGTTAATTAATGTATTGATGAAAGAGGGGCAGATTATATAAGATATAATATGAAAATTACTCTAATGCAAACAATTGTTCTGCTGCAATTTTGTAACATTTAGAGTCAACATTTTAATAAAGAGTCTGTTATCTGCTAAATGTTTGCATTTTTTAACCAAGACAAGAGTAAGAAACTAAGACAATGATCAATGTCTTAAAATCAACTCATAAACATGTAAATGTTTCACTGGTCCATGTTCAAATCAAGTTTCAACTGATGATTGTGTTTAAAAGAACATTTTAGATTAGCTGTTAGCCCAGTCCTGAAACGTGACCTTGTTTATCTGTGAATAATGATTTAGTATAGTACACAAGTACGCAAAGGGTTATAGGCCATCAGCATTACCTGCGATATACTGCACTGTAGGGAACTATCTTGTACATACGACCAATATCACCAAAATCATGAAAACAAAATAGGAAAAAGCCCAATCAGATGAAAAAAAGTATTTGCAGTTTTCACAGTCATTTTCTCATGAAGAAGATGCTGTTTTGTGCCATGCACCTCCCATAATTTAAAGGTTTAGTTTGAGGTAGACTAATGCTGAAAATATTCTTCCATGGAGCACTACAGTATCTGTAATGGTGCAGTTAGTCTCCCCCCATGTATACTGGGTACACTACAAATAAGGCTGTCACAAACAATCTCCATACTAACTTACTACTAATGAACTAATCAGTATTCAGAACTTTGTACACTTGTGTTGATAGCTTAATTGCGGCCGTACTAGTTATTAACAATTAAAACATTCTCTGGATACTTATAAACACTTGACAAGCAACAAAATGGTACAGCAGTTTATCTTCTGAATTAATGATACAAGGGGGTAATTAGAGAGGGGGGGGGGGGGGTGATTCCTCTCACGACACACTTACAATGACTTGACCAATTAGCAGTTGCTGTGACAGGTCTTCCAATGTTAATAACCTTGAATAATGTAGGTTTTTCAATAATATAATATATCGTGGTGATTAAATAATGGTGTACAGTGCAGTAAGTAGGAGGGGCCTGTATGTTATAAAGTGTGTTTGATAATACTTCATCTTCTTCAGTGTCTTTGGTATTTTGAAATCATGACACATGATATGTTAGAGTCAGTAAACTGACAGGGGTTAAGGAAATACTAACTTTTATTTTTGCTATTTTCATTCAAATGACAACACCTGCATTTGGCAATAACTTCCTCCATATCAAGTTTACAAAAGTGTCTGTAAACATTAAAGTGCAAAGGATTTGCTTGCCATTTAGGCCACATAGTATCTTTTAAAGGTTCATGCTACAAGCACTCCAGGCTAGTTTCATGTGAAGAATCCAGTCACTTAGCCTTCATTCCACCCACACAAATATACTCATGTTTTATTCAACAACTAAAACAAAAATGCTATTCAATAAACTTTGATGATATTCAAATCAAACAATAACTGACAGAAAGGCAAATCAAAGCCAGTCTTTTGTACCCTGTGGCTGTTTGAACAAAGAACAGCAAGATTTATGTTTAAACTGGATCATACTAATGAAAAGAAAAAAGGTAAGAAGAAAGATGGAGTATATAAAAAAAACATTTTTAACTGCTTAAAATTCCAAAAGCAGAACACATCGTCTTGGTATGCAACACTGTTTAGAAGTATTTATTCAGAAAAGGCTTGAATGGCCCCCTTGCTGGTTTTAATTCATGTCAAGTTCAGTGCTTTTAGGACCTATTCAAAGTGGGAATTCCTGATGAAGACTGTGTCCAAAAACACATTTAACTCCCTCTTAATGGGACATGTTAGTCTTTGTTGTGCTATATCAGGGCATTTGTGATTCAAAAATCCTATGGGTGGAACAGGGTAGGTTGGACAGTATGGCAAAGGGCATAAGAGTCATTTTTCTCTTTCCTGCGATCGACTTCTGAGCACGTCAAGTGAAGGAGCATCAGTGTTAGCTGGAAGCTAAATGCTCAAGCTTGTTCTGGATTGGCTAAGATTGGATTTACAAAGCGTAGGAAAAAATCCAACTTGTAAATCCTATGTGGTCCCTCTAATGAGGGTTACCTGCCACAAGGGTTCAGATTTAAGCCAAACAGGGCGGCAGTTAAAAGAAAAATACACTTCTGTTTCTGTGTGAATTTAGCTTATGTATCAGGCATGTGCCCCAGAGGTGTGTCAGCCGGACCCAGGAGCCGGTACTTCTCCTCCAGGGATGGCTCAGTGGTGCTGCCCTGCAGGTGAATCAGCGGCTTAGTCTGCAACAACACACAGCCCCTCCCCCGGCCTCTCCTCTCCTCCTGGTTCCTGCAGTTAAAGATGTTTATTCTGTTGTCCAGCTCAGGGCTGGCTTTTTCCGAGCTGGTAGGACTTGGAAACTTAAGGTTCACAGGGTCCACAGCCAGGCCCTTTTGAGCAAGGCAGGAGTCCTCAGAGAGGGAGGAGAGGAGCTCCTGCACCACTACACTAGGGTCCCTGCAGTGGTCCTGGACTGGAAAGGAGGGAAGGCAGCAGCGATGGGAGCTATAGCTCAGACTGAGGTCATGAGCTGTGCTGCTGCTGCAGTCTGTCATAGATGAACCTGGCGTGTGGCTGCTCAGGCTGTGTGGACGGGCCGTCAGGCTGCCACTGGACCGCGATATGCTGGTTGAGGCATCACTTACAGCACTGCCCACACGCTCCATAGTCAGCATCGAGTTGGACTGGATGGGATTTGGGTTGGTGGGGAGATGAACGTCAATAGCTGCTGTGGTGATGACCCGGGCACCTAAACCAGAAGCCCCGGCATCTTTAGACAAAGATGGACAAAACCAAAAATTACTTAAGACAAAACAAGTGCAGGACAGTTTACTTCCTGTTATCCTACAGACTAAACTTTAAAAAACTGTGAATGTAGTTAGTTGTTGTCTATGATAAGTTATACATTTACATTACAGGTTTCATTCATTTTCCCAAATGTGACTGTATGAGAAGTAGTGGAGTCAATAACATTGTACTCAAGTCCTACTTTATTCAGATTGGCTTCTGCCAGTTGAAATCTTAATTAAGATTTCAACTGGCAGAAGTAGGAATAAAGTAGGACTTGAGTTGGCTTTGAAATATATACATAAAATGTTTTTATATGAGACCAACTCTGTGAGCAAACAAAGTTTTGTCCTGGAACGTGACATAGCACCACTCAAAAAACAACTGGATTAGCAGATTAACTAGAAGTCATAATGGTGTACACGTTCATGGAGTGGTGTAAAGTCAAGGATCATGGGCACTCACCACTGCTTGCTTCGCTGTAGTATTGACTTATGTAGTTGTTCATGTCATCACGTACAACTGGATCTAGTGGTGCAATATTTGAAAAGATGAATAAATGAGGGAATAATGATATTATTTCAACAACGTCTGAATCCAATAACAATCTTCATATAATATCACACACCAAAAACGTAAACAAGGATGCCCAGCATCCTAAATACTGTTTGCACGGTTTGGTTAACCTCTGGGCTGCATTTGTGTGTGAATGTGATACTTTCTCTGTCTTTCACACTAAATAAAACAACCAAAGGAAATCTTGAAAGCAGATAATGTTCTTTTTCACATCAGAAATATTTCAGTTTCCCCTCTATTTGTCCATGACATGGTACATTATTTCTTACAATCTCTTTGTGTGGTAACTATTGTGTAAAATGTTGACATATTTATTCCATTTTATTGAACCTTCTTGCAACTTTACAAACATTTGAGTTCCTTGGAAAAAGCCTAACCCCTCATCTCAACCTTAAAATGGATTACTCATTGGCTTAATATGCTTTATATGTTTGTTGTCACTGTCTGGTTGTTGAAATTTGGATTAAACATAAAGACACAAATGAGTAGAAGGAAGTTGAGACTTGTGTATGATCATATATATAAATAGATAATAGACTATAAACTGTTATCAGTACCAGTTACCAGTTAAATTAGGGTTTTGCATCAAGTCACTGACTCATACAACTGATAGTCTGTGTGACAGTGACCATAATTGAATTTTACACCTTTTTGTATGTAGGTACTCTGATCAATTTCAGTGTTAACATTGCAAACTGATCCAAATGGAAAATATCTCCTGTGTTTACACTACAATATTGACAGAGATGACTTCTGCCCCAGGCCACAGGTGCGTTGTTGGCGAGTGGTCAGGAATATGCGCTGCTACGCTGCCTATTAACTGCAGCCTAGTGCACTAGAAATAAACTGGGACAGGGATGGGATGGGCTTGGTTTCAGTATTGAGAGAAATGGGGGGGAAATGACAGAGAGTGAAAGTAGGATCTCTTTGTTCAGGCACAGATCCCTCCAGTCTAGCAGGCCTGAGTGCGGTGAATGGCTGTGATCTGCGAGGCTCTTCTGTTCGCTTGATTGGTCTTGAGCTCACTGTCCGCTGGGTGAGTGCGAACCCAGAGTACCCTGAGTGCTAGCCCCTGTCCCCTGGGACATGCAGCAGACTCTGATGGGTAATTTCATTTATTTTTCAGTCTAAAATATTAATCCCTGAGCCACCCCTGGAGAGGAAGCATTGCACTCACTAAAACAAGACCGAGACAATCCCCTCACAATTAATAACACATGAGTGTTAAGAAAAAAAGAATGGGCTGCCCAGCATATATAACAGGCTTTTTCCCTGACTGTAAAGTTACCAGGCTGTCATGTGAAGAAAAAGAGAAGTGACATACTGGACTATTTTAGTTCAATTTTAAACTATAATTTTGATTGGTGAAGAATCAGACTGAAACCCAGGATGTCAATTTAACAAAGCAGCAATACAAATAAACAGAAAACAGACAAGGAATGTTTTAGATTAATAAAAAGAAGAAGGCCATTTTAGAAAATAATAATGCACAATTAAGGAGATTTATGTGTACCATAAAGGCTTTTAGCCTTTTTAGCAGCATGGAACTTGAAAAGTCAATGTACGTCTCTCAGTTTGTCCCCCCACTACTTTGGTCCGGACAGAAACTTTTCAGCTATCATGGATTACTACACAAACTACTGCAGACATTTATTTATCCCCAGAGGATGACACCATCCCTTTTTGGTAAGTTGTCTTGGTGGTTTTGAGTGACATGTCTCAACACTAGCAAATGGATTATCATTCAATGTTGAACAGCCATTCACTTCCCTTTGTGGGATGAAGAGTGGCTAATAACTTTGGGGCACTTCTGACTTTTCAGCTCGTTCCATCCTTTCCTTGTGTTCTAATTTCCCCAATACTCTGGTTTATGTCTTAATGCCTGCAAAATATATGACACTTCATCACATTCAGATATACTTTGTTGTTAGTAGAGAACATGTTTAGGTGCTTTTGTTGACAATTGATACATTCAACTTCCTTCCAACCAAACATGCCTATATTTTGGCAATGTATGTGTTAACTGCTATACTTTGAATCTGGTTTCGTCTATCCTCTTTTGGAACCTGGAATAAATCTCCACTGGCTCATTGATTAATGCAGATTTCCACTGATGTTTCTTAAAATATACATAGTATGGTCAAGCTCTCAATCTCCTATAGGCTGTTCATTCATATGAAGGCCACTGCATCGATAAGAGCTCTTGATCGTTTCAAGGCATCCTGCAGGTGACTGATAGAGATGCCCAGTGAGACTAGGTTTGTTTGCCATATTGAGCAATACAAATGGACTTGATTTGAGTTGACCTGACTCGACTTTAGCCCTGTGGCTTAAATGTTCATCCCAGTGACCATGTTTCTGCAAAAAGCCCCACTTGTTTCTGCGAGCCAGATTTCCCACTATGCCCTTGGGGTAATATTGTGGCCGCAATGGAGTGTCTTGGTGCCCTATTGCGGTTTCCAGGTGAGGTGGAACAGATGTTGACAGGAGCCCACTCTCTCCTAACAAGGCCCAAAGCACAGAGCACTCTGTACCTGAAATAGCCCAAGTGGGCCGGGCTAGTTAGGCTGGTCTAGCCGTGAGGGGGGCAGTAAGGGAGATAGTTGGGGACGATGAAGCCCATGCCAGGTTACGTAGTGTCAGAGAACATGCTTGTTGTCTGCAGGATTCACCAGGTCCTAAAAGCTTTTTTGCCCTCACATTGATCCCAGAGCGCCTGCGGTCAGATGGGTGTTGTGTGCGAGCGTGGACGGGCTAAGAGCTTGGCCTCGAAGATGCTCCAGGGCTACTGCTCCAGATTAACTGTACACTACTCTGGCATCCAGTTCACCTGATGTTACACCGTAAGAGACTTTTTGTTCCACATAATTATGTACATACTTGATGCTGCACCTCTCTCCTGGTTTGTCATGCTGCTTTCTCAAGCAAACGATGCACCTGGCTTTGTGTGTATTTAAATGTACTTGTTTTTTATTGCCACAAGCTTTGTCTTGATGAATCTGTTATCACTTTGTTAAAATGTGTTTTATCCTCATTTATTGCCTACAGTATAAAGCTTAATGCTAGAATCACATTTTGCATCACAAGATACTTTTTATGAATGAATATTTATAAAATGCTTTTGTTTTCCTTCTCATATCCTTAAAGAGTTCAGCAGTATAATATTTTGATAATTTAAAGGCAAATCACTAAATCACTTTCTATTTATGTTTTCCTATCAGCTAAAAAACGTCACTGTACCTGCAGTTGCATGGGGCTCCCTGGGGTTCCTCTGGGTGCCCTCATCGTCAGACTCCCCAGGAGTCGCGCCTTCTACAACTTGAAAACTCCTTCCCTGTTTGCCCCATACGTGGTGGATCTGCATGGCTGCCTCACGTTCAGCTGCGAGGTCCACGTCCTGCTGGGCCAGATGAGCCCTCAGCTGCCTGATCTCAAACTGCAGATAACCAATAAATAGCAAAGAGTAAGGTATTTTAACTGCCTTTTGTAAAGCGTCTTGAGATAACAGTTGTTATGAATTGGCACTATACAAATAATGGTTGATTGAGTGATTTATTACAGATGGTTTATGGGGAAAAAAAGAAAGAAAAGAAAATGTTGGGAATTCGAAGGAACAGATAAAAGGAAATGTAGTTTTTATCTGTTTAATCTTATTGCTGAAGTCATCTTTGAGCCTATTGGATAAGGTATAGATTGTGAATTAAAATATTAGCTGGAAATCTATTCCCTATGGAATTTCTATTAATAAGAATTTAGAAAGGATCATTTCCTTTATGATAATGTCTTCATTTCTTTACTTTTTAGTGTTTTTCTGCTCTTAGATGGTCAATCTAAGGGTTAAGAGTTTATCAAAGTGCATTGAAGGCAGTATGTTTCTGTATGAGATCGTCAGTACTGTGCTCTGAGGAGTCATAAGATGTGCGGAAAGACTAAACCTTTTCCTGAGGTTTTGCTGCCCTCCTGTGGTGGTAAATGAACTTACAGTTTCCTGCATGGCTCAAGGTTAAATAAGCATGTTTGGCCTTAATTAGACTATTAATGTAGTGAACAATTTAACAACACACATTTATGGGCAGGTTTTGATGGTAATCAGAGAGTAAATTAAATACAAACTGTTATGTAAGTGAGATGCTTTTCAATTGAACTGAAAAGCTTTAAACTAAATACACACAATATATTCCCACAGCAATTATTTGTGATTATGTCCAAGCTGTCTTTAAAGTGACATTCTACTCAGTCAACTTCTATTGAATTTTTTCCACCAATTTTATTGAATAAAATGTGGCTGAGAAATGTACTAGTTATGACAATCAGGCATTGCTACATCTGTGCACAGTTTGTTGTGTGTTTTGCACAAGGTCCCATATATGAAGCGCCATTGATAATGAAACCTCTTTTTTGATTGGAGGTGATTAATATTTGTTTTCTTCCTCTTATTAAACGGTTAACTTGTTGTGAATGTATGGGGAAACACTGTTATATCTAAGTTGATCAGGTACTCACAGCCTGTTCCTGGCAGATCTGAGTGAGACGCTCCAGCTGCTCCTCCCTCACAGCCTTGGTCTTCTCACACTGCTGGATCTCCAGTTCCATCTCAACTTTTACTTGCAGCACATAAGCTGACATAAAAGAGGAGAAAAGCGAGAATCAGCAGGAGTTGAAATCACAGATATATTTGAAAAGAATAAACAATTGGATGGTCTGAAAATGATTTAAAAAAAATATATTTCAGGGGGCATCAAGACTTACCAAGAGACAAAGTTTTTAAGCTATTAAAACCACTTGTGGTAAAATTCATCAAGTAAACCAGGGACAGAGGTCAGTGTTGGTGGACCACTTGTCCTTTGCTCCATATATGTCTTTCACCACATATGCAGACCTCATTAGTTACTGGTTATTTGCAACCCCTAAACCTGTAATGAATGATTTTAGCAATGTGCTGAAGTTGTTCCGCATGGATCTTGTTTCATTGGGATAAAAATACAAATTGATTGATTGATTACTAAAAATCAGACATCAAAACTTTATATTGCATTGAATACAACCTGTTTTTTGGGGCCTTTTACCTTTATTGATCGGACAGCTGAATAAAGACAGAAAACGCAGGGAGGTGAGAGAGGGGAAGACATGGATCAACACGTCGAGGCCGGGAGCTGAACTGTTTGATGTTCTTTTAGTTTCTTTAAGGGACTCATGTACAATCAGCAGATCAATTTCTGTTTTTCCTTCTTTCCTTGACGCTGCATTGCTTATTCACATGAAAAGGGAAATGATGTCTGATTGGAGAAGGCATATTGTAAAATCTAGAGATGATGAGTTAAGTGCTCATTTAAAAAATGTTGTGAAATCATTAAACAGTGACCTTTAATCACTTTAAACTGTGTTCAAATGATGCTTGAACACTACTCTGTTTAGAACAATGTAAGGCCTGCTGATCACATGGCCTCCTGAGCTTCATCTTCTTGTTGCCACATGGCCCAGTCTTTACCTTTTACTGATATACCCTTTACTGAGTGTGTCTGACATCACTGTCTTCCTACTAACGTGTTTTTTCCTATTACTCGTCATCTTTGACCTCTTTGAATACATCTTGCTTCCTTCCTGTGTGTCTCTCAATTGTAACTCACCAATTTATTTTTTAAAACAAAACCTTTGTTGAGTGTTTGTGTAGTTATTCATTTTGAATTAGGGTGTTCAGTGAAGTGTAGGAGGGGTAATGTGCAGCCCTGCACGAACACTTGATTTACATCTTTATCAATCAGTTATTCCACCTCTTCCAATCAGGCTACAGTTTTCATTTACACCTGACACACTTCTTGGAGAATGGGCCCAAACCAGGACAGTGTGAGTAACTGTGGATCCCTGTTGTCATCTCAGGTGGCAGGTGATCAGTGCCTCACACATCTCTGTGATCACATTTGTAGGCCAGCCACATGATATCAAAGATGGTATTTCTGTGTGTCCTGATAGGACATGTTGCTATGCAGTAGTAAGTAATTATATCTCTACTATTGCTTTTGTAATTGTGTGTTTGAACTATTATGAGACCAAACTGCTGGTTTTGTTGAAACACTAAGAGGAGAATGAAACAGTCTTTGTGATACTGAGGGGGGCAGAGCACAGCAGCCATCACCACATGCTCCTTGTTCCTATTTATAGTCATGTTGGCGCGCACACACACACACACACACACACACACACACACACACACACACACACACACACACACAGACACACACACACGCACACGCACACACACAGCAAAACTGAGCACATTAAAAGGGGTCAGTCCAGTCAGTCTTTAAAAAGGCATGAAAAGCTCAATATCATTATGTGTGTGTGTGTGTGTGTGTGTGTGTGTGTGCGTGTGTGTGTGTGTGTGTGTGTGTGTGTGTGTGTGTGTGTGTGTGTGTGTGTGTGTGTGTGTGTGTGTGTGTTGACAGCTGCTTCCACATCACTGTAATTCACACCTGAACTTCACAGAGGCTAACACAAGACCCTGCTCACCTCTCAAATAAAGGTCAGGTGCTTAACTGCATCCACATACCGGCTTTATACACTGACCCATAAAACCCTGTTCACCTGAATTGACTGGAAAGTACCGGAACTTAAGAAATGGTTATATGAAGCATGGCCTTTACTACTTAATTCTACTTAGATTTATTTTCTCTGTTAAGGATCTGCTGCGGTCTCCTACTCAGTATTTCTATTCCCATTGCACTGACACACACATCACCAGTGTTCAGCTTTAAATCAAGATAATTCAGTGAGAGACTCAATCCTCAATGATAACCCAGTTGGTCTGTCAGCTGTACCTTTATTGGTTTGAGAGTGATTTTTTTCCCTGAGGTATGTTGCTGACTGCCTAACAAGGAAACTCAATCACTCACAGATATCAAACCCAACAGGTCGAGGTGTGTGGCAGGGCAATCATGAGTTTACTCCCTGCAAACCAACACCACAGCTGCATGTAAACAAGCAGGAAACATACTGCTCCTGTTAGGCGCATTTTCTACATTTTCTAGTCTCTCAACGATGCAGAAAGGTGTATTGTCTTTATTCCTCAAAGTATTAATCATGTAAGTATGATGTGTCGCTTTTGGGTCATTGTAATTTGATCCACAAACACATTGTATATATTTTTGAGCCTGGTCTAAAATGTCTTGAAAATGACTGAGAAAGGGTTTCTTTTGAGGATTGTTTTTTTTTTTTTACAAAAACACAGAATAAGGTATACATCTGATTGTATAAATAGGATATGCATAATGAAATAATAAAAGCAGAAACTGTTGGAAATGGGCAACAGAACAGCAGGTAATTGTTGAATATAGATTTCAAGTAATAATTGATCATTTTTTGGAATCAGTTAGCTGAGCTGAGCTCAGATAGCGCAGCACAAACTACTTGTTTACACTTTACTGCGTCGCTTCAACAAACAAGATATGACTTACTTATTTTGGAGCTTTAGAAGTGGTGGGCAGACTTAGTCACATTTGGACAGAGCTAAGCTAGCTTGTTAAACTTTTTCACAGTTTGTACTGCCCTTAACTCAGCAAACCAGTTGCTGGCAGTAGCCTCAGCCCACTTCTCCTAAAAGGAAATGAACACAATTCCTAAAACATCAAACCTTAGTTTTAAAAGTAAGTCCCCTGTCTCACTGCAGCTGATCCTGTATGCAGCCAAAGGCCAGTCATGAAGGTGACCTCAGAACAGATATCGAACCAGCTAGCATTAGCATAGGGGAGAATAACCACTATATTCATTATGGCCCCTCTGGATCTACTTAACTAAACCCTTACAATCAATAATAGTTATAGTAGCAGAGTGGCAGCAATTGACTAGGAGATGTGATCAATGGCTCTCTTGCTCTGAAAAGTAAATCATTTGTATAATCATGGAAAGAATGGGGTCTTGTAGCTCTTTCAAGACCAGCTGGTTTTTATGCATGAGTGCTCCCCTTTGAGAAAGATTGGGTGTTTTCTTGAGAAGCTCCTCAAAATGAATCAGCCTTATATACAGGCCACTTAATGAGACAACGCAAACAGAGTAGACACAATGTTTTTTTTTTCCTGCCTCACCATCAATGATCCTCTTGACCCTCCAGATGCGAAGAGTGATGATGAGGCTGATGGCATCCCAGGGGCTGCTGGGCCCGTTGGCCACTGTGGAGGCCACCATGGGGGCCAGGGACAGCACGATGACAGCACCATCAAACACCTGAGGGAGACATACACACAAGCACATAAAAAAACAATTATGTGTATATGTTGTTTACCTTTGATCCTGTCTGTACCCTGCAAAAACAAATGCAGCTCAATGGTTGTGATTTGGGAGGCAAGTGTACATGCACAGAAGACTGTTGGTAAATGATCATTATCTTAATTGCCTATTCCTTGTTGTTGCATTCAGAAATGTTTACCACTCCTACTGCTGAACAATTGTACTAATTTTTGATTTTTGGTTTTAAAGGAGCCCAACCCTGGTCGCCTGGGTCCTGTATGGATTTTGTATTCCCCTTGAACAGAGCCAAAGGTAACAAAATGCATAAAGATATTCTACTACTATTAAATGGGAGTGATAATTTAGATAAACAATATTTAAACAGGTGGACAATCTAAAAATAGTCTCTGAAATTTGCTCATCACTATCTGTCAGTAAAAGACACAACAGCAGCACTGACCTCTACTTTGTTCTCTATGTAGTCCCAGATCCCGAGCACTACAATCCTGAACACAGTCTGAAACATACAGAGAAAAATCAAAGCATTCAAATATACAGGTAAGAGTCTTCTGTTACATAAAAAACGCTCTTGTCATATTCTTAGTCTCTTGAGTTCTCATTACTTCCAACAACTTTTGTCGGGGCGTGTGAACATGGACTAAAAACTGAGAAAGGCTTGTGAGGCAGTTTTCTCCTTAAATGCTTCTTCTCCAGTCCAAATTTTAACTGCGCTAGAATGCTAAAAGCGAAGCTAGAAAATCCTAAAAATAGCTGAGATGAAAAGATTTGATTAGTAAAAAATACGTTTCAGTAAAAAAAATAGTAAATACAGACACGCTTACAGAAGAAAATAATATGGTGTGCTACTGATTAATCACAAAGACATCACAGAAAAAGGAGACAGTCCTTCAAAAAGCATGTTCAGCTTAGGTAGCCATGCTCTTTATTATGTGGAAAAATGTTCCTCGATCTTTGACAACAAAAAGGAAACAAAACACCTGTAATTTGATCACCTGTCACAATGTACATTGTGCTGTGTAGATGTTGTTGTTAGATCCTTTGTTGAGCAGCATCATTGATTCACACTCCAATTAGCATGTGGTGTCATGTGTGACCGGTCCTGCTAATCCATTATGTTGAATCCATGTTGAACACTATTGGATGTGTCGTGAGGGGTGCGGGGACTCAGCCCACATGTTAGAATCCTGCTCTCTGATTGGTGCAGAGGGAGCGGCTGGTGATATGTTTCCTTTATCTAACACCATCCCCAGATGACAGTTCCTTTGTGATGTCAGTGGGCGAGGTGTTTGGATGGATCGGATCACTGTAACCTCATCCCCACTGCTCATTAAGCTGGGCTTTAATTATTGCTCCGGCTGGCTCGCTAGTAATTAATGTTAGGTTTAGGGCGTTTGGGCTAAGGCTGTCAGGGTAATTAGTTTGCACAGGAGTGGAGGCCTGTGGGCCAAACTCTCGTCTTTCCATTTTGTTTTTTACAATTCCACAGCGGTGATAAGACAATATTTGATCAAACAATGGCAAAAAATTAAATTTAGACTTATTAATCTTAAGGTTTCAATAATAGACATTTTACTACCCATCAAGTCTTCAAGTCTTGAGCTTAAGTTTCACCTTGACAAGAGAATGCATGATAACAGACTATAACAGTAAATGTCATGGCAACGACTTATTGTAGTTCCCTCGGGCATGTTCTAGGTTTGCATTTCAATAGATAGGATGTAATCTACAGTTTAATAAAGCTTGGATATATTTAATTCATTTGTGTAATAAGAAGAAATAAAAATAAATCTAATGTGTCACTTAAAACCTCAGGATTTTGTTCCCTGAGGTAATATTGTGACCAGTGAAAAAGGAACCAAGAACATGGTGAAAGAAATATAACATAAAGAGAGCTATCAGAGATTGTAATAAGGTTTTATGGACAGCAATAGACATGTCTTACCTCTGAGAAGAAGAGTGAAAGGATGATAAGGCTGATCCAATGGATAATGCTGGCAAATTGGAAAGCATTGGAAACTGTTGAGAGACGAAATGTGACAAAGGTTAAAGGAGAAGAGGACACTAGAAACATTAAAGGTAAAACATGCTGTTTCTATATCTACATGTATAAGGTGAGTGCATAAATGAATTCAACCAGTATCTACCCATGTTCTTGGCCACTAATCCCTTTCTGCAATCTCTATCCTGTTCCCACCTTATCACCCACGCCTCTATTTGTCTCTCCGGACTGGCAGCAGCTAAAGCACTGCATTACAATAGATCTGAAGTCCAGCGGTGCCCACACTCAGACTCAGGTATCATCAGAGCTGGATGCTAGCCAGTAATCGATGGGGACGTGTGACTGCTGCCATTGACAAGAGCCTCTGTTCATTATCCACCCTCTCCATCACTCTCCATCACAGTCGTTTACCAACAAACAACACCAGCTCCTCGGTGACTGCCGGGACGTCACACTCAGCGGTGATGGAAAGAGGAGACACTGAATGTACATATGAGGGTTTAATTAATAAACACCTAAGCTCTTTAGTAAAATAAAAAGAGGGAGAAAAATTCAAGGTCACACTTGTAGTAGATTATATTAGTCAGTTATTGTTCAATTCTACTGTATTTTACTTTTACAGTATTCATTCATTTACAAGTGCCATATTGGTGTACAATTAAATGTCACTTATCTAGCAACTTTTACAAATCCAGAAGAACTCAGCTGTGCCAATAAAGAAAAACTGCTGAATGTTAAAACACTCCATAACAACCAAAACTTTACTAAAGCATCAAAAGGTTCTGAATAAAAAATGCCACTTGATTCTCAATCACATTTATAGATACAGGTGTTGTTTGTTGAGGTGGATCTGGTTTATTTGCTTTTTGTACCGTTAGGTGGTTTAGTTCAGTGGTTCCAAAACCTACAGGTACGAATCTTTCAAACCGTAATGAGATAAATCTGAGGCTCCATTTTTTATAGGTTAGGTGGAAAAAAAGAACAAAATCTTGTTATTGTTTTTTTTCTGAATCTCAATTGATTTTAGTCTTTTTGTGAAGTTCTGGATACCTTTAGCTCTTCTAGCTTTAAACTCACGTCTGGATGAAACCTAATGTTAATTATAGTGGTGGATGTCTCTTAAGTACATCTGCATACAATTTATAAACATCTGAAAAATGAAACTGCACTCCAACTAGACACCCATCTGGATGACATCAAATAAGTTGGAAACAACTAGTGAAATATCTGTTTATATGTTTTATTTTACGAGTTTACTGTACTTCACATTTTTATGTGAAATCGTCTTCGTCAAACTAAGCAGTAACCATAGCTGAAAAATAAATGGAGTGTTGTAAACAGAGGAATGTTTCCCTCTGAATTGTAGTGAAGTAGAGGTAGAAAGTAGCCTTTAATGAAATAACTCAAGTAGAATCAAGTAACTTATCACTGTTTTTAAGAACAGCACTGAGCTGAGATTCGCCCTTCTCTGTATGTCATAATGTGGAAAATGAGAAAGCCACCTCTAAACGTGCCTCTTTATCATAGGTTTAAGAATGTAGCATTGTTCATCTGCAGCGAAAAAGAATAATAATGGCAAACACATTGGATGAGGTAGGTCAAACTGCAGACAGGACACTTAAACTCCCTACAGCTCCAGTGGACATGCTCCTGCATGTTAATGAACTGCTTTTCTCCCAGGTGTTTAGTGAACGTCACATAGTGCATTGCTGGAAAATGAATATGCACTCTCAGCAATTCTCCCCGTGATGAAATAAAGGTTAAAATAAGAAAAACAAATCAGCAGTATATTTACATTGTAGGAGTTTGGTGTCTATGAGCAGCTCCAAAGACAGGAAAAGCACCACCAGGATGACACAGGCCACCAGGATACAGTTGAAGCCAGCGCTGAGCAGACAGACCTGCCACAGGGCCACACGACGACCGCAGCACGGCTTCAGCCAGTTTGAGCTGAAAAGATGAAACACCAAAATAATATTGTGTTTTGAACAGTATATAATAGATTTGTATTTCTAGTCTATGAAACCAGAAAGGGAAGCAGAGGAATTAAGTAACATTTTATTTGTAATAACTGTAAGGTGAGCCAAAACAATTGATTTTGCAATATAAAGTGCAGCTTAATCAAAAGGAGCAAATCATTCATCTGCAATAGCAACAAATTCAATTATTTGAGGTCAATACTGCTGCTAAACAAAAGATAACCAGGGCAAGTATTGATCGACTGACAGACTGAAATGTGTATAATTAATTATATTCCTGCAATGCATGTTTAAACTGACATTGTTTACGGATTAATCTATACAGGTATTGATTCCCAGTCTAAATGCAATCCTGATTTGTTATTTGAACTCCCTGATACGACCAACAGAGGGCGATATATTACACTTAGGTAAGGTGATGTCTGTTGAAAGAGCAAAGTGTGGTCAGAGACAGCATTGACAGAGGAGGGACAGTGAGGCTCTGTGATCTGGTGACTTGAGTATCAGCCGTCGGTGTGAGTGGAATATTGATGGACTCCTTTTTACACAGTAATGAACAGAGTCACTGTAGAGGATGCTGCCTGACAGGATATGGGCAAAATCAGTGCCCCAAGAAACAGGTCAAAGTGTGAGATACAGAAATAAATTCAATCAACACATAGATGTATGACTTTTTTTTGTCCATCTGTAGAACTATCAATGACACAAGTGAGAAACTCCCTATCTAATGTAATGATAGAATTTTAGGCCTATAACTCAGGAAACATGCTCCAGAGATTAAAAAAGCTCTGTTTTTCCAGGTACTGTAACAGTACAGCATTTTAGGCCACTACAGCGTCTGGCGAGATGACTCAATATTATTTAAAAATAGTGGTGAGCCTTGCAGAGCAGCTACTACGAGGCTGACAGTAGGAGATGAGAGAAACAATGCCTCTCACCAGCTCTCCAGCTGGAGTGGAAAGTTGGCTCTGCCCACTACCTTTCCCTTCTCCCCATGCCCTGGCATACAGAAGACAGACGTTGGCAGAGCATTTCTCTCCTCTGATCATGTCTTCATTCTGTAGCGTGGTGCTGAAATGACCTGCAGCAGTGGCAAGATGGCTCAATTTCTTTATGCGCTTTAAAAAACAGAAAGCCTCTGTTATATTTGTTCTCTTATAATATCATTCAACATGCTTATCAAGTTTTCGTTTGAATAGTTGTATCCTTGAATGACGTTTAATTAAGGTTGTTTATTAATGGAGTGATAAACATCTATCATTAAATCAATGTGTACTACATCCCCAAAACCTGTTCCTCTAGAAAAACAGGCGGGTAATTGTCAGATTTTAAAGTATTTTGACAAAATATGGACATTTTCATTATCATCCTATGCAGAGACCAAACTTTACATAGGCTGCAAAACAGACCAAGAGCCTTGACTGTAGCTGATTTAATGCTGAAGCAATAATATGTCCAGGGAGACACTTTTTATGTACATGTAACTTCTTCATTTCTTATGTACAAACACATTATAGAGGTAAGTTAATAAGTGAATACAAAAAGTAAATAAAGTTAATACAAAATGTCACTATGTGAGAAAAATATGATTTTAGCATTGAATCAATTTTGCCTTTAAATGCAAGGCCCTGATACCAAACAACAAGTGTGACCATATAATGGCTGCCATATCACTGAGTAATAAACAGGAGAAGATGCTTTTAAAGTCTCCCCGTGATTTTCTCCCAGCGTAACACATTTTTCTCTGGATATGGGTAATATTTCCAACAGCTGTTGAGTCCATCACTCCACTCTTCCACTGGCTAACAGAAGACATTATTCATCCAAGACTGGCATGGGCAGAGCCACAATCCTGTAAACAATGCAAAGCTAATCTAATAAAGGCGTAATCATGCTGATAGCAATCATCTTCTTGGCTGTGGGTGGGGTGGTGTAAATGCACAAGCTCCAGATGGTGCAGAATCTGCTCCACCAGAGTCTTGGCGAGATTGCGGATGGCAGGTATTGTGCCATACTGAAAATCAGGCCTACATTTTTAATTCTCAAGCTAATATTTATTTAAACTGGAATTCACTTTGGTAATGGGAGTGAGTTTGGTGTAATGCTCTATGCTGAGCGTTGAAAAACTCTAGTTCAGAATCTTAGGGGCTAAAAACGTAGACTTTGCAGGCAAGCTTAACGGTGATGCAGCTTGTAGGCTCATGGGGTCTTTGTAGACATAAACACCATCACCTACAGCATATGTTTCCCAAACTAAACAGAAAAAAATCTAACAAACACAAGCAGCTAGATTTTATTTCCAATGTTAAGCCAACATATTAGAAAACATATATTCACTGAGAACTAAAATGCATATCTGAACTGGTACTCAAAAACTGAAAACATTCATGACTTTGTTGATGTGATCATTAAACGTGACTTATAGTGTCTTCATTCAAACAGGAACCGAGTTAATGTTCTCACTGAGCCACAATGCAAATATGAACTGGCTGCTGTTGATTTGTTCCACCAGAGCAGTTTAGATTTGTTGCCCTGCTGAAGGCCATCTTGACAGTAGCTGAAGGTATGTGGAGTTATTCATTCATCCTCTACCCCCCAATTTCCAAGCACACTCTGGGGATTTGCACCAGTCTACCTCCAGTAATAACCTTCTCCAATCGTTATGGATTTGTGGCTCCACACAACAGCACACAACATACAGTAGAGTCTCATCAAACCAAACTGTTTTTTTTTTATCAGATCCTCATAGTAAGAATTTTTTCTAAAGTTGACTCACAACAATGCTGTTTCTCCTTTGCGTCATGTTAGCAAATAAGAGTGCAGGCAGTGAAAGAATATCATTTATTTTTCTTCACCACGGTTGAAGAAAAAATAGGAGTAAAGAAAATCAGTGCATTCCAGCCATTTAAATATTTCATTCCCTCAAACAACCTCTATTTCCGGAGGTTATGGTTTTGCAAACTTCCACCATGTGATTAAATAGTCCATCAAAGTGCATCTTGAATCAAATGATTTCACGCTTCATTCAACTGCTGCAGGCAAGCAAAAAAAAAAAGAATAATCACCAGAACAATAAAACTCCTTGAGTGGGAGTAGGAAAGGGAAGTGGTAAAAGTGAAATACTCTTTTCACTTACTTTATAAGGGAATATCCTTGTCTGTTCTGTAATGGCACTAGGAATCCTCAAATATTGCAGACAGCCCCAATGAAAACCTAAGACTATGGTACTTAAAGGAAAGTACGCTTTAGCCTTAATTGTACTACTTTCCTCAAGTACGTAAAATAGGACAACAAGCCAGATCTCAGGCACACTGAGGTCTTGAGTCTAAGCTCCCTCATTGCACCCAGTCACTATAAGTTTCAACATAGTACGTTTTTATGGTCAGAAAAGCTAACAACAACAATGCATTAAAGTGACAATTTGAAATTTTTTGAAAAATACTTGCTCCCTTTTCTTGTTGTCACTTTGTTGAGAAAATTAAACCACTCTATTGACAGCATGTTAAATAATATATTGCATTACTCATGGCCAGAAAGCTAGAAATAGAAAAAAAAAGACTGGAAACAGCTAGCCTGTCTTCTTATGTGTAAAAATGACTGAGGCCGTGATGGGTAGTGTCTTGTTGGGTGGGGGGGGGATGTTGTCAGACTATTTTTTGGGCGGAAGCAGTGACTTCATATAATCTCTGTTGGTTGCCTAGCAACTGCACTGTTAAACACTTCAGGAAGCGTCTGCTCCTGGCGTATGTTTATAAAATAGTTTTAGAGGCTTGGTTGGGGTGTAAATCACAAGTTCTCTCAATGCAATGTTTGAACAATTCTTTGAATCTCTATATGCTGATTGGACATGTCCTGCCACATTATACATTTTGTTTTGGTATAGTTCATGCACTTGTGACTGACATAAAATGATCACAAAGGTCCATTTTATATAAACAGTTACAAATTCTACTGAAAAAAGCCAACTACATTATGATTTCACAATTCTATAACTGAACTGTAATTGGACACTTTCGTAAAAACTTGACTTTTTATTCTTTACCTTTTGGCAGAGTAAGGCTCCCTTCTCCCTGTCGTTATTATAGGCTTGTAGCTAATAGTTCACTGGGTATCTATACCCTAGGGTTATAGGGTATAGCTCTATAGCTAAAAGACATGAGATTGTTTTACATCTTCCCTTCTTATTCTCTGAAAGAAAGTGAACATGTAAAGTATATCCAACTTTCCCTTTAAATTGGTATAGATGTTTGTTTCCTGACTGATTAGTGGAGCTCGATCCAATAAACATCCAGCAGTAGAGCTTAACTCACTTGTTCATATTTCATGGAAAGGCGGTATCCTAGCTATGATCAAATCTAACACTTAAAGAAGCTAAAATTATTCAACGTTATGTTTTTAAAAGCTCTACCCCAGAAGCTCATGCATCTCTCTCTCTCTCTCTCTCTCACACACTCACACACACACGCACGCATGCACGCACGCACGCACGCACACACACGCACACACACACACACACACACACACACACACACACACACACACACACACACACACACACACACACACACACACACACACACACACACACACACACACACACACACCACACACACACACACACACACACACACACACACACACACACGCAGAGTTACTATGAATTAGAGATGAGAGTTCACAGGCAGTGCGAAACAGTCAGCTATAATACGTTAGACAAATAGGCTGAATTCAGTGAATGTGTGTGTCCTTACTTCATGTGACGCCAAAACTAGTCCAGCCCAGAGGGGATGCAGTCAGACACTGTCGGTGACACATGCAGTATATTAATGAGTCTTATTAAAGACTGAACAGGAGCAAATGTTGTTTCTCTGACCTGCTCAGCCCTGACGGTCTGACACAACCACCTGGCCCAAGTCACTAGTAGACAAGCACAAACAGCGGACAAGGTCACCCCTCAAACTCTCTGGTTTTTAACTCGCATTTCACAACCTTGTTCTGTATTCATTTACAAAGCAAAGTCATATTTTATTTTATTTTGGTCCAATGACACTTCTATTGGGAGAGAAACAAGAGTGAAATGTCTAGTTTAGACCTCTTTCTCTTTCGCCCTCTCTTTCTGTCTTTATCTCTCCTGCTTTCTTTTTCTTTCCATTCCCTCTTCCTTTACATCCTTCCTGCTGCCAGTGTGTGTACAAGCAGGTTGATATAGCCGTCACTGCCTTCCACTGTCGGAGAGATTGAGTGGAGCTGGACAGGGAAACAGAGGAGCGAGATTAAATCAGGGGAGGTAATCGATACCAGCATGTCGAGAGAGCCTCCGAACACTGGGACTTTCAGACTCACAGCACCCGATGGTCTCTACAGATAAAGTACTCCACTGAAGGAGAGGGAATAATATTGCTTAAAATGAACTTATCCACAGTCCAGTAGAAACCAGTGGAGTGAATACATTTTATTTTTATACGTTCATAATATTTCTCAATCAGGAAGATAAATTCTAATTGATATAATAGACTACCTTCTTGGGAAAAATTGTGATTCTATGATTTCAAGTGCTCACACTGCTTTGCCTTGTTTTGTTAACAGCAACTTAAAGGAAATGATTAATATCAATGTTTTTATTCAGGCCTGTTTATTTGATTCATCTATAAATATAAAATATTTTAAAATTATATTAAATACAAGCATTTTCTATTTGTGCCTCTTACATTATAGATTTTTTTTGGGTGAAGTGTATTTTCCTTAGAGATGATTCGATTGTGGGCCATCAGAGCTTCCTTTTTTGTTCATTCCAACTCCAAGACACTTTTTAATTTCTCAATAATTTAATCCTCCTTCTCTTCTCATCACATTAAACATCAACAGCTGCTCCCAAGTTTAGTGTAGAGAAAACCTTGGTATTAAGGGAAAATATAATAAAATAAAATGTGTCAAAAACTAAAACTTATGTATAAGGTTTAACAAATGGTTTCTCCTGAAAGAGTGAAAAGCGTCAGTTGCTTTCTTTCAGACCCCTGATACAGTGACGCTCCTGGACAAGACCCAAACTGACACTGTAGAGCCTGTTTGCCTCACAGGGACAAATGCATGCCAGCCAGTGGATTCTTACACATGGATATTAATATTTAAGATTTAATTTATGGAACTCTATGCCTTTATCTGATAGAACAGTGAATAGAGAAGGATGTAGGAGGGAAAGAGAGAGGGAATAACATGCAGGAAAGATACCACGAGTCAGACTCAAACCCGGACTGCCTGCTTATAGGACTATACTCTGTATCTGGGGTGTGACCTAACTCCTAGGCCAACACACCCCACATGGTTATTATAATTATTCCTAATAAACTATTCAAGTAAAGTGCAATTAAGAAAAGAAAAAAGTTGAAGAAATTGTTTAATTTCTGTTCTGAAAACATGAATAGGAAGAAGCACACTGTACAACTTGTGTTGCTGCAGTCTGTTCCCTTTAACAAGCAGAAGGATTAGACGCTGTTTTGTCTAAACAGCATTTTTTTTTGTGTCAAACACAAATTAAAATTTTTAATTTTAACTTGCAACTCATGAGTTTTCTTTCTCATGAGTTCTATTGTTGGCTAATCACCAGGAGTGCTTTGAAACTGGTGAGACACAACTATTTCTGGAATGTGAGGTGTGAATGTGAATTTAGAAGTTCAGTGAGATCATCGCAACACTTTTAATGTTGCATTACTGTGCAAGAAATGTGACCCCAGTGGATGAAACTAACAGAGACCCAAACTGAGAAAGAGAAAGAGAAAGAAATCTGTCAAGATTCAACTTTCTGTTTGAATCACGTTAAGCATTCATGATCAGGTTTCAGCGTTTGGTAAGTTTAGTTCAACAAGAGTTCACAGCCACATCAGCAGCACTGTGAGGTCATTCTTCAGCACAGTGGGTTTTTAAAGGTATCATAGCTCTTGCTTATTGGCACCTCATACCAATAGTAATGCTGTTATATTGTTGGTTCACTCAAGTCAGTACGCTTTATCCTCTGGAAATTATATGAGGAATGGGGTTGATTTATAGCAATCAATTAAAAAGTTGTTAAGGGATTCCAGTCATCTGATGAACAAATATCACAAACCAGAAGCCTGTTTAGAAACACTGATTTGGTCGTCTGAATCAGAGCTCTTACTCCCATTGGGCCTCATTCACAAACAGTGCATACGCACAAATCTGCTCATAAACCTAATCGTCGAACACTCCCACTAATATTGCCATGAAATCGAGCATCTGTTACCAAAACCAGCTGATTAATTGGAGCCTATTTAAGGACATGCGGGGAACATACATGATTGTGATTTACGTCCAAGAAAGTGTAGAGATCTAGCCTTGCTGAAAGAACTTGAAGCTGGTGCCTTAAGAAGAGATTGCATCAGACCTTCAAAACATGTTTGAAGAGTGTGACGAAAGACTTATGAGCTGATTCCGACCACCAATGCACGTACAGAATTGCTACAACTATGTAAGTCCCTGGAACGGCATCTAAGCCCCCAGACACACCGCTCTTTTTTGCCTTTGAGGCCATTTCTTGCAACTTCTACTTGTTTTCACCTCATCGCTCTTGTCGAGATACACCAATCGGACGTCCTTATATTGAGAGATATAAGGACTAGCATCTTGCATCAGGCACGCGCCTGTCAATTTACAATGATTCTGATTCACTAATATACGCAAGGTGGTGAGAACAAAATTGACTGGTACGCACGTGTCGTCAGTCCGACTGAGTATGAGCAGAGTAATAACATTTCTACGTGTATATTAGTGAATGAGGCCCATTGAGAGAGCTTCATTGCAGTTGATTATATACCAAACACTTGAACTGGAACAATCTGGTAGTTTTCTGAAGTTTTACATAATCCATAATCTGACCACTTGTTTTATTAAATTTACTGAAAACATTACCTTAATAAATGCATATTAGAATTCTTATTCATGTATTATACTAATTTAATGTATTTTAGCTTTTCACTGTTTTTTTGATGTGCATCGACTATATGCACAGCTAGACAGCTCGCATTCAAAAAGGCCATCAGTGCGTATGAATGAGTTTTTTTGGGTGGGCACAGGTGCACAAGTGACCGTCTTCTTCCTAATGAAGGGATTATGAGTGTTACCTTTTTCAAGCAAAATCAGTTTTCTGATGGCACACACACCTGACAAATAAGCTACCAAACATGCAGCATCCTATCCCCCCACTGAAACAAATGAGTCTACAGCAGGCTCCACATTTCAACACCCGACGCACACACACTCACAAACGCACAATGCCTCCTGCTAAAGCAAGCGTGGAAAAGGATGGAGTACCAACTAAGCATAAAATACATGCTGAGTTTCCCTGATGCTGTCAGATTGCAGGTAATTAATTTTACATTTGAAAGGTTCCCCATTACCATTGCCTGTGCACCATTGATCACAACACATCAGCAGGGAAGAGGCGAGCCCAAAACTCCTGCAGCAGCTTCTTGTGGAAACACAACCAGAGGAATACATGACTGATCCTGGAGTCAAAATATACATCTCTATGTCCCTACTTATGCTTAGGAATAGACTGTTTTCGTTTTACTTCCACCATAGTTTGTAGGAATTGTGGCAAATGATATATTATACGTTATGTACATTTTCATATAAACAGTTTTGTCGTATTGGAAATCAAAAGGGGAGCTACCAGTTTCAAAACGTCATGAGTTGTAGGCCTGTAAGCATCAGAACATCTGGTAAACTTTCTTTTTTTGAAGCCAATAAAATGACAACATTAACAACAAAAAGAGATTAACAAGTAAACTGGTTACAACATGTAGTGCTTATGTTGTACAGCAAATGTAAAGAAGTGCTGCGGTCAAAATAGTTTATAACATGATATTGAAATGCATCAGATTTGATGTTAAATAAGTCCTACAGTTGGTTTTGGCATTGTGACAGCGTTGGAGAGACTTCTGGCACACAGGAAAGTCAGCACCACAAGAAAAGAAAAATACATCCTGGTAGTTGTTTGCATTTCTTTAGATCAGTCAAAATTGTCTCTTACTACAAATACTACACGTCATAATATAGATTGTATCTAACCTGCAGCTACATGAAGAATTGAAGTTTACCATGAGCACTTCCTCTTACACACTGAACAAGGGCAACTGGTGTTCAGCTTTCCCTCACAGTCCTGTGGGAACGCTGGGGAAAGACTCATTTGTATGTTACAAGGGGACCGGAAGGTCACTGTGTGTGTGTGTGTGTGTGTGTGTGTGTGTGTGTGTGTGTGTGTGTGTGTGTGTGTGTGTGTGTGTGTGTGTGTGTGTGTGTGTGTGTGTGTGTGTGTGTGTGTGTGTGTGTGTGCGTGTGCGTGCGTGCGTGCGTGTGCGTGTGTGTGTGTGTGTGTGTGCGTGTGTAAGTGAGTGATTGAGTGAGTGAGTGTGAATGAGTGTATTCTGTATTCTATGCATGTATACATGTGCATTCATAGTTAGAGCCAGATCAGTGTACTCTTACTATAGACAGCAGTTAGTTATAGATGATGTCACAGGTGAATCTCATTTAAGATGCAGCAAACCAAATGGGTAACACTTTATATTAAGGTGCTTGTAATTAGCATTAATTAGTAGGTAATAAGTCACCTATAAGACCTTATGAGATTCTTATTAACACAAATAACTCTATATAAGCGTTAATAAAAGCATAATTAACACATTTATTATTCCTTATAGGCTCGTATTAGAAACGTATTAACAGTGGACATATTGATTGTGAATAGCCGAGTAAACTATACCTAATATTTGTTTTGATTTTGCAAATATTGTCTTATTTCGAATGTATAGAGCAATGAATGATGGCAAACCTACTTGAATCAAATATCTTTCATGTAGTGTTATAGTTTGAGGTCTAATGGGATATGTAGACACTGGTTTGTTCATTGAAACAGAAGCAGTTTGATTCAAGGGCAAAGTTTCGCACAGTTTCAAAATTATGAAAAGCCACTAATTATAAAATAAATAAAACTATTTTTGGAATCTCTCATGTGAAAGGTTTGACTTGTCCGTTTGTCCTTAAGACAGACAGAAAACTATTTGACAAACGATGAACACTTAGCTTCTCCCTGTGGCAGAGGAATTAAGAAGCCTGCAAGATAACAGGGAGGCCAGTTACTCCCAGGTTGCTGTCTCAGACTTCTTCCTGTGCTCTCTAATTAAATCAGGCCAAATTGGCTCGACCAGGTGAGAGCCTACAGAGAATGCATTATTTCAGAAAGCAAGGCTTTAACATTTGACTTTTTCCCTCCCCATCCTCTAACAAAGTTGTAGTGAGTAGAGTAAAAATGCTGCAAAGGACCCAAAGTCAATGGTTTAAAAATAATCTAAGTGTTAAAACTAACTCACACAGACTTCGAGGGGTTCCTTATGTCCTTCTAATAATATTGTTTATTAACAAACTTCATTTTGCCAGGAACTATACAGAAAACACCAATCATGTAGAAATAGAGAATTTTACAAAATTGTGCTTTTACATTTCATGGGCAGAAGGACACAAACACTGAACAAACAATTCAATTAGCACAATGACAATGATTTTAAAATGAAAGGCATGGCGTCAAATAGAGAAAGTTAGATTTTCTTTCCCTGTCATGTTGCCATCCAATGCTTTAAATTAAAGTCGTAAAAAATGTTAATGCTTTTAATGTCCCTGGATCAAACTGTGACAATTTGAACAAGAACATGTTTTTTTTTCTTTACTATAAACTCTTCCTTAAAATTGCTAGGAGGCCAGTAGTTGTTTTTTTTCCAAGTTGGAACATTTGGACCCTTGGACTAAAGCCAGTAGGTGGCACTTGTTTTTTTCCTCTTTCCCCCCTTTGCTCTCTACAAATTTAGATGAACCATCTGGTGCATGTTTCTAACCCTGGACTCCTTACACACTTGGAACAGCCGTATCAGCAACATATGCTTCTGTCTCCACGTCTGGCAACCACACAGCCATCACTGGGATGGAAGGTGACATCATTGCACTGCTCAGGTGTGCACTTGTCATGGTTGTGGGGAGGGGGGGGGAGGGGGTGATCCATTCATTTATATCTTAAGATCTTTCCATGCTGCAGGCTTTTATTCGGGTTTTATACCATGCATTCAGACTATTTTAGCCTAGGTAAGTCGCCTTATCCCTTCTTACACTAGCATCTTGCTCTTTACTCTGACGTAAGTTTACATCCAGAGCTAAATTTTAGTCTGTGTTCGACTTTGCATTTGAACAGCTACAAATTTGAATGTTATTACTAATTATGTCCATGTTCACCTGTCATTGTCACATAACTTACTGCCAGTCTAACATGTTTTGGTTGCTGTTTCCTACAGGATTAAGTCCATTTTAACATTTTCCAGTTCAGTGCATTTGTCCATATCTTGAACAGTTTTTATACCCTGATACAAAGGTTTATATGTCTTAATTTGTAACTTAATATTTATTTTCAAAACTCCTTCCTTGTGTTCTGAACCAATCGTACAAGCCAAATATATTTATTATTTCTATTTTTCAATTTACTAAACTTTTTATTAGGTTTTTTAATTTGTTGTTAGACCGTTCAAGTTTGCCACCAGTGACTATTAAATTGCCGATTAAAAAAAACAATGCAAGCTTTAGATGAGTTCAGGCCCATCAAATCTCCCTCACTGAATTTTTTCCCCACCAGTTTCATCCTACACAAATACAGACTGAAACACACCAACAGAACCCTCCAACCCAAAAAAAAGTGAGCAAACAAACAAAAGCAGATTGATGACTAGGAGGAGAGTGGGCGGCCATGAAAGTGCTGAACACAAGCCCACGCCACCTTGGTCCTCCCAGCATTTTTCCTAGACAGGAAGATGGATGGGCCCAACTCTATTAATAACCACACTCCACTTACCATGACGCCAAAACTGCTAACACTGCAACTGCCCCCTGATGCTAGCTAGAACAACCACCTCCCACAAAGTCGCCCACGTCTCTCCTGATAGCAACACTGTGTTAGGCAGCAACACAGTAACGGGTGCTGGAAATCTTCAACATGTCCACCTTTCTTCACCTACAATGCAGGACTGTGAACTAGAGGCTCTTAAAGGTTTGTAAAGGAGCCTCTGGTAGTTTTGATCTGTTTGATATGTTTACAAGTGTGTGGTACACTCTTAGCATTTAGATACGTTTCAGTGCAGGTTGGTTTACATTATTGGACAGGCATACGTTTTATGAAATTAAGGTCAGAAATGGATGTACAAAGATGAGGTTTCGAGAGAAAAAAATTGAAGGAGAAGTAAGAAAAAACAGAAAAATTAGGGAACATGTAAAAATATGTAGGAAGGTGGTGAAAAGTAGGAAAAGTAGCCATGTACAGAAGCGTCAATGAAGGAACACTATTGTTCCTAATGAGATGTGACAGCCCAGTATAAACAGGAGTAAGAAGTGAACCATGATTACAGAGGATACGATTATCAACCAGTGCAGTGAGGAAGCTTTTCAGGCCTGGCCTTGTTCTCCCTCTCTCTGTGTATAAATACTCTTAGTGTTGTGTCCCTGTTCATCATGCATGTACAAATATGCAGTATGTGCGTGCGTGTGTGTTTGTGTACGATCGAGGAGGGGATGTGTGCGAGTGATTGCTTCTCCGTCATGTGAAGTGAGGGCAGCACATTATAGAAAAGATAGCAGTAAGGTCAGCTCCACCTTCACTATGCTACGGGCTGTGATATGCAAACATGGCTGACAGTAGGTGCTTCATCACAAGGTGGCAGTTTGACACAGGAGCCTTTTCTCTTGATTAATCCCTTCTGCCTGCTTGCTGCTATGAAATACGCTGCAACATTACAGTTTACACACACCATTATACACAAAGCTCTATAGGTTTAGTATCTATTCTTAAAAATGTACAGAACATTTAAAAACAAAATTTGCCTCTTTTTTTAAGTTTTGTTTTCAAGGAAAAGTCAACAAAACAGATTAGTTCAATCACTTTGAATTACTACAAGCTGGTTAATTGAATTTGAAGTTAAACTTTCAACTCGTTACAACCAAAAATATACATTTTTAGTTAGTATATTTTTCACTTCCATTCATTTTCTGTCTGGAATGCTGGAATAAAAAGATGAAAAGATGGTTTACTGACTATGAGACATTCCCAACCTTCCAGTGAAAATAACTCCCCAACCAATGAGGCGGCACCATGTTGATGAAACACCTTCACTGTGTTTGTGACATTCAGACTGTCAGCATCACACGCTCTCATTTTGCCAAACATCACTGCTGAGCTTACCTAAACATTTCCCATGTGCCGCTTCCTTCATGACGCTCCTTTAATGTGTCAGAAAGCCAATGATCCAGCTAATGCGGACTGGGGGTTGGGAAGGGGGGGGGGGCAATCCACTTTCCCAGGTAGAGTCAGTAGAGCGGCCAACAGATTCCTCTTTCACATATACTTTCATTTTACTGGCTATCCCACTTCTGCTGTCTCAACTTCACTTCATCTTTCCACACGCCCATAAAAAGGTTCATTTCCTCTGCCCCATTTCCCTAAAGGTGAGTTTTACAGTCAGTCTCTCTGCTAGATGGACTCAAGCTTTTCCATTTTGCATCCTGAAAGCAAATACAGAAATGGTCCTGAAGGTGCTTACATTCTGTAATGACACAACAAAGTCAACTAAGGGGTAGCTGATGTCAAAGCCACCAACTGCTGCAGAAAATCGCTGTAAAACATGATGATGGTGCACAGGCATCGTGATCGTGCACGTCATTAAAGCAGACTAATGACCACTGTCTAAGAGGAAGATCGATACGGTAATGAGGAGATGAGGCACAGGCGTAATCACCGTAGGACCCAGTGGTGCTGAAATCCACAGAATATAAAAATCAGTTCCTTTTTTTGGGGGGGGGGGCAGCTGGCTGACTGACACATTCAGTCTCTGTCTTGCCATCTAGCTGATTCGGGTGACTAGGTCTTAATGTCAGAGGAGGCCTCTTTGCATGTTCTCAGCTTTCTCTCTAGATGCCGATTCTTGCTTCTGGTCAGTAATCTAAACTCTGTCCAGAAATCTCACAGGTCAGCACTTACATCTGATGTGATGTGAGAGCTGCAAACAGCAGGTGTTATTGATATTTCACCTCTATTATCACAGAGAGAAAGAAATAAAGAGGCATAGGAACCTCCGATGCAAGTTCCCAATATAATGGTGGACACAAGGCCTGCTAATAGTGATTAATGGGAGGGATTAGTGCAGCGTTTAAGGTATAGTGGAGATGTAACATGCACATTACTGGAGCTCATGCCTGGTGGTTCTAAATGGAATTTCATTAAGCAAAAGAAAGAATGATGAGGTTTACAACTCCCACTGGCAGCATTTTTACAGGCCGACATTTTGCACTAATGACTTGAATATGAAATAGTGACCCCATCAAACCGAGCACAGTTTGAGTAAATTGAGCTCACTGGTAAAATAACCTTCACCGCAGTGACTTGTAAATTGGTTGTAGGAGCTTCTTTCAGCAGGGGCTCAGGACCAGGAGGAGAAATTTAGCATCTCGCCCTCGGACCAAAGCTCATTTGAACTTATTGGTAGTTTCATATTTTGATTACCCAACAACAACAGCAGGCCTGTGACCCAGTTATCAGCCGAAACTTACAGGTATTTCACAGGTTGATACAGTAGAAAATGCTGTATGCATAATTAATCACTGTACACCAAATGTTTTCTAACAGCGCCAACACAGCAAGGACAATCACGGTAAACACACACACACACACACACACACACACACACACACACGCACACACACACACACACACACACACACACACATACACACACACACACACACACACACACACACACACACACACACACACACACACACACACACCTATCCATTATGCATGGAGATGGAAATACTAGCTATAACTGACACTGATATGAAATAGGACACATGAGGGTTGTGATACAGTCACAGTATGAGTGTCGGCACCGCCCACTGTTGACAGTGCGTCTGTGAAATCCATCTGTTTCTGGCCGTCACTGGCTATCTGCAGGGAACCAATGGAGTGAGACCTGATATGGTGTCAAACAGAGTACTTGGATAAGGAAGGGTGTATGGATTTGTTGTGTGTGTGTTTATGTGCATCATGGTGAGAGGGTGTGTTAAGAGCCAGGTTTGAGTCACAGTTACGGGACAAAATGGAAAGACCGGACAGTGGGCAGGTTTTAAAAGAGGGGGGAAAAATCTGTTAATGTTGTGACTAATCAAATGGATAGCTGTGATGTGACCTCATATCCGTATGCCATACCAGGATCTCACACAATCAGGACAAACAGAAAAACAAACAGATGCAATGCAGGCATTTTTTGGTTGTTTGTTTTATTGATTTTAATGTCTGTATTGCTCATCCTTTCTGGTTTGTATTAAGCTGCTTTCTTATATCATGAACTTGAATTGTATGCAACCTATATGATTAAGCCTTAAGTCTCGTAATTGCATGATACATTTAAGGCTGATGTAGAAGAAGCAAATTGGTCAAAACCGGTCTCGAAAAAAAGAGCAAAGGTTTTAAATTATCATAACTTTTAACAATATTGTAGTAAAGTCACCAAACAAAGGTATGAGTGTTACAATACAGAATGAAGCAGACTGCTTTTGATCACCAATGTGAGACCCAATAAAATAATGAAATATGATAGCATGTATACTTAATCAGGGCAAACGACTGGCAAGAAATGAAGCGTGCCATGGTTTTTGCCTTATGTGTCACATAATAATTGTTCCTAGTGTAGGCAGGCAGGGTTGGGGGATTGGGGGGGGATGTTTCATAGTCTGGAATGATGAATAGATCTGACTTAATTTATGGATGCTGGATAACCCAGAGGTTGTCACTTAATGATAAATGGGAGCCATCCTGAGTAACAGGGACAGCATGACAAGGACTGAGGCTGGATACTAAACACATGATGGATGATAATCTCGTATACTATGTGGCATTTATTCAAGTGTGATGAGGCATTGACATGTGTGCATAAAGAGTGAGTGCATGTGTGTGTGGGTGTACGTGTGCGTGTGTACGTGTGTGTGTGTGTGTGTGTGTGTGTGTGTGTGTGTGTGTGTGTGTGTGTGTGTGTGTGTGTGTGTGTGTGTGTGTGTGTGTGTGTGTGTGTGTGTGTGTGTGTGTGTGTGTGTGTGTGATTTTGGATGACAACTGAAACCTTCGGGTTCTTATTAACAGAGAAAGTATTGTTCATGTGAAGCACTTTTTACATATATTTCCCCTAAGATATACGTACTGTATTCTACCAGACTGAAAAAACATTGTGTCACAAAAACAGCATTGTGGATGATATTTAGTTTGAAAGTTCATTTGTGAAAGTACTAAAGAAAAAAGAGTTTTGTAAAGCATGTTTTGTTTGCAATAAGTGCAGTCAAAAAGCAAAAATGGAAAAAAGCAGAACTGTAAAACAATGTATTTACACACAGTAACAAATGTTTGTCACTGACAATATACAGATTGTATAAAAACCTCATCACAATAGAAAACTGGAGACAGAGATGTCTTGACTTTTTATCCATGGCATAAACCAATCTTCATAAACTGTGGATCCTGTATGACCTATAATGCAACTAGATGACATCTCTTGTTATCAAGTTGCCATCCCGGTCTTTGACTGGGTGGACTCCGGACTTTAAATCAAGGCCGGTCAAGACCACCAATGAAAGGCTATTTCCCCACGTCATCACTGTGATTTGAAGGAAAACGATCCTTTTTTAAAAGAAGGAATAGCTTCAATACATATGTAGTTTGATTTTTTATCCCCCGGTTACGGCCGCAACCTTCCCAGTGTTACAGTCTAAGTGAGTGACACGCCCCCTGCGCACAAGAAGATGATTTTTCATAAATATTTATGGTCTTGGTCGCACTCTGGTCTCGGGTATGTCTTGGTCTCGGTCAGTGTGGTCTTGACTACAACACTATCTCAAATGCAGGACACTAAAGTACGGACATAAACAAACTGCATTTATCTTTTTCTTTCTGGAATTAAGAAGAAATTAATTTCTACTCCTCCAGTCTATGAGCATCTCTGGATATTGTTAGAAACAAGTGTATTCGCTTACAACCCCTTGGTATCAATAAATACATCACACCATATAGTTTAGCTGCAGCAAACTTACGGAGGGACACTTATAAAAGTTTTATCTTTGCAACAAACACTGTTTTGTCTGTTTCATGGCTGTTTGTGTAGGATTGACAATCACCATAAGAACAGGCTGACTGACTAATACAAAGGGAAAAAGTACTGTAGAGAGAAAGTGAAAACATTTATTAGGGAAATGGGTAAGAATGTTCTATGGGTACAAATTAGTACCTTTAATCTGGTCAGTTTTTTAACACATGATCAGCTCAGAACTTATGGATGATAAATACCCACTGGTCTTCAGAATGAATAATGTACAGTATGACTGAGTTTCAGATGTTTTTGAAAAAATGCATGGGTCGGTTGGCTTGATTTCGAATGTGCGTGTGTCTGTTCAACTTCCAAAGGACTTCAAGAAAGTCTTCTGCAGTACGTTAAAATACCACCAGTGTGTCAGTCACACCTCCCTGTAGTCAAACTGTTCATAGAAACAAATTTCTTAGTACACAAAAAAAATAGTTTTGAAACCAATATGTGATCACGGGTGTGTCACTCACATTTCCAAAGAGACTAACAATCTAAATAGGAAAAAGAAAAAAATAGCAATAATAAATATCCCTAGTGTCACTTACCCTTCCCTGTTTTCATCTTCATCTGCGTTGGAGAGGAGCTGCGAGCCAGCCAATGACAGGTCCAGGGCAGTGAGGGGCAGATCTCTGTAGCCAAAACTCACCAGCTGGACCGGAGGAGCCAGGCACTGGTGCTCATCCTCCACCGGCTGCGAGATGATCTCCAAATCTGATAGACCTGCCTGCTCCACTTCCCTAGTTACAAGCCAACAGCAGCAACACACAGACAAACAACACGGGCAAGCACAGAGAGGAGAGAGAAAAGAGAAAGGCATACATAAAAAAAATAAAAATACATTTAAACAAGAAACATTAATTTAGAATTCAAAGCCTTACTTTCAGGAAGAAAAATGTTACATTCAGGTAAGCATTTAAATAGCTTAAATATCAAAACCACAGCACCAATCATCATAAAAGAAGCAGATTCAGCATAGATAACAGAGCACAGAGAAAAGAACAGAAATGTATTTGCTGAAGGAGGTATATATGAGCACAAAAGCAGTGCAGATGAAAAGGACTTTAATTATTCAGCCCAGCAACTTCACTAAGAACACATTCTTATTTACAGAGATGGCCTCGGGGAGTGAGAGCAGGGTCAGAGAGGGTTACACACAAACACCCACTCAGCACCAGAGCGCTGCTGAGCACTCTTACCATCCTCCACTGTGCAGGACCAGAGGAGCTTCAGGTATACGCTGCCTTGCTCAATGACAGGGGGCAGAGTGCTTTACTGATTCAACAGTCTGATTCACCCACATTTCAGCCACAGTCGTCAAATAGCAAACATGCTGAATTTTAACACAACACAACGTAAACAACCCTGCTAACGAAGTCAAAAGTTCATCCACAAACAGCTAGCCAGGTAATATTAGCTAGGATTGTTACTTTTAATCTGTTATACAGAGGGGTGCTTTCATTACAAGGGACATTTTTACATTCTTAAAGAATGTGTATACATTTTATAAAAAATAAAAAGTCAAAGAGGGATATGAACAACATACTTCTATAGGGAGAATGAAATACTGAAATATTTTGTCACAAAAGGATCAGGAAAAAAACCCAACCCGCTTAATGGGACCAGCTAAATGAAGTGAAATGAATAAATGATTACAGTTAATTAAGTTCAAGCCAAAGGTTTACCTTGTACACTTTCTTAAATCTGTGTCAAATCAGGTAAGGTAGGTAATGTCCATTTAGTGGACTTAATTCACCATGAAGCCAAAGAGCATTTTAACAGGAGTACTCTATGAATGTTTGAATTAAGTCACAAATGACATGTTGGCTGTTAGCCTGAAACCTTGCTCATGCCCTCTAATCTTAGCACCCAACCTCTGCCTGACCCCCTTCTACACCTAGAAACGTTGTCCCCAAATAACCTCACACATGAAGGAAGCTCAGTTGTGGGACAGCAGAAAGTAACGCAGCATTTCCCACAAGCCCTAGTAAAAAGCTGGGCCATCTCAGTAAAGCATGGAGGTGGAACACAAATGCTGAGTGCAGCTGCAGACTGAGTGTGTGTGCCCTGTGGTATGTATTTTTAGACCAGAGCAGATGCTGGTGTATCATATCACGTCATCGCCTCTCCCTTTGTCAGCTGAGCGGATCCCCACCCTCCTTCAAACGTCAAAGGAAGTCGGTAAAAAAAGGTGAATGAGGAGGGTAAAGTAGAGTAGTGGGAGAAAAAGAGGAGGGTAGGGTGATAAAGGAAATATAAGATACAAACAATAAAAGAAGACAGATTAAAAAAGGGAACAGAGAGAGTGACTGGACTCAAAGTGGAAAGAAGTGCACGGAAAGGAGAGGGGAAAGACAAGCACAAAGGTTCAGGGGGAGGACTAGAAGAACTGAGAAGTGGAAGTAGAGAAAGAAGAGGAAAAAATAAAAAAGTAAGAGAGAGATAAGGATAAGGGAGGTAAGAAGAGGACAAAAGGCTGCCAACAGATAGGGCTAAAAGAAAAGAAAGTAGAAGTGTAGAGGTGATGAGACAATGAGAAAGAGGAAACAAGGTATAAAAAAAAAAGTAGATGCCATCCTTTCAGGGAGAATTATCTAATTCTAGAAGAATCCGTTTAGGAGACAGTAAAAATTAGAAACTCTTGCTTAGCTGTCTTTATCACATGGTATTCTCTATTTTACCTCTTAAGTGGACTTACACACGAGGAATGCCCGATGTGATTTAAGGATAAGGGTTTTATTCAAAGATAATATAAATTCTAAGAGGGTTTTCCCGACAGCCCTTTTCTTTATACTGAATTTATCCTCCTCAAACTGCCGTGACAGAAAGCACAGAGTGACCTGAAACATTCAGAGGAGAGAGATGCAATCTGACAGAGAGGCATACCTTAAGGAAAGGACAGACACAGGTGAACAGGACAGATTGATATGCAGGCAGAAAACAGATAACCACCAAACACACACACGCACACACAAAGAGGTTTATTAAAATACACAGAGATATAGTCAACGCCGACGGACCTTTGATGCAATCTAGTGTGACCTGAGCTGTTGGAGGGCACCCTATTCTCTGAAAGTGACTGCAGGCCAGCCTGTTATAAGAACCATGATGACAAACAAAGCCAGCGAGGCTGATCTGATCTAAACTCTGACTCTGTGACCTTCACCTCTGAACATAACGCAGAAACCAACAAAATACTAATCACTATAACATCTATAACAAGATGTAAGAAGAAACATTAAACATGACTTCTGTCCTAATTCTAACTTCAAGGCGCAGGCCCAAGTACTACAAGATTGAATCGGTGCATGTTGAATAATAAACATTTATTCACAACTGGAAGCACATGTGTCTTTTTGTTGTTGACAAAGTTGTGATCACCTGTACCTCAACGCAGAACATTTTTTATCAGTTCTTGCATAAATGAGTATGATGACCTGGACAACATTTCCTCTGCATTTCTTTCATAATGTCAGTTTGATCTACGTCAATCAACTACAGTAGAAGAGCAGAGCTGATATTCCACCAGGCGGTGTAAACGAAAGCACAGGTTGGTTAAAGCAGTTAAAGCAACACATAATTACAAAATAACTTCTGAAATGCTTCACCTGCAGAATGATACTCTATAATAATGTGTATATATGTATAAGTTAAGGCTGAGAGTACTTCTAAAAGTATAGGTGGTAGTCTATCATTTCTGCTTGTATAGAACATGGCAGCAGTAGTTTTTCTGTTTCGTTTTTGTTTTTCATTAATAAAAACCCTTTGGTCTCAGGCAGAAGTGTTATTGCTGTCTAGTCTCAAGAGCTGCTGCCCTCATCCCAATTTGATGGGATTATTTCCCTCGGTAAGCCGGCCTTACATTTCTTTGAAGACACATACTCTATACAGTCAAAAAAGATAGTCACAGGAGGATGTGAAGCTGTTGACTCATGGACAGTGCAATATGTGTTATATGAGTGAAGAACATGGATGCAAAGGATAAAGACAGAATATTACATTTCTCTGTAGGCTGCAGCCTCTGTCTATTCAGAAAATGTAATCATTTCAGTTATTTATTTTATTACACTATATGTGCATATGCAAATTATTCATTTTCCATTTGAAAGAAACATACTCATGTGGCTCAGACCAAAATGTTCCGAGATGCTAGAACTAATCAGAGCAGCAAAACGTGACACAGCAGTAGGCAGCTAGGCTTGTAAACTAGTCCCATCATGCTCACATACAGTATGTCTTCTAGTTTAACATAATAAACACAACTTTGGCGTAACATGTTTAAAGGAGCAATATGTAACTCTGACACATAGTTTTTAAAATGGGTACTGCAGTCCAAATCCATAACATTAAAGACAGCTGTCTACCCCGCCCCCTCCTCCCTAGAGTCAAGTCACGCGGGTTTCCAGGTCACGGACACTGAAGCTTCAGTGTTTAACCAGCTCTGCGTCTTGAAACCTTGCTGCGTTCTAACCTTTCTCCATTTTTCCAGAGCTTCTCCAATATTTATCCTCGTTTTACCATTTTTCTGGTCGTGGAGCCTATTAGAAAAATGCAGAGGCTCTATAGGTCGGGTAGAATCAGTTATATCTGTACAGGTCTGCATGTAGTCACAAACTCAAGATAAAAGAAGCATTCACCCATTGTATACTCCTTCTTTTCCATTTAAAGGCCTTGAAGACCTTATTACTAAATGATCCCCTTGTGTATAATGCACTACATTTACTATTCCCTGCCAGAGTTAGAAAAGTTGTGTTTCTGTAAGTCGAGTGATTTCAGTATTTTGTGTTCCATCAGTCCCACCCGGCCCCCACACACACACACCTGACTTTAACTGTGCTTGGCTCAATGGGTGTAAGGATGGCACCTATCAGGATGTAGATACATTTGAATCACGAGAGTGATCAGAGCTTTGTGGTAGCCTGCTCATGTAGCAAAGCTGATGTCAATTCAATTTAATCAAATCACACCTAGAGTTTTTCACTTTTAAAGTCTCAACAGTTCCTTAAACCGAAGAAAGTGTTGTTGGATTCCCAGTCTTTTTGTGTGATTGTTGCATGTCGAGTGATGAATTAAAAGGATTGAAAATAAACAAAGAGGATTTAGATTGAAGCTTTCAGCGGCCTTGTCTCACTTATCTGGAAGAAAAGGTCCCAATCACTTTTTTAAAAGGAGCAACATTTTAATACATCACCTCTTTCAAACCTACCAGTCTTGTTAAATTAAACTTTTTATTTGGTAGGTTCAAGTGTAACACAATATCACTAAAACAACTCTAATCTGGGACCAGTGCTGGCCCCCCAAAAAATGGCCAAACTGACCAAAGTGATGCAACGTGTCCCACTGCAGTAAACAGATGGTAAGATGGACTGGTACATTGTTATACTGTGGAAGTTGTATATGTGCCTTGATGACAAATACCTCCACACTTATTTTACTTGGCAAAGGATTAATTCCCGCCCTGAGACTGTGGATACACAGCATTATGCCACAGTGGGTTGGCCTGATAGATGTTGTTTTCTCCACACCTCTCCTACACGCAGCATCTCATCCATACCACCTCTCATCTACAGCACAGCAGCAGGTTTGGCTCTCTTCCCAAACAATCAGGATTGCACACATAACTACTCATGACAGACACAAGCTGTCCAGAGCCCCACCAGCTCACAGCTTACAGTAATGTACCTGGTGAGTTGCTGGGCTGCCAGTTGAGATATCAGGGAAACACAGATGTTTACAATGTCAGTAAAGTTCTCGGGCTAAGTTGTGCAATTCTGAGATATGTTTAATATTAAAGTTACATTTGTTTAGCTTGCTTCGGCAAGGTTATCCTTTAAGCGCTATATCATTTTTATATTGGTAAATGTTACTTTCATTTGCACAGAAAAAAGGTTTAACTGGTCAGTCAGTTCTCAATAGCCTTTTCATTGTGTAAACATTACATGCAATACAGAAAGGATAATGACAAATCAATATTACCTTAAATAAAATGATTCCGTTCTGCAAACAAGTGTTGTAATTATACTTCACTTATAATCTTATATGTGACAATAACTTAAAAACACAAAACTTCAAATAATGTTGATGAAAAACCCCCCAGAGACAAACCCACTTCTATGTCTATCCAAAGGTATTTTTGCAATCCTGAACATAAATCCTGACCTTTTCTGAGTACCCCGAATGTTGTTACCTAACTGAAAATGGCAATTGCAAAATTCTCAAAAACAGACTCAAAAGACTGCATCTGCAGAAAAGCACCCAGAGGATAGAAGTGATATTCAGGGGAGCAGGATTCCCTGGGGGCGGCAGATAAAATTACATATTGGACTGTGGAGTTGTGGGCCAGGTAGGAAAGGTCATTATGTGACAAAAGTTGCTCAAGGGAATTCAGGGCCAAAACAGAAGGTCATGAAAGAAACTGGGAGCCAGTGGCACTAAAGAATTTTCTTCACCTGACTACTGGAGTGCCTCGTTCATACCCTCTTAGATCCTTTGCTATGAGACTGACGTGCAGGTAGCCTTGGGGAAAGAAAAGAGAGACTTTTACATTGTTTGGTCCTGAACAATTTTGGTGTCTTTACACACTAAAGTATAGTGAGTATTAACAATGACCTGTAACCTGACTCAAAGTCGTTGACCACAGACCTGACTCAAATTTTCATGAAAAAACGTTGAAACATTATACCTACTAACCAACTAATAGCCTCCTAAAGATGTATTATACTTACTAGCATTTGGAGATTTTCATGGTGAGGCATAAAAACATTCTGACGTTTGCCTTTAGCGCCCATTGAGCTTTAGGAGAGCCGCTGGCTTGTCTGAAATTACGATTTCCTGTTTTGCAGTTTTGTCAGATTATTTAGTGAAAATGTTTTTCCTTATACATTGTACTCAAAGTTTTAAATAAAGTGATGTAAAAATACTTAGCAGTAAGGAGTAGTGACTGAAGAATGTTATTGTAAGACCAACCAGCATGCTGATGTTAGCATTTAGCTAATGCTGAATGTACGCTTAAAAGAGCAACTCTCTTTCTTCTTCTGCAGACTCTTTTTTTCAATATCTGGAATTTAAAGTTTAAAAAAATATTCTTGCTTTCAAATCCACTTCTGTCCTGCAATTAAAGGTAAGAAGTCTCAATTAGGAAAGCATCGGTCTCCCTGATGGTCCAAGGGAAAATCTTTTACATATCAACTTATAAAATGACCAAAAAATCTACCTACAGTGGGGGTAAGAGTCCTGACAAGAACTGCATGGACATCCAGATTTCTTTTTAATCAAATTGACTTAAAGTGCTGTAAAGTGAACTCACTAAGTTCATATCCTGTTTAAATTTTTATTTGACAGTGTTCAAAAATTCTAATTTCTACTTTCACTCTGCATGATGGAAATAAGATCTACTATCCTCTCAATAAGATCCACTAGATAGTAATACTTTTATCAGCCACACATGTTTGGGTACATTAGCTATTGGGTAGAGTGAGCACATGTTGGTCAGGTGGTATCATTTCTAGTGGAAAATGGTGTAATTATTCAAATATGACATGATCTACTTTCATGCTCTAATAAAGTGTAAATATACAAAGCCTGATAGCTGCTTTGACAACACACTTTCCGGGGAGTAAAGACAATATATGTACATCCATCCAGGTCTTTTATCCTGATCCACACTCTCACAGTCGTTGGACTACAAGGGCAGCACACACATGCTAGATTACGCTGTCTGAGCAGAACACCTGAGGGTCTAAAACATTCCCAAAACTTGGCTAGAACAAGGAGGCACGAAGCAGATGTTGCCTGCTCCCACCAGCTGCTGTGGAGAACTTCGGAGAAGTTGGACTTCATTGTGTATCAGTGTTAAAAACTCATGCACATCTTGGCCACTGTTGATGATGCAACATGCAAACATTGCAAACTTTTGTACTGCTTCTAACATACAGTCGGACTTATAACTAATAACATAATTGTGATTTGTTTATATTTGTAGCATTACTGGCTGTAAGTCTACGTGAAAATTGGGATTTCAGTGTGGCTGTTCGGCACTGGTGGTAAGTAAAAAGATTACAAAAGAGCAAAAACAACTGTCCCGAGTAATCTAACAAAAACAACTAGACTAAATAAACTGAAAGAACGCACAGCAAGCTGCCACAAACAACAATTGTTCCCCCCAGACTCTGGCTGAGTCTACTTTTATGCTCCTCTTGGCCCTGCCCTAATTGGAGCAAACCATTTCAGGAATAAAAGGAAGCCAAAGAACAAAATTCCCACTAAAACAATAATAAATCATTTAACAACAAAATATCCTTATAATATTTCAAGTAGGAATCTAAAGCACAATATAAACTAACAACAGTAAACAGGAAAGTTGTTTTATTTAACCTTTTAGGTAGAAACAAGAAACACGAACTGAAGGCTCCACTCTGTCCAATTAGGCACAGGTGGCCTCGCTCATCCTAATCACTCTGCGGGCTGCAGGAAGTGTAGGTTAGGTGGGGGCAGGTGAAAAGGTATGGGAGAACCTTTTCACAATATTGTTTAACAGCTATATTGTTGGATGGTTGTCTTTTCTGCTGACAAACACACATCTTAATATGGATTATGCATCAAAAGATGCAGACGAAAGAGGTCCAGCATTTACCTGAGGGAACTTCATTGGCATCCAGATTAACCCTACTGAAACAGGGGCGCCAAGACATCTTGAAATACAGTCATTTTTTACTTTAATCGATTTCACTAACTAGGCCATAACTTGAAAAATGTAGCTCAATGTTAAACACACTGTTTTAGTTGTAATAACTCATCTGTCACTTCTGCAGATTTCACAAATTGCTCTGGGTAATTTCTTAGAACAATTCAACTTCTAGAGAAACTTTGGTAATTTCACGCTAGTAGATATTAATGAAGTCTGCCAGCACATTAGCTCATTAATAATATTACAGATTAAACTATGATGAATTGGTGGACTGCACAATGGGCTGTTCTGGCCCTGCTGTGACCAGTCTCTTATCTGACCTTTACAGATACAAGCTGAAGAAGACGCAGGAGACACAGAGACCCTCACGGGGCACGCCTGAGACAGCAGATGTACATAAGCCTTCTTCACAATGGAGAGGTCTGTGGACCTTTTTTACACTGTGTCATGTTCCAATAATAGATTATTTTAATTTCTACAGACACATCAGGGAATATGGGTGTTGAAAGCCTTCATGAACGAAAAGACTGAGTTCTGTAGACTTTTTATAAATGTGACTTACTGGATGTTTCTTCTGCAATATAATTTACATATAGATGCACACATTCAAATCTCTAAGTCTATATTTAATGTGTGCAGCCTGTTGCATCTAGAGCATTTTGCATAATTTGTATAGCAACAGCTGTAATCTTATCAAACAGTGAAAGTTTAATGTAATAAAGAGTATGAAATAACTATGTTTAAATTGGCACTTACTGTAAGGAGACTTTTTCCACAGCTAAGACTGATTAGCTTGAAAAGAAAAATCTTGTGATGATATCTTTTATGGGGAAAAGCATACTATGTGTTAAAATGTGAAAAAATAGGATAATCTCATAAATTGCTATCCTATTTGCACAGAGTTTTAGTTTCAGAAAGGTCACAGGCAAAGCCCCTTTCTATTTTTGAAATCAGTGTTCCATCAAAATTACCTTAAAGCTGTAAAAAAAAAAAAAAGAAAGACAGTTACAAAATCCTAATTCCTTAGGGTTGACTATACTACTATCACTTTTTGTTGTAGTTTGGAAGCTTCTTCGACGACCACAAACTTATGGTAAAAAATGTTTTAGCCTGGGTAGTTTCCAGAGTAAAATGTCAAATGAAAGTTACATGTCAAATCAGTGGAGTTAATCTGAAATTTGGAAATTAGGAAATACTTGCTCAGGTGAAGTGTTTTAAATTTGTCATTTTGAAAAACAGGGCAGTCCTCATTCTCGTCATGGAGATTCTCTTGCCCACACTTGTTTTGATCCATCTCTAATAAACTGTGTACATTATGCCGGAGCCAACTGGAGTTATTTCCAGCTTTTTTGTAGACAGATTTTCTCTCAGAAGACAGAAAGACATCATGTGCTCATCAACTCCCACCCACTGAACAAAAAGGGCAAAGCCATCCAACCTTTCCAACCCCCCAATAAACAACAAGCTAATCAGCAACTTGTAAAGAAAGATGAATGTTCCCAACCAGGGACAAGGACCATGCAGAATTTTAAAGGAAAAGTACAGCCTAAAATGCATTGTACATACATACCATGAAGTAAAACTCTTAAGACCAGATATGTGAAAATAGACACTTTGCTGTTCCAAGCTAAAGTACATTTATTTAAAAAAGTATTTGTTTAAATGTTTATTGGTAACTTTTCAGATTTAGATTTTAAAAGAAAAAAAAAAACACATCAAGAACAAAGACTCAACAGGGTGAGACTCCAACAGAAGAAGAACGTTTAGACGAAGCCCTGATTGATTGGCAATATATACCAAGACAGCAAAGACGACAGAAACGTAGAAATATTTCTTACACATCTGAGTTGCTAATGTTTTTCAACCCCATTTTATTGTTTCATAAAACCTCTGACTTAATTTGTGACCTTCCATTGCCCCCTCATATAAAACACCACCAGACTAAACAACCAGTTTAAAGAAGTGTAATTCAGCTACAATAGTTAAATGCTGCTTACAATTTCAGACACTTGTAAATAAAACATAAAACCATGAAAATTATAACACAGTAACCAGTACACATCTGATTACTTTAATAAGATAAGGGTACTTTAACTTCAATAAAGGATCCAAAAAACTTCTCCCACCACAGAAAACCAACTGATTAGTTTTAATGCTGAAAATATCAGTGTTTCCCTAACATTTCTTTAAAATTAAAGTTCATTAATCCAGTGTTACTTCACATGAATGATGAAGGTAAAGAAGGTAATAAATGAACTAATGCTATTATTTATATTGTATTGTCATGACATGATCAAGATCGGAAGCTATTTTCTGTGAGCTAAAGTGATCCGTTTCAGGATTCCTTTCACCTTAACCACAGCATGATGTGACATTGCAACTGAGAACCCACTGAGCTGAGCCCTGAGTGGGACCACCAGCAGAACTGGTTCTCTTTAAAAGCACATATGGAGCGATGATGTGGGGCTATTCATGTAGGTCAAGAGAATTAATGCAGCTAGTTAAGACGAGACAAATTACAGAGTCATGCTACGCCAGCAGAATCGTGAGTTAACAGAATAATGATTTTCTGTGTTCTCCCTTACCTTTTACTTTTATCTACACACACAATCAAACACACACACAGGCTTCAGCGTGTAATGCATCAGATGCTCTCTGTGCACACATGGTGAGCACAAATAAAAAATGGAAAGCTGAGAGCTGGAGAGGTTTGTTGGAAGAATTTGTAACGTTTATGGATAATCAGAAACAATCAAGTGTGTTGTTCCACTGGGGGCATTAACATAGTGACCTCATGTGTAAATGGCTGCAGAATCAACACTCCGTATAGTCAGCAGTGTGCAGGTGTGTTTCTGCATGTCAGTGTGCGACAGTTTTGCATTCGGAAGAGACAAGGGTCACAGACACCTCAACGGCTGCAATGTCCGTGTAAACACAGATCAATATTGTAGAAACAAAAGCGCAGAAAGCTTTAAACCAGTGAAGAGGAGATTCAAGAGAAAAGTTGAGAGCTGTCTCGAACAATTGCTCTTAAATCCAAGAGACATGATGTAGAACTGACATATGATTTAGCTTTTTATTAATAAAAGATGACCATATGTGTTTTTTTTCCCTTCAAATGTTGGAAAATTAACAGGAATGCAGAAAAACAAAGATAAGCGATCGATTGTACTCACTCAGCATTTGCCATGATGCTGGTTGACCGGGAGGGGAGAGATGTGGGGGTTGTCGTAGCAAAGGCTCTGCTCAGTTCAGGCTGATTTTGCTGCTCTTATCCTTTTCACCTGATAGATGTTGTCATGATGAATCATGGGAGGCAAGAAAATGGTCCTTACTGCAAGCAAAGGATAGTTCTCATATTTTAAATAGGTACAGGACAGGACTCATTACATTTTTTGGTGGCTGGCAAATCAGGTCCAAAAAAATCACTTTTTAAGTCCATTACATGCAACATCAATTATTACTGTGAGAGTTAAGATGACAACTTCTGATTTCAGGGACATTCAACAAAATCGTGATGAAAATTGGTTAGCAGTGTAAAGCATTTCATTTGAATTGTTTATTAGCTAATAAAGGTTGGTGGAACTACAGTAGTTGCTTTCATCGCATGCTTGAGAAGAAAGCCTTGGAGAGAGCATTTGTGACAGTGATGAATATCAAACTAAGGTTATGAAAAGTTTGATTGACAGAAAATGTCAAACTAAGTCAACAGAAGATACTTTAACAAAATACGTTTAAACCGAAACATGAATGGACTTTAGTTGTTGTTAACTTTGAATCAGTCCTAAAGCATTGCTCTGCTAGCAGAGACCAAACATTCAACATTCCTACAAACAGAGATGGGTGCATGTCAGATGTTTCATCAATGCCTCATACAAAACTGATTTAGCTGCTGCTATTAGTCCAGAAAGGACAAACTATAAATTAGAGTTGTGTACTGAATTGCTGCTGAAAGCTCTTCGCTACACATCAATTATTAATTCAGACCTACCTGTGTGAGATTTACATTGTTGATGGGTAAATCGTGCCTCCCGCTGCCCCCTTGCTGATAGTGATGTCTCCCTCGGTGGTGATCAGAGTGAGTGGAACAGCAGCAGGCTCGCAGTGTGTGTAGGCTGCAGCTATCCTTAGCACTTTTGCATTGGATGAGCACCACCAACACCAACACCACCGCTGCTGCTGCTGCGTCCGCTGCTCCCACTTGCGCTGCCTGGATTTTAGTGCAAAACCAGAGAAGGGCTGAAGCTCAAACGCAAGAAGCATCGTCGTTCGGGAAGATCATTTTAGTTTCAAATCGTCCCTCAGAATAATCATAAAAAAATATTTCCCTGGTATATATCGATGCTCTAGATCCTGCTCCTCAGAAGAGGAGGGTTTCCCCAGCGAGCGCAGCGGGGATCCCTGCGAGCGGAGCTGTCCAGGTGCTGAAATGAGCCGGACTATCTTCGGTTCTCTCCCGATCCCCCTCTTCCTTCCACAGCAGCAGCAGGGCCAATTTCACCCAAACGCCATCAAAACATTGACGTTTTCGTACCGGAGACTGACAGTAGCCAATTAATCGTGTGACATTTGCATCGCTCCGGTCACGACATAACAGTCTAAAAAATGCTGGCCGAGTATGCGTGTCAATGTGTGTGAAAGAGAGAAAGAAATCCAGTGTGTAGATTTTCCCAGTTCCCGATTGAGGCCAGTTTAAGAGCGGATTATCGCCACAGATGATTTTATTAGCTTTACGCCTGGTAGGTCGTCCCTCTCCGTGTCATGAGCGTCTTTTTTTATGGTTTCCCAAAATAAAGATACTATGGGAATATAAATTGCCTTCGCAGCAATTGGCTTAACCGTTTGTCATTCATCGGGATTAGCCAGTCGATGGTTAAAGCGCACATCAATCAATCTGAAGCGTCTCTTCCTTTATTTAAACACGCCTGGACGTGGGCTGCTCAAGATGTTATAGGCTGAGGCTCACATTTCAGGGAGTGCGCAAATGAAAAAGAGCGCTGATCTGAATAAGCTGTAGTAGGCCTGTAGTTACAACAGAGGAGGGACGCGTAACGCCCAGCGCGCTCCAGCTTCCAGGACTGGGTCTTCATATGCTGGCTGCTGGAAAGACTCTGATAGAGGGAGAAAATAGTACATGGAGAGAAAAAGCTACACATTTTACATATTGGATGTTTGTAATTTATTGAGGAAATGAGCAGAACAGATATGATTTGGCACATGTAGAAAAGTGCATCAACACCAAAACTTTTTGTTCAATTTGCTATAAGCACCAACTTCAAATACACTTTATTTTTTCTTTTCAAAAAATACAAAGGAAAATGTTAAGGATGTGTAATTCAATTTTTAAAAACAATAAGTGTTGCAATACATAGAGAAGCTGAACACCAATAACTCCTTGACCAATATATATTTAAACTGGAAATTGCACCTTCAGGTCATCAGCATATTCACCTAAGTAAGGAAAAAGCCTGGGAAAAAAAAATCAATGACAGCATTTTGGAAAACCAATACAATAATGGATTTTTACAGAGACTTGTTGATTTCTCCTTCTTTTTTTAGTAACTAGGTAGTTTCAGGCTTTACTATCAAGATTTCACAAAGAAAATGTTCCTTTTTTTCCAGAGATGAATGCCAAATAAGACTCGTCTGACATTGGTCAGCATGCCTTCAATTTTCAAACCGTTTCCTAAAGTAAAAGACAAACTACAGTCAACTGTAAGTAAAGGTGAAGCTGAGATTTTCTCCTATTCAGTGTCACTCAACCATCAGGGCCATCAGAGGCAACCAACCTGTTTCCTCTTCTATTTTCAGATGAATTTTTCTAACAAACTGTAATAACTTGGAGGATGAAGGAACCACCAAGCCCAAGCAATATCTACTGGAATGAGGAAGCAGAAGAAATGGCCTGACATGTGGTCCAAAAAGAGGCACTGTTGGGTTCAGACTGATGTCCCTGTGCCCAGTGGAACCAAGGTAAATAGATACCTTTAAAGTGTACTTATTTGTACGCTAATACTTTTCCCCCCGTTTGTTAGACAAAGTGTAAAAATCCTAAGTGTAAAAGCTACATGACAAGGAAGAGCATTTAAATCAAGACCACCTTGATTTTGTGGAAGATGGAGCATATTTGTCTTATTTACATAAATAAAAAGTGCCTCCGTATGATCAATAACTAGAACAATAGCTTGTGGGACTCACAAGGGTACATAACTCACTCACCTGAAAAGCAAACACACCATGAGGGTGATGTCAGAGGTGACGATATGCCTTGAATGTGTGCGAAGTTTAGGGTAAATATAAACACATATATTTGATAAGAGTGCCCCATCACTTTGAATGTAAAAAGAGATGATCAGTTTATCTTTTTTTTTAAATCTGAACTTTGTGAAACCCACTAGTTTTAACACAAAGCTTTGTTTACACACACAGTCTCTGAGGGATATCATTTCCCAAATGATGCCATTACACTGATGGCTAAAGGGATCATTTTCCTGCTGTATGACAAGAAATATTCTGAGTCGCAGCGTGTTTAACACGCTTTACAGAATGCTTCTTGTTCCCGCCTGTCTTTGCAAACAGGAGCTTCCATCACTCAGCCCAGGTGCACCAGGGTCATGACTGTAGTGTACTCGTGCTGCAGACCGTCCGTGTCAGTGTCGCACAGCGTGTAGTCATCTTTGACGATCCGGTCACAGCCGATCTCGCCGTTGCCGAACAGGCCGAAGAGTGGGGTGTTGGGGAACACCTTGTGGAAGGCGTCAGCTTCTACATTTGCCTGGTTGTTGTAGTAATTCTGGCCTCTGCCGACGCAGGCAAACATGAACCCTATGGTGTTCCTTTCAGGGATTTTGGCTGCCTTTAGCCTCCGAACTGTGGCTTCAGCTTCCTTCGGGTTGGTGATGTCTTGGTCCAAGAGGACAGAAGCCCCCTGCACCTTAGGGCCACTCAGAGCCAGGCCCATCACCCCGTATGCACCCTCGCTACAGCTACAGATTGAGAAATGATGGGAAGAGAGAAAGTGTGACTTTGAAAAAGTAAATCCATACAAGGCGAACTTAATAGAAAATTAAAGAAATTACACTTAAAATGAAGGTGGGGAGACTTGTCTTCATGTGTTTCATGAAGCCTCAGAGAATCTGAGCTTCAGGACTTTGAAAGAAATCACCAGCAATTTTTATTTTTGTACTAACACATCATATTTACAAAATTGTAAAGAAGGACATTTACTCACCATTGTCTGGTAGGAGAGAAAACACTGTCTACCAGCCCTCCAGCAATTAGAGCTTTGCTCTTGGCCAGCGGCTCCAGTATCTGGCTGAGGAAGCGTGCTCCTCCAGATTTATAGGCCTCATAGACAAACATCAGTACAACCCGCAGGTCTGGGTTGTCAACTAGTCCTGGAAAGACAGCATAATGTATAAAAGAGTGATGGAAACAGAAGTTTAGCACCTCTCACTTTAGCTAATGCAATAATGGCTGTGAGCCTGTACTCACCAGCTTCTTGCAGGGCTGTTGGGGTGATTGACTTCTTGCAAAAATGAAAGGGCTTGATTTTGACACCTTCCATGCTGGGGAACATAACTGCAAAGCCAGCCTCCCCCTCCTGGTACTCCTGAGGAGGGCCGGAGAAAGGGCCACTTGGAGTCACTGCAGAGAGGAGCATGCATGTACTGTGGGATATTTATGTATACATATCCTACACTCATATCGGGATGGAAGCCCATTACAACCAAAAATAAAGTCATAGATTTATTAGTTATTTTATTTCCCCAATGAGTTCCTCTTCTTAGGCAGACATCAGCTTTTATAGCTCCGTAAACCTGCTGAATCCTGACAGATGACCAAGATCCACTTGTGTAGATGCATTTTCATTACAGATGTTTTAAGTCCAGCCTTCCTTCTCCACAGTTAAGTTGTTTAGCAGTTGTTTGAGTTAGCACTTCAAAATGTCTAGGGGCCCACAGGCTAATATGAACAAAATGGAAAGTGGATAGACTTGTAAAAGTGTTTTTTTCTCTTTAACATAAACCACGTTTTTTTTACTTCGTACACAATTGTTGTATTTTATTTGCAGTATTAGCTGAACCTATAGGAAGCAGAAATAGCATTTGCTGCCATCTTGCAGCCATAAAATTATGATTTTGTCAGAGGACAGAAAACCTAGAAGCAACTGCTGCTGAGACAGACAACTTCAAGTCAAATTAGGGAAAGACACGTGATTATAGTTTAAGTAAGAATTGAGTTCAGCTGCATTAATATTTGGCCTGGTGTGTGCTGGTTCATGGCTTTATTAGAAACTTATGTTCACCTGTGGTTGTTGAACAGTAAACAGTCCAAATGCCTGAGGGAAAAATGGCTTTAATAAATACTTCTCTCACAGCCTTAAAAAAGCTCCTTCATTAAAAACTATTAGTAGCTTACTTTGTGGCAGTGGGAAGAGGACTAACTCTTGATTTTGGTACAGGCAGATTTATGTTGGCAGCATCTAGTGGCCATTAGAGGAAACTGCAACACAAGCCATTGTTGCTTGGTGGGCTGGGAATAATCTTCTGGGGAATTATAATATAGGCTGAAAAACACTTCAGATGATATTACAGAACATTAACAGGCCAGGTAAGATTTTACACTTAAATAATGGTTAATTGAAATGCACTTTTAAGACCAGTTAGAGAGTTTAGCAGATTGATGAGCTACCATGCTAATGACAAAACATCAAGCTGTACAGTCGTGAATTCACAGTATTATGAGACGGGCCACCTAACTTACCACTCCAGTTTATCTTTTAGTTGTTATCATTTACATTTTTACTGAGCTTGTTCCCTAGTGTGCAACTGAATTTGTACATTACAGAACAGCACTCATAGTGTTAAAAGTGAACAAATAGTATGCATTAGTATCTAATCCATCCCCCTCCACTAATCTGTTATGCAGGCATACAATGTGTACGTGTATCACAATTCATCTTTTTAATACTGTGAAGCCCAACTACTAAAGCTCATGAATAAAGAGACTCACTCCGAGCTGTATGGCAGACTTATTACAAGTAATCCATAGATCCATCCTCATCTAATCTAAGATTTCATTCATTTGAATTAGATGTGTATGCTGACCCTGTGGTGACCCTCAGCTGCAATATCACAAAATGAGAGTTATCACAAACAGCTGAGGCGACCATTAAAGCTGATGGACGAGGTGAGCCTGATAAGCCATCATCTAGCAGAAAAAGAACGGGGCTGATGGAGAGTCACTTCTCAGTGGGCTTGTGATTATATGGAGAAATGGGAAGCACAGCAGCAGGCAGACTGGCCAATCTATCACCCAGCCACCATTGGTGCTTTCCAACTAGGCAGCAGCAGTGGGAATAAATGTGTAGTCCTCTCTGCTCAAAGGTGAACTATTCCTCTTAGATAGACACATGACACCTGGTTCACTTTCATTGTTTTTAGAGAATTGTAGTGTATGAACATGCTGCCGCCACAAATATGATCCATCAAAGCTTTGACTACCACGTTGTTATGTCATTGAATGAAATGGATGGTTAAATGTGTCTACACATAGTTTTCCTGGAGGTAGGATGGTGATATTATTTTCAGTCAAATGAATGAGGAAACATTTCAGAAAAGAGGAACACTTACAGACGATGCCTGGCGATGCAATGCCCATGATGTCACAGCCTTTTGGGAAGACCACGGTCAGTTCGTCAACTGTTCCCACACTCTGTCGACTCTTCTTTGCTTCAGATAAGTTGAGAAAAACACATGTAAAAAGAGGGTAATATGTTTACCTTTAATTTTTCTTTTTTTTACTAAAGATGATACTAACAATCCTGCGTTGTAATGTGACCTCACTCTACTGCAGAGTTATTAAGTGAGTGTTCAATAGTGACTTTTTTATGCAGAGTTTATACTACACTTCAGTCAGTGAAACATGACTGATATGAAGCCGTTTAAGAATTTAAAGCTAACTGTGGTCCTAATTTCATCCCCCTGTAAATATTTAACATTTGTGTACAAAAGTACAGAACAAGGTTCTCTATTCATTCCCATTCATTTGGTATCCATGGCGATATATTATACTGCTACAAATACATATTTATGATGCTATTGATGATTTTCAAACCATTGAAACTTCATGTTAACTTGAAACTAGCACAAAGACTTTTCATTGAAACTGAGAAATGTCATTACTTTTTGAAAATTGAACAAAACATATACACTCAAAGTTCAGGGGTCTCCTTTGTTATACACTACATTTCAAAATGTGTGTGAGAAGTCATTACTGCAGGAAGGCCAGTTTAACACCATTACTCTTTTACTTCAGAACCATGCAGTTATAATAAAAACCGAGTGTCATTTGCCATTGTCAACAGAGAAGAGGCATACAAAGTTAAGTGCATATGGCAGGTAACCCATTTCATGTGCACTAAAAGCTTTTGAACTGTGCACTGATAACAAGATGGCTGCTCCCTCTCCTCTATAACCCAGAGAACAGACGTGCATTGATTTCCAAACAGAAAGTCCAATTTTTGAGACGTCAAGATTTCAGTTTTCCACTTTGTCTCAGTTAATTTTAAATTAACCTGAACCCGAAAAAGGCGGCAGCATCTCTGGATGCGGTTTATATACAATTTCCTCTTTGCATGGAAGAATTTGTGAATTCAGCGATGAACTGTTTACAAACAATAGTTTTTGGAAGTTTTCCTGTGCCCATGCATTGATGTCCACTGCAGAATCACGTTTGTTTTTTTTAAAGCAGGGCCTGCTTTTGAAAAGATGACGGCCATACAATATTGTTTTTGGCCTTGTGTCCTTTATCCAGAGATTTCTTCAGATTCTCTTATTCCTTGGATGAAATTATGTACTGTTGAAAATGAAACCTCCAGATTCTTTGCAATTTTATGTTAAAACATTATTCTTACACTGTTCCACAATAGACTGCCACAGGAATGAGTCCTAAAACCCGGAAATGAGTTACCATTTTAGCGCCATGGGTTCCTAACTCTAAAAGTCAATGGGGATTTAGAATGGGTTTGTGGTTAGACGCCTGAAATAAGGTCTGTGGTTAACACAAGCTTAAGAGATGTTGGGCGTTTTGTTAGACGAGATAAACTACGTTGGATAAGACCCCCACTTGTGAATTTTAAAGTTTTTACGCGTACTAAAAACGGCGGTTGCTAACAAGTGGCTAAATGAGACTACAGTGGTTGTCGGGGACATTTAACGTCATCACGCCGGGAACTCTGTCACTAGTCTGCCTTACAGCATCTAGTCTTGTTTTTCAGTGCTCTTGCAAATATTAGGTTAATAAACAATTTATTAAGCTACGGTTTCGCTAGCTTGTCAAAACCGCTGATTAGATCGATGAAGCATAAAGGTAGTGACGTCAAAATCAACCGACCGTGGTGTAGTTCGCTTGTAGCATCACGTTAGCTTTTTACTTCTCTCGGCTGCATTAACGCTTCAAACTTCATAAAAGTGGTGTTCATTTGTAAAGACTATCCTGCTGAACAAAACGCCTATGCATCAGAAACGTGTTTTAGCCACAGAGCTTATTTTCTGCAATCATCCAAAATCCAATCCAAAAATCCCATAGGCAAATTCTCGTTAGAACCCATGGCGATGCTACTTCCGGGTTGGCCTACAAAAATACGTCATCACTTTTCCAGTCTATTAGCCAGCAAAGCCTTTTACCCCTCTCTATGTTGACTTCAAAAAGACTCAGCCTCTCTTGAATTCTCCCTTTATTCCCAATCATGTTACTAACCTGTTGACTGTTGACCTCATAAACTTTGAGATATGACAACATGTTTTAAGCCCTTAACAATTACAGTCTTTTATTGCCACTGGCACAACTTTTTCTGAACGTGTTTTCGGCATAACATTTTAAATGGGCAAAACAATCAAATGTATCATTTTCAACTTTTCATATGTTGTCCTGGTGCTGTTTTCAATGTTTTGCTAAATCCACACTTTCAGTTTCTTTAAACTGAACCCCCAAAAGGTTCGAGAGAGGCACTGAGGAATACCACTAAGACAAAGTGTTAACCTAGTTTGTTACTGTTCACATCTTTAACAACTAAATATTTGTAAACAGATACGGGTTAAAAATATTGTTTGTTTCAGTTATCTCAGTTTTTAGACATTAACATTTATTTTACATTAATTTGTTCATCATTCACTTTTCCTGAATGATGGTTTAACAACTAGGTTACATTAGGGTATGTCTTTTCAAATACATCTTGAACAATCAAGCATGAGGCAGAAGTACATAATGCAGACATATGGGGGGGGGGGGGTCCATCAGCACTGTGTAACATTATTCAACACCAACCTTTATTCTGTCTGTAGCAATAGGCTTGTCCTTTGAATGCCTCACAGTCGACCATTGCCAGAACTGTTTTAGGCAGCAGATAAACTTTCTGAAAATAGATACAAATTACACATGTTAGTATTTAAACATGGGTAAAGTGTTTCTTTTTACCCATAAATGGCTCTACAACATACACTTTATTTGTATACAGTAAAATTAGCACGATGGTATGTGGGTTGAATGAGTATATTTGTTTTACCTCCACCTCCTCAGCCAGGATACCGCAGAGAGCATGGACCTCTGCGTCTGACGGTCCACATGCTGACACCCAGGTGAGCTGCTGCTGAGTCCTCAGCACTCTGCGGGCACAGTTCCTCCACAGCCTGCACACACTGAGGAGAAACACACTCAACTTGACCTGCTAACTTGGGTGAAAACTTAGTAAAACAGTAAGCTAGCTCCATAGGTTTGTCAAAAAAAACGGGGCGAAGCACCTAAAAGCAACAAAACAAAGAAACAGTCACTCTTAACTGATATACTTGCTGCTGCACTCGCTCTGCAGCTTTCCTGTATGTCTCTGAAACTCACTTTCACTTCCATGATATTCATTATGATACCACAGACGTAAGCTAGGTTGACAATTTAGCATACAAACATGCTTGCTTACCTCGCGATGCGGAGAAGCGACCTGGTTGGTACGAAGGTCAGAATTCGCTCAACAACTTCTGCGACATTGCTGAGTACGTATGCTGCCTTGCTGTCTTGTAAAGAAAAGGCAAAATCTTCGTTTTCACCCATTTCTCCTTTAAGTCGTGAGTTCTCCAGCACGGCTTCTCAGCTACGAACTTTCACCTCTGCGCTTCTTCTAACGCTGCAGAGGTGTCCGGATGGGAAACACTGCCCCCTGCGGCTCGGATGAGCTGTGGCAGTTCAACGCTCTCCATGCCCTTGTTAACTGGCCTTGGGTGTTAGCTAAAGATTGATAGTTAGACGGGAAAGAACTTACTTGGAAGGTGTGAAGGTGTGTGTGAAATGTACATTTTCGCCTTTATGTTTTCCCTTTGTCACCCTCACTGTGCTTTCAAATGACATTCTACAAGAAAAAACTCTGGGTTGAAGTGCGAGCAATTCATGTCCACACTGAGGCCACAACCTCTAATAGGGGTTAAACAGTGGACATCATTCATTTAGGGAGTTACAAACACTGGATCCACTGTATTATAATAATAATAGTCACTGCAGCAGTGGTGATCTGTAAAAAAACAACAGAGCATAGCCCATGTTTCCCACAGTAGGCCTACTAGTGTTTTGGTTTTATGAAAGACAAAAGCAACTCTTTAAATAAATTCAATTACTCAAATGTAATCGGGTATCATAAGAATTAATCTTGTGTAATATACCAGCCAGGAGTAGATTATCTTTTTATCTCCCAAAACCAATAACACCATTGACATGTTTGTAATAAAGCCAGAATTCCATTCAATTATACCTGATCCAACCATTTATTCATTATCTTTACATTTCCAAGATAAAATAGGAAACACAAAAACAAACAAGAAATCAGTTCCCCAGGACGAAGAGAGGAGTGAGTACAGTGCACAAACATTTTTCAGTTGGCTGAACAAAACAGCACATTAAAGCAAATGCATCAAGAACTCCCTCCTTGTTTAGCTGAAAGTTTACAACATCACAGACAAAGAATACATGCTTACAATGCAGAAAGAACAAAGACATACAAGCAACTTTACAAAAGCACATAATAAAAGTCCCTTTTATATAACCTTGGCTTAGCTAATGGCTTTGTTCACGCTAATTTTGTGCATTCCCCCCTCCCCCCCAAAACATGTGCAAATTGACATAAGATGTAAATGTAAAGTTATTAAAGATGTACAGAACATGTAACTGATAATAACAGTGTGTAACAGACTGTGGTGTAACCTTAGCTCACTGAAGCAGTTCAGGCTTTCCTTGTATCAGCTGGTTTCTTCAGGATGACAAGATCAGAGGACACAAACTCCTGTCCTTACATCACTTTAGCAGCCTTATGAGGGACTCAGCCATATTCAGAGCTGAGTAGGCAATGTGTTTTTCAAATGTTAACCATCTCCATTAGAGTCTGATCCAGCATCTGCTTTACGCTCAGGCCCTCTTCTTTAGCTCGTGTCAGTTTATCTGTTAATATAGCATTGCATTGGTTAAAAATTAAAAACACAAACATAAATACAAACAGACAAAGCTGTAGCTTGAGATAACAAACAGTGTCAGACATGTGCTACATAATTATCCACCTTCTAGGTCAGAGACATTTGACCCCTTATATCTTCTATCGAAAAAAGAAATAAGCATTCATTAAGCAAATGCATTTCCTCAACTTCAAAACTCTTTGTGTATTCTCTGTAAATAACACACTCTAGCTATCAACAGGGCTGTGGTCAGGGCTGCATGAGCTAGGTTTAAGACATTATAGTGGCTGTTTTCTACTCTGTGGTTCATCAATAGATTCAAATGGAGCTCATGTCATACAGTATCAAGTCTGAGCAACCTCTCCAAGAGATTTCTGGACAAACACAAATAAAACCTTAAAACAGCATTTGAGAGCAATATTATTTGTGTTTTATTAATAACAGCTAGTCAGACTATATAGATATGCCAATTCTCTTTACATGTACCGATGATCAGTACTTGCATCCCTGCTGCTACACTTCAAAGGACACTCCCTCTTCCAGTAAGTGTTCATACTCTTTTAAACTCAGAGATCGGGGTCTCTAATCTGTTGAGTATACTCTTTCTCATTAGCCCTGGAAAAGGACCAGACTCAAAACCAAAGCACCAATATCAAAAGTTTGAAACAAAAAACAAGTCCATGCTAAAAGCTATGTGATAAGTTCAATGAAAAAAAGGAACTTCAATTCAAGCAAGACAGAGCATTTCAAATCTGCACTAATACAAATAAAAAAGGTTTGATTTTCAGCACAGCTGAAAACGCTGCTTCTTGTGCATTTAAGTCTAAACTCTGTATATCTTTCACTTTACGGGGGGGGGGGGGGGGGGGGGCACTATAGCACCAGTACCAACCTTTATTTCTTTAGCAACACCACCAAGCAGATTTCCCCTGATCTCATATGCTACAGCCCCGTGGATAACCGAGGAAATACATCACGTTCATTTTGAAAGGTTTGTTAACATAAGGATGTGTGACCTCCCACCTCAAACTGGGATCATGCATAATGTGAAAACCTTACTCAAGTACTCCTGTTTGCTGGAAGCATTTCTTGTGTCCAACACATAGTTGTCTACACTCTTTTATAGCACAGCATTAGACCATCTGCCTGAATGTTGGAGTTTGAGAAGGAAGAGAGCGTACAAGAGGCCCTCCCAGTTTAAGCTTCATTTAAGGCAACTCTCAGTTCATTGGTGAGAAGACGGTTTTTCTCAAGCTGCTTGTATAGATGGTCTTGACAGTCAGAAAGCAGGCAAGAAAAAAAAGGTAAAGAGACAGAAGGCATGTTAGTATAAAACACAAAGAATTACAAAGAGTTAGTAATGCCTGGAAGCTAATCCCACAACTGTCAGTTTGTACTCACATTTTCAGACTAAGGTAAGTACTGACTATTTGTTTTACTCCTTTTTTTTTGTTTTCCGCCCAGAGAAATTAAGGGTATCTTGAGGATATTGAGGCATACTCATCTTCCTTTAAACAGAAATGGAGACACTTGTAACCACGGTTAGAATGTTTGAGGAAATACTTACATTTCCTGGTTATAAAATGGATCCTTTTGGCCGTCAGTTTATTTGAGATATAAGTGTTTGGAAACAACAGTAAAAATGTCTGAATAAACTATCTATGAAAGCAGAAACATCAGATGTCACTCAGGAACCCACAGAACCAGAAAAATGTAGAACGCTATTTTTTTCATGACTAAAATAAATAAATTAAAAATAATGCCATCATGCCAAAAAGCTGTCCGCTTAAAAACAAAAAGGAAGAGTGAATAAATGAGAAGCTCATATTTTATTTCAAAAGCCACTCAACAAAACAAAATAAACTCATAAAAGACAAAAGACGCAAAGAAAAAGAAGATGGGACAAATGGAAATAAAGAAACATTGCAGCAGAAAGGGGGGCGGTGCTATCATAGATGGTAGAATGTTTATTTTACAGAAAGCAAAATGGCTCAACGGTCTGTACGAGAGATGAACAAATGGATGGCTGCAGCCACGGCCCAATGTGGAGAAGTAAAGAAAAACAGAGACAGTGGAGACAGAAAGTTGGGCTGTGCTGCAGAGGAGAGAGGTGGTGATGCTGCTTAACCAGCGTCTGGGATGAAGAGTGAAAAGATTTAGCTGTGGGGAGAAAAAAAGAACAAAAGTGTTGGGAGATATAAACAGAAGAATGGAAGATGAATGACGTGCAGAAACAATGAAAGGGAAAGGGGATGCAGAACTGAGCAAGAAGAGTTAAAGAAGATCTTAATGAAGCCCATTGAGACATGGGATATTGGAGTCTTAGGGGAACAAAACACTAATACTCATTGTTAGTAGTTACATCGCTATTTTCTGGGGGGGGGGGGGGGGGGATCTAGACTCCAAACAGTCAAAAAACACACCCATAGCTCACACACAACTTAATGTTAGACGAGCAAATTTAGAAAAAGCAATCCATTATTTAGCTGAAAGAAATTCACTGCACTCAAACATGCCACTAGAGGGAGCTACTGTGTGCTGTCACAATCGTTAAGAGGAGGTGAGATCTACGGCAGAGGTTCAGAAACAAGAATGTGGTGAATTACATGGAGGTCATGTCGTTGAGGGCATGGTCCAGCTCCTCGCTGATGGCCTTGTACTTCAGTTTCTGGGCATACAGCTCATCTATTGTGTGGTAATTATCATGAAGTGGCAGAGAAGGATGTGCATTAAAATAAGACAACAGAAAAATGACAGGGTCAGAGAACAGAAGTGAAATAGAGAAACTGACAAAAAAAAAAAAAAAAAAGGAAGGACAGAAATAGTAAATGCAAAGGGAACAGCTGCTGTGTCACATTCCTGAGGAGTCACTGAGAAACTGCCTCACATGTTCCGTGACCCTACGACGACTGCTTGGGACCAGCCGGCCTTGAACAGTCACTACAATAGAATGCCAAACGCCACTGTGGTGAGAAATGTTGCTGCAGACATGAATCATGTCACGCCAGCCTCTGTAGATAATAATTTTTTTGTTCTCACCTATAGACAACTGACGGTGCATATTCATCCTGAGTACTATCATCTTGATGACAAATAAATAACCTCACACACCGCATTTATTTTTGCAAAAGGAGCATCATGTTGTCTCTTATGAGTGTCACTGTAACATATTAGGGAAACTTTGTGTCGATTTTAGTACATCAGAAGACGAAAAGCTCTCTCTTTGTGTCGACTGGTTAAGCAGTCTTGTAAATTACAAATGCACTTGAAACGCAGCCCTACATTTTGTGGAAAAAAACAAATATAAATGTCTCAAAATCAAGTGGGAAAGATTCATACCCTCAAGGTCATCGATGGTCTTCTCCAGCTTGGCGACTGATCTCTCTGCGAACTCAGCACGAGTCTCAGCCTGAAGGGAGGAACACAGTCAAACATTAGCAAGACACATTAAAAAGGTTTACATTACTAGTCGCGGCCCTGTGGGACACTTAAGAGCCCTTAAGTGCTGTGAAAGAAAACTGAGCATCACTACTTATACAGAAATACATACAGTCAGCAACATTAATTCCAGATAGTAATGAACAGATATCCATTTCACCACATTATACAAAATACAGGATGGACAAACTGAATTTTACCAAAGTGACCCATTTGAGTTTTAGGCTGATTTTAGTTAACTCACCTCCTTTAGCTTGTCTGTGAGAACCTTGATCTCCTCCTCGTACTTGTCCTCCTTCTGCGAGTACTGTGGTTGCATACAAAGGCCAGAGTTAGGCAAATATACAAGCCAAATATAGTATAAAAGATCATTTAAACAGATTTCATGGGCTTACATTGTTGATTATTCACCATTAGTCTTTTTGGTTGGCCATCTTACCTTCTCTGCCTGAGCCTCCAGAGACTTCAGGTTGTTCTGCACTGTTTTCAACTCCTCATCTAGCTCAGAGCATTTGCTGTGGATTCACGTTTGGTTGGAAAAGCAGAAAGACGCAGCAGACAAAAACACAAAATTACAACAGAACTTATAAGAGATGTTGTTTAAGTGGTGACTTGGGGTAAAGTTGGAAGCGAAAGAAAAAGAAGCTGTTACCTCTCAGACAGCTCAGCGCGCTCCTCTGTACGTTCCAAGTCGCTCTCAATGATGACCAGCTTACGGGCCACCTGAAGTCACGACACACAAGTTTAGCCCCACTGGCAGACAGGAGGTGGACAGCTATTGCAATAAAGTAAAAGAATGCAGAAAATGCTCAGCTTATAGTTCAGAATGCTGTGAACAGCTGAGAAACTTGCCTCCTCGTATTTGCGGTCAGCCTCCTCTGCAATGTGTTTGGCCTCCTTCAACTGGATCTCCTGCAGCTCCATCTTTTCCTCGTCTTTCATCGCTCTGTTCTCAATAACCTTCATGCCTCTGAGGGACAGATAATGGTGTGGGGGACAGGTAAGTCATGGGCACCATAGACACAATAACAAGACAATGTGCCAGAGCAGATCAGTCTTAAAGGATAAATGAGGGGTTTAAATTCACAATGGAATATGTAGACATAATAGATGAATAAACTGGTCTGTGGTATTTTTCCATTTGTCTAAAGGCGTTCTGTGACAGCAAAACCCATGTGATCTTAAAAACTTAACAACAGGATGAGACACTTTTCCTGACTGTATCGTCCTGATTGTTTTCCAAATCTAATCATTCTCTTGACCCTTCCACAAGACTCTTTTTCATGAAGATTTCAGCCAAGCACTAATAGCTTGGCTTCTGAGTGGGTTGTGTTGACAAAGTGGGTGCTGTGACCCATGTGCAGCAGACCCACCTCTCACTCTCATCAGCAGCCTTTTCAGCCTCCTCCAGCTTGGTAAGCGCTGTGGCCAGACGCTCCTGAGCACGGTCCAACTCCTCCTCAACCAGCTGGATACGTCTGTTCAGGGAAGCTACATCACCCTCAGCCTAGGGGAGCAAAACAAAATTAAATAATCAATTATATTGTTCAAGTTGGCTTTGCAGGCTTCCAATATCTGAAGCCATCCCACGCTCTGCAAAGAGAGACTGGGCTGGGTCAGGAACACGCCCAAGGGAGGGATGCAGGCTCTGATGTGCACATTTCATACACACGCTCGCTGAGGAGAAGAGGCATTTATATTAATTGTAACATACATTTGAAATCTAACACATAATAGCTGTTCATTTAAAGAAAAGGCTGCACCAATTTGTCTACCCCTCCTTTCATGTTTGCAGGCTATCCTGCAATTTCCTGTCAGTGACGTAGTTATCTTGCACCATTCATATATTAGCTAAAACATGGCAACTTTTTACAACCTCGATGGATTATTTTGTGTTTAAACTAGCTTATAGCATGCAGGAGCTGTACACAGGACCTGTGGTGCTGCTGCATCGTTTCCCTACTTGTTCCAGGGCTGTTTGTTTATTCGGGACGTGCCGGGTGATTTTCTTTTCATCCATTCACTAGCCATCCATTTACTCACATCCCACAGTGGGCTGATTCCAGACATGTCTACCTGCTACCTGACTGTATTTAAACATAAACCATCCCTGTCTTGGCCTAGCAGCCACGCTTTTTGACCAGATTTACGCCTAATGCCGTCGACAGTCTGGGCACTAATTGCCTTAAATAATTAGCAGCGGCTTACAGCTTCCCTCGCGCTCCTCTCCTGGTTCAGTTCCCGCTGTAGTAACGCCGCCCGGTCCTCCGCCGCATCGGCGTGCTCCTGCAACGACTTGATTTTCTTCTTCACAGCTTCCAGGGAGCTCCCACCAGCCATGTTTAGCTATTTTTTGTTTCAGCTAAGCTAGTCTTCCCTCTGCTCTGTGCGGGCTGCCTCAACGCAGTCACATACACACACTTGGAGATGCGGCGCGTTTGATCCCTGCCCCCACCGCCCTTAATCAACCGCTGATGAGGATTGGGACGTGCCACCAAACCCGGAAGTACCCGATCTTACACGCAAGTTTTTTTTATTTTTCATATAATTGCAATATCTTTATGAATTGTGCTTCTATTAATTGTTTTTGAAATTATTTTAATATAATGTTTTAAAGCAATTATAAGTTGTAAAACTAATTTGTTCATGCGCAGTTTTGAGGACTTCCCCTACTGGCAAATTGAGCTGGTCCTATAAATCACAGCTCCAGACATCAGACACTGATTCAGTTAGGAGCTAAAGCAGTATAGACAACTAAGTAATCGTGTGTACATAATTGATTAACTGACATTAACAGTATTAGTGTTATTAACCCTATTTGCACTGATTTGAACTCAAATAGACTTTTTAAAGCAACAAGTGCAATAACTTTATTTCATGGTTCATTGTACACAACCCACCAACTTGCTTTAAGGAATATTTCTTTAGCCAACTTATTTATTTTCTGCAACTTAATGATTTTTTGGGTGATCTACTGTGATTTAAGACAGAACTATTAAATATCTCTATTGTAACTGTTCATGATGCATATTGTAGAGGAATCTGAAAATGTTCACTAGTTCTATTCAGTAGGCTACTTCTCTTTCTGTATCATATATCTGTTGCTAGGACTTTTTTTTGTTTACCTGCAAATGAATCAATAAAGTCCCTTTTTGGAACAAATTAGGTTTATCTTGTGTCATTTTATTTGATTAAAAATAGATATTTTCATTGTTGTTTTGGTATTGTTGTTGAGGCAATGTTGCTGAATGTGACATAACTAATAAAGCGTGATAGGTGAAACATTAGTAAATTGGTAATTTAATCAGTACTGGACGTAACTGCAGAGTGTCAATTGAAGCAGCCACAAATCTATCAAGGATTTTACAGGCCAAATATGCTTGTAAAATGCCCCACTGAAACCCACGCTGGTCCTCAGATTTGTCCAAATGGCTGTGGAATGTACTGGTAAGCCAGTGAGCAGTGACCTTACCTTATACAGCACACAAGCTAAATTTAACTACCCATTTTTCTTTATCCCAATACAGCCCTTAAGTCTCTTATAATTGATGACTTCATAATTTAATCATTAAATTAGATCTGTATGGTTGCTTGTAATATTAGTTCCCAAGGGGACCCATGGGGTGGTCAACTATGTGGCAGTGGGTGCCTCAATGAGGCCTTCCCACCAGTTAGCCCAAACTCACGTCTGCGGCTTTCTTCTCAGCGAGCTCCAGTTTTTCCTGGGCATCCTTCAGGGCTTCAGAGTACTTGTCCAACTCATCCTCAGTTGACTTCAGCTTTTTCTGCAGTGCTACCAGGTCATCCTCAAGCTGGCGCACAGAAAGACAAGGAGACATTTACTCACATGCAGAACACAGATATAAATACTCTCAGATACAATCAGAACACTGCATAGGACACTTCATGTTTTGAAATGTCTCTCATATAAAAAAAACACATCTAATTCACATAATATTTTTGTATAAAGAACCTACAAATACAATGTATCTAAGCTATAGTTGAAGTGGCTTATTACTTAGATAATATAGATAAATCAAACGGAATAACAAAGGAGCCTTAATGTGAAATTTATCCTATTGCAAAATTCATGTATCTTAAATGGGATTTTTTTAAAGGCGTATACGGTATATAATCATACAATTGAGATTGTTAAACTTAATTTAAGTCACAAATAAACGAATCCTTTGTCACAAGACACTGGGCATTCATCACTATGGGCACCGTGCCACTTGCACCGGTGCGTAAAAGCGCACGGGCGGGTTTCACACTTTAAGCCGACCTGTTTGCTCCTGTCCTCAGCTGCCTTCTTGTCTGACTCGGCCTGCTCAGCTCTGTCCAAGGCGTTCTCCTTGTCGAGCTTGAGCATCTGCATCTTCTTCTTGATGGCATCCATGGCTGCTTAGTTTCGGTGGCTGTCCGCGCAGACCAAAAACAATAGAAACTGAATGAAAGGATCGGAGCGTCTGAACCACACTGATCGCCAAGCTGGAGTGCGAGCTCGCCTTGGTTACAATGAGTCAAATATGTACTTTTGATGGGCAGTTACTGGACACCCAATGCTTTTTTGGAAACAACTGCAGCTGTTTGCCAACGTGGGACCTGTCTTTTTTTCTGGATCTCCACTGTGATTCGCTCTTCAATGACATTTGACCACTTCTATGACTATACATGGGGTGTGGACGTCAGAGAGGCTCTGCCCCCTCACACCAAGACGTCCACTCCTATTTTCTAATACCTACTAAGTGACAGGCAGGAAGTGGAGTGTTAAGAATCAGAGGTTGTAGCTCTTTTGAGGATTTGGGTGAAACATGAAGATAATAATGTCCTTATTATGACCCAGGAAGACATTTCAGAATCTGCATGACAGAAAAGACAAATATAAAGTAACTTTAACAACCGTCCTCATATATTTTATGTATATTTATTTGATCCAATTATTAATTAATGTTTCTGACACTTTTAATGAAAAATAATGTACCATAATGAATTTTAACTGCAGTCCAAGCTATTCATACAAAACAAATATATGTGATTGGATAAGCCCCTGTGGAAGTTCTTCTCCCTCTGTGGGGTGTCATATTAGCCAGTACTGCTTGTTTGTCTTCCAGGGATCATTTCAGCAGCTCCCTCTCTGCATAGCTCAACATCCGAGCAGAAATCAGATAGGCTTTGCTCTCTATAGAGGTATATCATCAAGCTTGTCCAGCTCTCCTCACAACTACAACATGCCCGAGAGTTAGATCACAAATGGGCCACAGTGGATATAGTGAAAAAGATACAGGAGCATTTGGCATTTCAGCAGCCCCCCTCACAGAGCCTCTGTGATAGCAGGGCCACTGGCAGAGCCGCAGCTGTCACACACAACCTGTGGTCAGGATTGCAGGAGAGTTGAGAAATAATAGTTTACTGTCGACTATACAGTAATTAATTTTTGAGCATGATAGGGAAATTGGACCTTGCGATGAAGGTATTGACGACAAAATATTGCTGAATATATGTTAATAGGCGAAGTGAAGATGATTTGTAATGAAAGGTTATACACATACCCCTCCCCCCCCCCCACCACCACCACCACACACACACACACACACACATACAAACGCTAATGTTATGTAATACTATACAGTATTAACAGCCCTCTTGTCCACACCGCCACACTGAGAGTCCCTCTCGTTTATGTTTCAGTTGGCTTAACTCTCTTTAATGAGACTTGAGCGTCCTCTCTTTCTTCTCTTTTCTTAAGAGAAGCTTCTCTGTAAGTGTTTCGTTCAATGTATAGGTCTATTTTTGGATCTTGGAGAAGCACCTGTTTGAGTCTGTCCAAGGCCCCTTGAGCCACTCCCACCCTTACAGTTCCTTGCATTTTAGACAAGGGGCCTCACCTTCCAAAACAGATCATTTACCATTTTGATGAAACAAAAGGCGCTGGTAGTAAAAACCCTTAACTATTCTCCATTCATGTGTCTTGACTAATCATAGGATAGCTAAGGGAAGAATCTCTTGCAAAGGAAAGTTTCTTTTGGCTTAATACTGCCTCTTCTTTTGATTTTTGAATATCTTAACTTTGGCATCAAATTGTTTGTCCCTCATCTTCTGTGTTTAATTATCCTGTGTTTCATCTCTGTGGTGGTCCGCCTGTTATCCGTCCTGTGCAGCTTTTTTTAAGGCAGTCAGCTGTCACTGTGTTGTCATCCTGCCATGTGTTTTGTGGACTGTTTAGCTGCCAGCCAGGCATGCCAGTCATATACAGAGATCAGAGAGGCTCAGGGCGCAATCCATGTCACCCTATCACCCTGAATAGATAGAGAGACGAACATCACCACATTGTACCTGTCCAAAACTTAATGATTTACTTAAGGACTTGTGATTTGATTTAAGTCTCTATGAATGACTCTTCAATCTATACAGTGCTGAAGAGCACGCAGAGGTCTTTTTAATTTAACTCAGTTACTTTGTGGTATTGATACCTGCAGTTAAAATAGGGTTTTTATTTTTGAAGGGCGCCACCATATTGTTTTATGCCAGGGGACTTGCCAATCCACAATATCAGTTCTACTAAAATCGAATCCCTTTTTTTTATTTGGACTTTTATGAAGTTCTTAAATACTCCTAAATAAAACAGAATATTTCTTCCTATTTTTGTTTATTCTGAGGCTGTTATATCTGGAGCATTACTATGTAAATCAGTGTTATATCTTTACACAAAGCTTCACTGTGACTGTCAGCGTAAGTCAACTTTATGCCGCTATGAGACGGACTGAGAGGCATGATGGGAAGCATGTTGCGCTTTGTCAATGAAGTTGCAGCCTTTTGAAGAACCACAAGGGAAGTTTAAAGACATTTACAGCTGATTTCAATAGATGACCATCGTCTGTTGATGGTGTTTATGTTATGCAGATTTTTGGTTGAGAAGAACTCATACATCTTTTTGTGTGACCTCAATAAAAATTGGATCATGTTGTATATTTAAAACAAGGGTTCCCAAACTTTTCAGCTCACATCCCCAAAATAAGGGTGCTGGAGACCGGGGACCCCCACTTTCCCTGGAGGTGGTTAAGGCATATAATGTAGCGCAAAGCCAAGCACATGCACTAATAGGCTTATCCTAACACTGGTTACACAAAAGAACAACACAAAAGAATACACCAGCACTAAAAACCATCACAATATTTTATAAAGTCATTTATTGTAAGAAAGGTTAGAAGCTGAATACAAGTTATTTCCATGTACGGACTTTAGCAGTGAATAGAAACACAGGTGGGTTCATCTTTATTTGTAGAGAGCTGTAGACGCCTACATTGTTTCTGTCATGTGCAGACTTTCATCTGAAGTATTTTTACACAATTTTCTTGACATCTCACTTAATGAATTGTTTTTATCTGAAATTGAACTAGTTTTTGTATCTATTTCTAAAGAAATTGGTCAAATACAAAATTTAAATTATAAAAAAAATAAGGCATTTCGGGACCCCCACTTTGGGAACTACTGTTTAAGAGGAATCAGCATTTAGCACACCCAACTGTAAAAGCTTAAAGGTTAAAGACAAAGCAGTTTTAAATGTTCATTGTAAATGTAGTTGGGCAACTTAGTTCCCAGACAAAGTGTGTGTACTTTGATGTATTTCACGTTAATTGACTGAAACTTCTCACTGCCTTCTCAATAATAAAAACTACATGTGATTCATCAGAGTGTCCGTCTTTCTGAATCAATCTTTATCTCTTTTGTTTCAACCTCATCAGGCTTTTCTCCAACACTTTGTACATGCAGATCTCATGTGTGAGGTCATGTATAAATATCAGAGTGTGATGATGAGTTCAGTTCTTGTTCCAGCATGACATTGGTGTGTTATTTTTCATCAGAGGAGGAACAACCTGATGTGACACTGGTCTTTATATGTAAAACACAATACAAAGAAAAAAAAACATGACTGTGGTAGCTGAGAAGAAAGAATAGAGAAAGTGTTTCTGCCCACAAGTCAGGGCAGGTAATCTCAGATTGAATACAAGTGCTTCAAGAACTTCTGTCCTTTCTGTGCAGCCGCTGCAGTCGTCGGTAACTGTACCCACTTCCCAACGTTTATCATAATTAGATTAAGGACATATAAATAATAGATGAGCTGTCTTCTGCCAGCTGCTTGTTCACATTAAAATAAATGCCCACGTCCTTTGAGCCAGGATTTCTCTGTCTCCCTCTCAGCCAAGTCAGTTTAACAAGGCCTCTTGTTACAAGTCAGATCAAATAACAACTTGATAATCTTTATGAGTCACTAAGCTTTACATTTCTGTCACTTAGAAGAGCATACACACAAAACAAACATAGTGTACAAACTTGAAGGGAAAATGGCAGAAAATGGAAAATGACAGTTTTTAAAAGCAGCTGCACAGGAGCAGCTGTGACTCTGTATATGACATTGCTGCCTCAAATTTTAGTGCCAGACAAATTTAGAACAGGTCTCAGTTCATAGCATTGGAACCAATATAGCTTCAGATTTAGTGCTGACTCAGAAATACCATCTTGTCCTGACACTAAACTGACACAAACAATTAAAGAGGCCTGGTCCACTTGCCAGAATTCACCTCTGTGTTGTTGACTGTAGCTGAAGAACGTCTGCAGCCTGCCAGTGCTGCAGACACAGAACTGGATGTTTATATTTATTATTCAGCCAATTGTTCAATTTCAGTTTATTCAAATGCTGTCACACTGTCATGACAAACATTTGGCAGATAACTTAGTCCTTTGTCCTTACATTCTTAACATACAGTTTATACATTCTGAATAACCAACCAAAGTTGGTGGTTTGAATGGAGGACTTTAATCTGTCAAATGTCAAACTTTCTTATTGAATGTTTATGAAGGTTCCTAGCACTGTCCACCTTATCACATGTTCTCTCATTGGAAATGTTTTTCTTTAGGCTGCATTCTCAGAAGTGGGTTTAGGGGCATCATATCCTTTAACACTGCTGAACTAAGTAAACTGATGTACTCTGTTATATGACACAAAAGGGACAGAATCTTTAATATGTTTAAGAAGAGTTAGTATTCCCTAAAGTTAAATGTTGTATCAGCATCGATAATGATAACCAGTCCACATTTTGTTACAATTTGTTTGCATAAAAGTTTTCTATTTTTGACTTACATAGAATCTGGGGCTGCTGTGGCTTTTGGGACGTCAGAAGCTCAGTCTGTAGGAAAGTCGGTTGGGAACTGAAGGGTTCCAGTGTAGGCCCATATTATGGAAATTGGGGCTGATTGCTGGAGGGGTGTGGATTCACTTCCCGGTCACTGGCAAGGTGCCCTTGAGCAAGGCTCTAAATCCCCAATCTCTCAGGGCGCTTGTTCGTGTGCCATCCCTTCACTCTGACATCTATTAGTGCATAGGATCCAGTTTGAGTGTGTGTGTATTCTTGGCCTAAGTATGTGTAGCATGTTCAATAAGAGTAAAAAAAGAAACTCAATTTCCCCTCAGTGATTCATAAAGTATGTCTTCTTTTTTTATGAATCTTCTCAAATCAGCCTGTTAAATCAACTTTTAAAATTAAACAGTTTGTTCTACCCAATACATTTGAACAGAAAATACTGAGGACATGACCTCAGTCAGTGTCCTCAATAGTAGGCCCTGACTTTAGTTAGACATTTAAGCTCCTGAGAGACATACATCGGGTTGTGTGGCCCAAATAACTTTGAAGTCAAAATAAGTCTAGGAAGTTTTCTTTCTTACCTTAAGTGTCCAAATCTGTCCAAAAACTGAGAAGTAGGAAAGCATAAACTAATAAATGACCGTCTCTATTTTAAAAAACAAGCGGTAATTGATTTTTACAATTGTAGATTTTTCATATCTAAGCAGGTTTTGGACATTTTGGTTAGATCACAAATGGGCATCCATCCATTCTTTTTTGTGGTATTTTGACGTGTTTGTGAAGTTTCTTTGAAAATTTGCTGTCAAAAATTATCATTTGACCATTTTAAATGATATTGCTTTTTGATCACAAGCTTCAGAGTGGAAGGTGACCTGAATTTGAAAACCATGAGGAGAAGGTACCTGGATGAGACTCCTAATGAACATTATGGAAATGTATTTGATGAAGTGGACTGAGGTTATGATGTCGAATGTAAATGTCTTTGTTCAACAAAAGAAAATCGAACACACCCAGTTACATTGAAATGCTTTATTTATCATGAATACAAAAAATAGTTTTATTGAGGCCAGATAAATATCTTTTACACTGTATCTTATCACTTATCTTAACTTTATTTCTGTTAAGGGAGGGAGAACGTACTGAACACTTCAAATACTCCACATCATTGAAATGCGCCACGACATCTTAATGGTGACAGATATATTGAAATGTTTGATCACATGGAAATCTTTCATAGAGGCTTCAAAGCACAGGAAAGAAAAACCTGTCCATAAAATTAAAGTGACTTCATAAACGTCCATTAAAGCAGTTGACAGAGTTCAATCGTCAGTCCGTCGTAGTTTAGAAGCACTGTGGTACATGGCCATGGAATGCAGTACAAAAATGTGTTCATATATATAATATCCATTCTTATATTTATATATATGTTTATGTACTGATGGTACAAACAGCAACACATTTTTTGACTGGTGGACAGTTCTTCTGTGATCCTAAAAAGGCCTTTTAGAGAGAGTAAGAGTTGTTGTTTCAGCACTTAGAGGAACTTCATGTGAACAAGTGGGACAACAAATCAAATAAAAAACAAACAAACATGAACCTACATTCCCCCACAAAACAGTTTTTTCCAGTACCTTCCTAACCGATGAGGTGAAACTGTCACTCAAGCAGACCAGACACTGTATGGGCTACGGACTAAGGCACTAATAATGACACTACAAACTTGAATGATGAGCAGTGGACCCCCACCCCTCCCCCCTGCAGCGACCCTTACCCCTCTCTCCAATGATCAGTACAAATACAATGCCACAAAACACCTCTGATTTCAGACCTAACTGTTAAAAAAAGAAAAGTGATTGTGTGGCTTAACTTACTGTCTATATACTGTCTGTATGTGGAGGTCAGAATCACTCAGTGCATTCCTTAAACTTGAACTCTGTTGCCGTATAAACGAGATGCATCTGAATCACAAAGCCATGCATGTTCACAGCAGGACCTAACCTTACAATATAATGTAGTTTAATATTGAAACACAGCCCATAGAGTAAGACGAAAGGAACCGAACACACTACAATCAAACTTGGTTAAAAAAAAAGGCTCCTCTATTGTAGAAAACTGTATATCCAGTCAAGTCTCACAGAGCACCCTTAAATTCAGAGACTGAAGGAGATGAACTGCAGTGATTCGTGTTGCAGTCACTTCACTGATTTTAACAACAATTCTAATAATATTTCTATTCCTTACAATGAAGTTATTGCCTCCAAATGGGTTTCAGATGTTCTGTTTCGCTCTTTCCTCAACTTACAAAGAAGGAGGTCAGTTGAATTGGTTCCCTGGCAGTGACTCAGTATTGCTGGAAAAAGACTGGATTTGCTTTCCAACAGCAGGTACAAAAATCATAGAGGGAAGGGCCAAAGTGAATCTACAGGCAGCCGACACTATTGGACAAAAGCACAGCAGCGGCACTAATGCTTGAGGTATTTACATGTATTCTCAGTTTGCATGATGTAAAAGCCAATATAGTCTGTACAATCTCATCTGTTATATTATCAGTTGAAGTTTGCATGCTGTAAGGGAAACCAATACTGCCCCCTAAAGCACCATCCATGTTATTGCATCATGATCAAATTCTATTTTTTCACTGTATGAAGTTCTGCCTGAAATGCTAGATAGAAAAAAAAGTTGAAAGTCTTGGGGATAACGTCTGGCTCGGCTCGTGATGTTAAAGACTATTTCTGCTCCAGAGAGACTCCTCTCTGCTAAAAAATAACCAGGAGTAATAAATATTCCTTCTACATTGACACCTATATATTTAAGGGCAAAGACAAACATGTTGAATTTGCTGCATGTTAAAAAAAGACATTATGTAGGGACCATCTTTTTCTGCAATAAAAATCAACGTGATAAGTAAAGAGGCTCGTACAGCTGTCTACTTTAAAGGATGATTGCCAAAAAACAGTGTTTCATTATGGAAATGTACAGTATTGAAACACCAATATATTAAGTCCTTCATATTAGCGTTAATGACCATCACTTGATATCACAGATATTAAAAGGTGCCGAATGAGAGATTTAAGGCCAACATTCATACAACATCAGAGCAGAAATCCTTTGCTCTGTGAGTGAGGCTGCAGTTAAATGGCTTTATCAAATAAACAGTGATACAATCATTTCTTCATCTTCTACGAGCTAGACCTGCAATCTGTCAAACTAAACGAAAGAGAAGCTGTCGCTTACGGGCAAACATGAGAGCGTATGAGCCGGACTGTTTGTCCTAAAGCATGTCACATTCTGGTTCAGATGACTTGAGTCAAAGTAGTTGTGCTAAACATTGAGGACAAAAAAAACAGTTCTTCAGTCGATCACTGTTACTCTGTTTTCAGAAAGTAGTCAGTTCCACACAGTAGTATTTCAGACATGCTAGTAGTTGACTTTAAGATCTCTCCATGTGGTCACTGCAGACTTGGGCATAACTGCTGTGTTGAACATATCTGAAGTCTCTGTAGGCCACGTACCTGTTCATTCAAGAGTTCCTTTAAAAAAGGACACAAAAAACGCACACAGACAGACACAGATGTGCTCCTCATGCTGCTTTATGTATCAGCATCAGCAGCGATGGAGATTTTGAATCATTAGTTGCCGTCCTCTCGTAGCTCGCTGGGCAGGAACTTGTACTGCTGCTGCCTGATCTGAGCCAGTTTCTTCCTCGCTTCTTCCAGCTCTCGCTCCTTCCTCAACATCTCCTCCTGAGCTGCAATGATCTAACGGACACAAACATGTTCATTTTAATAACTTTATCATTTAAATAATTATATAATAATAACTCTTTCATTTCATTACGGAACAACTTGATTTGACAACTTCATGCAAGGTTTTCCAAAACTCTGCTTTTAGCTCAAAGGTCACATATGCTGTTAACAATCTTTTCTTAAGGCTTCCTCTATGGCTGCTGTGTCTGTTCATTTCTTTGACTATATCTACCAGGTTCATTGTGTTTGCATGCAAAAAGTGCTATGCTTCATTGCCCACATTTTCTTGCATTTTTAAAAACTGCATTTGCATAAGTATTTCAAGAAGGAAAGTAAAATATCTTTACTGAGAATGTGAAGACAAAAGGAAGTATAAATCAGAGAGGTCTATTTTAGCATATATTTAAGTGAGAACAGAGGGTATTTAAATCAAAAGCCTTTTTTTATTGCTCATTCATAACTTAGTGTTAACAAAAAAGGGAAAAATGTTTTATCAGGCAAAGGTGTAGATGGTTAAGATTGCAGGTTGTCCTGAAAATATGCCTGATAACAGTGAAGAACCAACTTTCTGTTCAGGCAATTAGCTGCTTCTCATAGCATCCAGTGCTGCTCAACATTCTCACCTGTGCTATTCCACCCACAAACTTTGTCTTGACCACCACGTTGTCATCGTCTGCTTTGTCTAACGCCGCCTTCTGAGCTGCCCGCACCAAGTTGTCCGAAGCCTTCTTAACTGCATTTCCAGCAATCTATCACAGGAAGAGATCAGTTAGTTGAATTGAATTAATCACTATCGTGCTGTTAAATATGAAGCCTACTAAAGTCTGGGAGTAAACAACGATTGAACTGAATTGATTGACCAAATTCTCTTTCTCGTGTGAAATGTGTCTTGTCTGTACCTGTAGTCGCCTCATGGCCTCAGAGTCCTGGTCAGCCTTCACCTTACAGGCCACCAGCAGCTGGGCAGTGGAGGCCGCCACCTGTTTGGCTGAAGAGATGAGCTTCTCCTCACTTGCTTGGCCTTGCACTGAGGCATTGGCTGCCTCACACAGGTTGCTGGTTGCTGCTGCAACCATACGCGCCTAGCACGAAGAGAAAAGAATGAATTAGCAAAATGCCGCTCTGTGAAAATTTAGCTCTGATTATTAACTGCAGAGAACACTTACAGCAGAAATGAGCCCCTGGGACCACTGTCCGTCGTCCACCGCGTTGGCAGGAATGAGGCCAACTTTGCCCTGAGCCACCAGCTCTCTTTGGGCAGCAGACGCCGATTTGACCAACGCACTGGTGGCTGCAGCGATGGACTTAGCTGCCTCCAAGATCTGCTCCTCGAAATTCAACGTCTCGTCTGCCTGCTGAGGGGGAAGGACACCAGTGAGTAAAACAGGATGACTCCTGCACAAGGCTTAAGTAATTTTCCTTTAAAACAATACTTCTACTAGTTTCGCTGTGACCATATCCACATAAACTTTGGATTTATGACCCAACGTTGATTGTAGTTCAGTGTAGAACTTTGCGTTGAAAGGAGTTACTTTGATTCACAATCCCCTTTTTTTCATTGTACTGTTACAACATATCAACCATTTTCTCATCGATACTGACACATTTTTTGCCAAGACATAACGACTTTCAAGAAGTTCCCACAGCCAGATAAAAAGCATTCATTAAACGGCAACAGCTGATTTGAAGCTGGGTGACGATTTAGAGCAAACACAAGACTCTGCACGAAGGTTATCTGTCAGTACGACACATCTCCACTCAAGCTCGAGTCTGTCATTTGTAAAATCTCACACACACTTCCACACACAAACACATACACACCACAAGTTTGTAGACAGAGCGGGACACTGTAGGAATATGTTTGATATATAGTTGGGACTGAATAACAACCTAATATATCAAACATATCAGACAGAGCCCTGCAGAGAAGGCCTCCACTGGTGGGGACAGGCAGGGAGGGAGGGGAGGGGTTAACTGGGAGCCACAGGACAGGCTTTAGCTACATCTAATACGTATGGATGGATGGATGGATGGATGGATGGATGGATGGATGGATGGATGGATGGATGGATGGATGGATGGATGGATGGATGGATGGATGGATGGATGGATGATGAATGGATGGATGGATGGATGGATGGATGGATGGATGGATGGATGGATGGATGGATGGATGGATGGATGGATGGATGGATGGATGATGAATGGATGGATGGATGGATGGATGGATGGATGGATGGATGGATGGATGGATTGGAGGAAGAAGGGGAGGGGGAAACATGGCAGATGTTTTGAATGGAAGAAGAGGATATGACTGAAGGTGATGTGGATGTGGAGAAGTATCAGTCAATGAAAAACTTTGATGGGTATGGATCCAGTGAACTGGTTCAAACATGGGTGTCTGTGGTTTTTATGGGAGTTTTTGGTTTAGTTGGGAACTGAAATTATGGTCAAAGAAAATTTGACGGGATAATGTAATCGGGGGGAGGAAAGCACAAGACACAGAGCAGCCTTTGTGAGAAACAAAACGAAATGTGTCATTTTGTTACGGTGAAATCTCCCAACACAAACACTGACACGTAATATAAACACTGAGTTGTTTACAGATAAGCTCGGGACATTGAATCAGGCTATAAAGCTTGACTGCACTACTGGTGGACAATACACCCAATATTTGGTATTTTACTAACTGAGAGCTTAGATGCTTGAGATTATATCATGACACGTTGTACTGTATATCTAAGAGAACATTTTATCTGTGAATTCTGATACAAGAAGCTGTCAGCTAACGACAGAGAGTCGATGGAAACCTTTCAACACAAGAAACCCAAAAATTGTATTCGGTTGTTTTTTTCAATTAATGAAACTTTGTGTCACTATTCCACAACATTTCAGGGGTAAATACTGTACTAACCAAACAACTTAACTCATTGACAGCTGTATTTTTGGTAGTTTATGTTATAATAAAAGTTTCCATAAAAAACATATGATAAGCCTACAAAATATAATACTAAAAGTATTAAAAGGCAAAAGACATGAAGCTGTAAAAAAACAACAGAAATGAAAGCGTGGTTAAAGGTTTGAAATAAGTTTTACACATTTTTGTAGCATGACTTCAAAGTCTCGTCACTTTCTCCCAAAACATCTCCAAACCAGTGCAGTCATCCAGTGAGCCTGCTGCCTGCCGCAATTATATCAATCTAATAATGTTATACACTTATCAGTAACAGGGGGCAAGTACTTTCACTTTTACACTTTTACTCACATCTTAATCATTTTCTGACTTTTACTTAAAGCTACTGAGGAACTTTGATTTTGTGTTGATCTTAGCGAGCCCTGTGGACAAGGCAGCACCTCTCTCTCTGAGCTGATCTTGTCCTGTACATGTGGATATTCAGACAAAAAATCCCATCCTGCTCATTTTCTATATGTATAGTCAATCTTGTGGCTGATGGTCTCATTTGCTTTTGTAGGTCGTACCGAGCGATCAGACTTGTTTTTTTTATAATCAGTTAAAAACAGGAGCTTCAGGTTACTCTTGAATGCAGGACTACTACATGAAATGAAGCGTCTTTATATTGTTGTATTTGTCATTTTACTCAGATACTTGGGGGAAATCATTTCATTAAACACATCTTTATATGTAGCCAACTTGCAAAAACCCTCTGCAGACTTCATGTCTAGATATGTTGCTCATAATATTTTCATTATTTCACTTTGGGGAGATTTGAATGCAAAATGTTCACTGGCAGTTCGGTTCAACATTGTGATCCAAAGGATCTGTATAGTTCCTCCACTACAATCTATACATTTCTATTAAACATTATAGCATTTTACGAGCTATACCTTCATTGGATACAGGGTTTCAAAGTCTCAGTGAGTAATCAGTCTTGCAGTCACCCACCTTGGGCTTAGCTCGGGGTTTGAGCTGCTCGAGTTTCTTAGCTGCTGCCTCGATGGACGCCGCTGCTCCCAGGAGCTCTGTTTCTGCAATCACTGTAGGATCCTCTGGGTCAACCCACTCGGAACCTGAGGGGAGCATGCGTTCAGGCAATTAGGATTAAGACTTTCATTTAAACATTGGATTTCAAAACACTGGTCACAAAGCTGTGTGTAAAAAGGTCATGCCTTGCAACAACAACACTGTGATGACAAAAAAATAAAACCCTGAACCCCATGCAGAGCTGAGCGACCACACACACAAACTGCCATTCACTTAAATGAAAAAAGATTGATTTGTTTGACTTGATGGCACGTAAAACAAAGCGTGAGGGATGTAGCTGACACTGCGAGCGGCTTGATTTCAAAACGAGATGAAATGAATCAATGTTAGCGCTTAAAAATAAAACGTGTTCAACAGCTCAACTCTGGTGAAATGAGTCACAGTACACAAAACAACACCAACTTACCTCCATCTGTAGCAAGAGAAGGAGGACAGGAATATTACTAAAGGGTTCTTAGAAGGAGCATTTTTCTTTGACTTGTTTTCTAAAGTAAAAATGATTTCTTTTTGAGATGAAGAAGCCTCCTACATGGACATGGACTTTGTTAGACATCTTTTGTGAGGGAAAAGAGGTTATCACTTACTGATGCAGACTGAGTTCATCACTTTTAACACTGAAGAAGAAGTCCAAGTGTGGGGTGTGGTGATGGGGTCTGTGTGTATATGTTGTTGTGTATTTGCTTATGATTACCTTTCATGGCCTCAGCGGTCTGGATGAGCTCTGTGACGGCTCCTGCCACTCGTTTGGAGCATGCTGCCAGCTGCTGCTTTTGCTCTGCAGTGGGCTTCTGCAGGACCTGCACACACGTAAACACACACACATTGAAAAACACCCTATTATGACTGAAAATAATTCAAATGATGTTTGTACTGAAATAGCATTGCAGAAAGGATTATGAACAATTCTGAGTCTGACCAAGACATCAAATCTGTCAGGGCAAACAGCACTGAGATGTGTAGAAAATGAATCATTAGCCAGATGTAGAATGCTACAGCCACACATGTGGCATCTTGGGTTTCTAATATTTTAAGAGGGCATCATACGGTTTCAAAGGTGCGTTGGAACATCAGGTACATGATACACAATTAATCCAATCCTCGAGTTTTTACCTGAAACAAGAAATCCGAGTGATATTTTTTTCAGCAAAACCAAGCATAAGGCAGCCTCAAGTGTTGAAAATGAAGCTGAAATGCAAAAACCTGCAGTTCCTCAATTGTCCTCTTGAGGCTGGCTCTAAAATCCAAGGATTACATAAAGGCTAAGATTTTTTAATTTATTCGCTTAATTAGCGACACGGCTGATTTGACTGGGCACATTGTTGCTGTATGCCAGGAGGCTAAAGGCCTGCCTCAACTCCACCTCATGCTGGAGTCAGCATTTCCAATATGTTGACCGCCAGTGTTTAGCTTCAAATGCATCTTCAGAAACCAATGGGTGATGTCACTGAGCCTACATCTATGTATCTCACAGGGTAGAATGATATTAACTTGTATCGTTTTACTTTTGAGTGCCAACAAAAAAAGCTTATGTGAAAAAAAACAAAAATGAACGTTCAACCCACCAGCAGTACTTGTTCCAGGAGGTCAATATATCCAGTCGTACACTCTGATCCGAACATCAGCGCTCTGTGTTTCACCTCCTCACTCACCTCTGGATGGTAAGCTGCTTGCTGGAGGACATACACACATTTTCCCATCACTCAACAGGTATGTTGGATGCATACAAAGCTTGTTTGTGACTTGTGATGATTGAACAACTTTGTGATATTATACATGTATGATTTTTTCCTGTAGTTAAGGTAAGTAAAGAACCTTGCAGGTGGTGAGCATGTCTGAAATGGCCTTGCGGCTGAGGTTGGCTGTGTGGATGATGTCCTCCTGCCGGGCAGAGTTCCCTGCAGCCACTGCTTTAGCGGTTGCCATTGTGATGCCCTTAGTCATGCGGATGAACTCCTCAGGTGTGGTTGTCTTGTTGGGAGCATCTCTGGATTGGAATAGCTAGGGATGAAATAGGTGGGTGGCAGTCATAAGTACTAAAGTACTTAACAAATGTGAGTGAGATAAAAAAAAAAAAAGTGTCTCCAGTTGAACAGAACTAATCCTTGTCAGCCCCTTGACATTTTGTCCTGATCAGATTGGTTGAAATGTTGGATCTTAAATGCATCATTCAGTAACATATTGGTGATACTACATTACTTCTTGTCCATTATGAATTCATACATATTCCCTCCACCAATCCTCACCGCCATTTCTTGTTTGATGCACTCGATTGTAGCCTCCAGCGCTCTGGTGCCCCGAGTGGCTTCATCCTCCACAGCCTTCACAGTCTTCAGCAGGGACGTCACGTTAGTCACCATCACCTAAAAGAAATTCAGGAGAGATTACACACACACAATAAAAAAAGAAATAATGAGAGGACAATAAAAACACATAAAACAGTCAACATCACCCTAAGAAAATCAAATGATATACAAGGAAACAATTACATAATATGAGACAAAACTAAGAGATACCTACATACAGTATTGCTACATGCAGGCATGGTTCCCACTGTAGTCTTTTAAGTAACCAATAAGACCCCCTACACCAACACATACGCACTTGATCATGGTTAAAAGCCCCTCTTGTCTTGTTTTATGAGGTGAGGATTGCACAGCACAGTGAGGGTGCACTACATCGCTCTCAAAGACAGGGGGCGCATCTCACCCGTTAAGACTAACACACCACTTAAACCAAATGCTTTCCAAGTTCTTTTTACACTTCATGTCTTAAAATATCATGAGGCATGTTTTTTATCACCTGTGAGACTCTAAAACACTTCATCACAGAGTTTGAAGGTGATGTTTTCTTTTTTTCGTAAACTTCACAGCTCAAAGTGATAATGAGCAGCCGAAGGTGTCATCTCCTGATTGTGAAATGTGGTTCAAGAAATGACACGGCATACGTGTTGAAGCCAAGCATTCAGCTGATTTATCCTGGATCCAATAGTCCAGTTTCCTCTTATCCAGAACATCATTTTTCTGTTATTTACATTACAGAGACAGAGGCTTCAGAGTTCAACTCGTGTGAACAGGTTTCATGGTGACAGGAGGGGTGCTTCAACTGATTAATGGCCCCGGCCTGAGGAAACAAGAGGATGTCTGCTCTGCTAGTATGTGTAATGTGTTACTTTTATAGTCATTTTTCATGTCAGCAAGAATGGAAACTATTTTTGTATTTGAAAAAATGTGATAAAAAAATTACCATTAACAGAAGAAAATAGAAATAAACCCTGCCATTCTAATATTTAACACTTCTAAATTACACACTACAGTAATCAGTCCAACAGGGGGCCTTCTATACTCCTACGATCCCCTCACCTTGGCAGCGCTCTTCAGCTGGTACATGGATGGATCATCTGCTGCCTTGCCAGCAGCACACTTGGTCGCACTAATGAGCTCAGCCAGCGCCTTGGCCACATCTTTGACAGCATTTATCAGAACCACCTAGAGAAAGGACGCACGGACAGCCACCAATTTGTCACAACTCAGAATGGGAAAGAGAGAAAGCTCTCAAAGGTAATCCCCATTCACAGCTCATAATAATGAAAACGGACACAATGAATTAAGGACAGAACAGGAACCGAGAGAAGAGGAAAACAAGGCTGGCTTACCTGCGTCTCGGGGTCGTCTGAGCCAATACTCGCAGCTCCCAGTTTGACCACATCTGTGAGCTGGGTGATGGTTTTGGCAGAAGACTGGGCAGCCTGCGACAGCTTGTCCTGACCGGAAGCCGCTCCGGACACCAGCATCTTTGTGTCCTCCACCAGAGCTTTGGCCGTCTTCAAAATGTTTTCTCTGAGAGAGGCGATGAAGAAGCCGAGACATAATGAAGAAAAAGTGTGTAGACATTGATGTGTACTTCACACTTGCACAAATCTCTTTGCATATCAAAGCCATTTATACATCAAAGCTGATGCAAACACAAGGAGGATTTGTACGGTCACGTAACCTGTTCAGTTGGTAATTTTTCTCAAATTGACATGAGAAATGATGTGAAAGTTTCTTTATTGATTTTTAAAAAGTGAACTTTGTGACTTATCGGGAGCTAAAAAGTGTCTCCATTGTCTTTCATCCTTCCCTGGCTTGAACACCAGTCATGTACTGTACGTAAGTATAACTAGGCCAAGAAGCCAAGTTAAACAACAGATGAAGAACATTTCTGAAACATTTGAGGTATTTCTTAGAATACAACCAGAATCATCTCAATCCTTGAAATCTTTCTCTTTTTTTTCTATTACTACGGAAATCCTTTATCATGTTTCCAAAGGGAGCATTTAGTCTAAGCACATGAAAAGTGAACAATTTGACAGTCCCTCCATCTTTCAAACCCTGAGGGTAATTTGTAGTTTCCAATTTAAAAGATTTCCTCCTCCCTGTTAACCAGATAATATGTCATTCTGTCAGTTTTCGGAAGAGAGATAACCAGAGGGAAGATTTTTAGATTCCAGGCACGTCTCGCACTTGTAAAACTTAGAGATGTTTTGCACATGTATGTGTATACAGAAATAGTCATGGGCACATTTCCGGCACAAACCTGTGGTCAGCAAAGGACTCATCATTCTCTGCGTTGAGAGTGCCGGCGGAGGCAAACATGATGGTTGTGTCCAGATCTGCGATGATGCCAGACACGGCGCTGGCTGCTGTGATGCACGCCTGAGTGCCCTTGTTTCCTGCCTGGAGGGCTGAGAGCACTAAGGACACCTGAGGACACACACAGACACAGACACACCTTATAATCATGCAGGTGAGGATTTACAGATATTTGACCTAAGGCAGGGAGCACGTTTCACATACATTAACCGTTTGAAAAGCAGTTAGAGTATTTTATCTCTCTTGAATCCTAAGAACTAAGCCATTTTTCTTACTGGAGAGAATTATTATTGTCTTTTATTTATTTGGAATGGTATTGAACAAACCTTTACTGTTCAAAACAAATCACACATGCCTATAACTGTAGATCAACACTTCAGTTTTGCATAGTTTGTGACACGTATCTCTCCGGATCTCTTCATAAATAATTCATTCAACTGAGAAGCCAACAACAACCAGTCGCAGGAGGATTTCAATGTTTTGCTGCGTCAGCACAATACAACGCTGGCGCAGAGGGACGTGCAACATCACTCACTCGTGGAAATGAGCACATGTCAAACTGCTTTAGACCCCATTCATTTTCTGTACCGATGCCTGAGTGAGTGCAGAAATACATTAACTCGATGTTCCTGGATGCTCAACACTTGAATTCTTGCATTACGGAAATAATAGCTGTGGAAAGTAAAGGGTCAGGAGATCGAAATAAGACAAGCATGACGTGTTATCAAGAAAACCGGCTTTTTCTTTCAATAAGTATGTAGAGGAGACTTCATAACTTTGGCTTGATAATGCATCTGTAGAAGAATTCGTTTGCATTCTCAGGATATCTATACAATGCTGCTGTACTGCTTGGATGTAATCTGTTCAATGATTCACAGTGAATCATTAAAACAGTCTGCAGCAGAGTAATGTATTTTGTCAAGGCCTATGAATTAAACAGTCTGCCTTTGAAGCATAAGAATGCCTTAGGCGAATAGTTTCCTCCAAAATGATCAAATTCAGGAGGCATAGGATCAAATCAATTATAGCACAAAAACACTTCACTGTTGCTCGTGCCTTACTTCTCTGAACAGCATACAGTTAGTTTGAAATAAATAAATTAAGACACTAGATGGAAAATTAATGTGGATTTTTTAAAACCAAACAAAAATATTCTAAAACAGATCTTGAAATAAGAGGATAATACCTTCTCTGTGACTGCACGCGCACATTCGATGAGCTCTCGTTTGGTGAAGCTGTCAGAGGGAATGATCTGCAGCGCTCCGGCCTTCTGCACCAGGAAGATGCATCCATGTCCGAGATCCTGCACCCGATTCTTGATCTGGAAGCCAATCTGGTGAACAGAGAGCACATTTTAAATTAGTATATTAAGTAATTTGTTGTTCCATAAACGTTTGTACGATTACATGATTCAGTATCCCCCTTATGTATTTCCTTAAAAAGCGATGTTTTACAACCTTTTTTTCCACAAATGCAGCTGTATTTGATTCACACTCTCATTTATCAGAGAAGTACTTTTTTGGTAAGACTTTCTGTCTCTGGAGGACACCCAGGGTCAACCTCACCTCTTCTGGCTCAGCTGTGTAAGCGGCCAGGCGTCCCTGAACGGCCAGCTGGCTGTAGTCCACAGTCACCTGAGAGGCGAGGGCTCCCAGATCATCTGGACATGTCACCGATTTGGTCATCTGAGGGAGAGACGCACACTGACTGTCAATCCAAACATGAACTCCAGGTTCACTTCTGAGCTCACTGTTAAACCAACCTTACACACATGGGATGTCTGTGAATTAATGACCATGTGCTTCATTATAGAAAAGCATATGTGGTCTTTGTATTAAGAATAAATAAGACAATGAACGAAGACATCCTTCAACACACAACTAATCGTAACAAATACAAAAGTGGCCTTAATTTAACTACCAGAATCTTATTTGTACTGTCTTTAATCAATCAGGGTTTCGTTTTCTTGTTGTTGAAGTTTAAAGATTTAGATCTGTCCTGTTTTTGTTTGGCTTAAATATTTGTTTCAAAGTTAAATATTGTGTATAGATGGATTTATCCAATAATGGACTATTCTTGTATATATTCTTCCCCAAAAATGCCACTCCATAAACCCCCCGGGGTGTGTAGGCAAATCCCTCATTCCCTCACATTATCATGTAAAATCTAAACATTCCATTTATTATTCATGAACTTAAAGTTTATTTAGCAAAGCCTCATTAAAATTTACACACATTTCCCATCAATGTAAACAACTTTTTTGATGGCTTACCATTTCTTGAGCCGTGACAGCGATCGCCTTGGAGTATTTCACCATACTGGTCTGATAATCCACAAATGAGCCCTCAGGTTCAGGCGGTGTACCTTCATCCAGCTGAGGACGCGCGCACACGCGCACACGCGCACACGCGCACACGCACACACACACACACACACACACACACACACACACACACACACACACACACACACACACACACACACACACACACACACACACACACACACACACACACACACACACACACACACACACACACACACACACACACACACACACACACACACACACACACACACACAGACACACAGTTATCACAGCACTGCAGTGTTCATTTCAGGCGTAATTCATTTGTCCCTCACTAAATATACAAACATCTTCAAACATGACGACAATCAATCATTCAGCTCTTTAGTTGCATGCTAACCTGATCTCCCTTTAATTAAAATTATTCTGCCAGGTGTGCAGAATGATCTGCCAACCAGATAAACATCATCTGTGAACCAGAGTTAATGCAATTCTATATTCACCGAATGAGAAACTGAATTAGTAACACACATTATATATTAGAGACTGGCTCCACTCTGTAATTAAGAGTTTTAAAATAGAATCAACTACAGGAGTTTTTCCTTATCAGCCTGCACTGCAGAGATTATTTTTGTAGTGTGGAAGCTGCGGAGACAAGACAGACGACGGCACGTGTGTGTGTCCACGCTCGTGATTTAATGAATTCACAAAATCTTGAGTACACAATGTCAGTCTACAATCTGTCATTTTGACTAAGTGACTTAAAGCATTTAAAATCACCTCTGCTAAAACCACAGCCAAACGACCATTATGTTGATGGATTATCTAAGAGGATTATCTCCTTTTCATGAACTGCTGACATGCGCACACACACACACACACACACCCCCAAACTGAACTGCTTTCATTCATTATTCATGACGTGCTGCACAAAGTTGAAGCTGAGATGTTGTTCCCTTCTGCTGACCCACACCTGAGGCTCTTTTTCAACCCTGCGGTGAGTCTCAGTCAGGAAGCCGAGGAAGGAGGTAATTAGTTGATGCTATTCTGTCTGTACCAGAGTTTAAAAAAAAGAAGCTTGTTCTCTCTTCACACCATGTGTGTTTGCCAAAAGTGTGCCTGCTAATTGGAGAGATGGTCTAAAAGGCCGTGCACAGGCTGAGAGCAGCTGTTTTGAAAGTTATTTTTTGTCTGCTCAGACAATCATTTGTATTAATATGCTAATAAATGATTTTCAAGGTGCCTGGAGACACTTAGGAGGTTGAAATCAATATGTTGTAAACAGGGACAGAAAAACAAAGGTAAAAAAAAAACGAGTCACAGAATATTTCAATTTGAAGGATGATCACTGTTTTTGGTATTCCTGGAACATCTTTAAATCTGACAAACATCTGCTTCCCTGCCAGGTTTCCTTCTTACCAATTTATTCCACTTGTTTTCTTGGCATTATTTTGTCTCCTTGTTTTGTGTTTCTTGCCAGATCAAAATGTTTTATACCCCACAATTTTGCCAACTCATTAAGAGTGTAATACATATTAATGTGTTGTGTGGTAGCAACAACTTTGTTTATACTACAATGGGTACGTGGAAAAGTGAAAATGAAGCCTCATCCTGGAGCCTTTGAGCTTTCCTTCTGCTCGTCTACAGCCACTGGACGAGTGGAAGGGCTCTTGATAAGAGAGGAATGTTTGAGAAAGTCATAATAAAGAACCAGAGAACTTTAAATTGATTTAACCAGACACAGTTTTTGCACACATATACATATAGAGGGCTAATATCCATTTATTCTAATCTCTGGTTTGTGCATCAAACATCCTGTGAAACACACGACGCCCAGCAGCCACTCACCTTGGCCATGGCCTCTGCGATTGACTCCACCATTCCTCCAACCATTCCCACTTCACTTGCAGCCTCATTAAGTGTCACCATGATATCATCAACCGCCTCCTTCATGAGCTGGGCAGCCTCTGATATTGCATCATGGGTATGGGACGCCTGTGGAGTGTGACAGCGAGACATAAGCAGACATACAATAAAAGGAAAAGTCCATATAAACCCTCCTTTGCTGGAGTACAACTCAAGTTCTACCTTTGGGTTTCCTCCTCCCTCTTTGGCAGCGTAGAGCATCTGCAGAGCAGACTCAGCCATGGTCTTAGTTTGGTCCAGGAAAGTCATCTGCTGCTGGTGGTCCCTCAGCTTGGACGCCACACCAACAGAGGCCATGATGAGTGGCTCAAAGTAACCAGCGAGCTGGGTCACCTGAAGCAAAGGGTGGAAGAGTTCAATGAGAGTTCTTCAACTTCAAGAGGTACAGGAAGTCAACAATAAAAAGTAAAACCTTTTAAATGTTTGAATCTCAAACTTGGATGAAATCATTGACTCTACGCTTTCACGAGGCAGACAAACAAAAACAAGTTAGATGATTACTCAGGTTGAAGATAAAGTTCTGTTAAAGTATCACAAATCTATTTTTGTCTTAATAACTTGACGCCTAACGAGAGGAAATGTTTAACACTGCTTATCATTAAAAAGTAGAACTTTGTTGCTTCAGAGTAACAGTATTTAAGAGAAGTAATTAACCTCCTGTTCTAAATACCTTGTGTCCTAGTTGGGAGGCCTCGCCTCTGGCTGCAGTTGAAACAGGGTCAATTAAGTGTCCAATTTCCTGAACAGTGGACGTCAGCTGCTCCTGAAGCGCCTACAGAGAGGAAATAAAACGAAATTCATTTTGCATTTAAATAAGTCAGCTGGACAGGGAACTACCGGTATATGTTAAAATGTTTACTATCTAATGAGCTGTCTGTGACAAAGAACAGACAGAAGCTCAATTACACCCGCCAACAATAGATCCATTATTTAACATAGTCACAAAAAGGAAAACACCAGGGCTGGAAAAAGACAAAATAATAATCTAAAAGTAACACTGAGAGCAAAAATAGAGAAGGACAGGGGAAAAGAACTATACAAAGACAAACAAATGATGAGCATGGTAAAAAGAGAAAGATACTGGTAGCTGTCTGCAGAAAATGTCAGGTTATTGTCTGATGGTTGCTTACCTCCAGTGAAATGTCATCCCTGCTGGGTAGGTTCTGGCTGACTGCTGCCAAAGAGGCCTGCTCAATGTCCCGGATACATTTGTTTATGTTATCAATTGATGAGTCGCACTCACGCTGGCCTGGGGCCTTGTCCCTGAGAATAAAATGAGAACCGGAAAAGAGGAGACACAGACAGCAATAAAAATGGTCAGAAACAGAAAGGAAAGGAGGATGTATGGGTTTAAAAACAGGACACAGAAGGTTAAAAAAAAAATAGAGAAGAGACATAATATGAGACAGAAAGAGAGGAAATATAACAAACACTTATTAAAATTACAGACAGGTTTCAGGATGTCTCATTTTCTCCTCTGGCTGCCTCATCTCATTGATGCTCTGCTCACATCTGCCAAATGTGGCCTGCAGGGCCTTGTCGCTGCACAGCGAGATCAAGCTGGGCAGCCAAATTAGCTTTGAAGCCTTTGAGTGGTCTGGGGCAGCGGCCACACGGGCCGAACGAGGTTAGTTAAACAACCGTTACCATGAACACACAGAGTGAAACTCAAATACAAGCTCATTTTGGGGGTGATGACACTGACAAAGTTATGAGGTTGGCTTTTGCAGAACTGAGTCCATGCTTATTTGTGTTCTTTGGCTAAGCAGTGTATCACCGCTATTAAAGGCCTGGGCTAAACACACAGCAGCCAATTTGCAGTCGCAAAGGAAGACTGGATAAGTGCAGAACAACTGAACGCGATGCTCAGCGGGCTGCTTGTGAATGCTAACGTGCAGATGTTCTGAAACAAGCAGAAACATTGAAATTCAGCATGTCTGACCCAGGAATTAGTTCCTCCAGGCATTGGTTTTGTCCTGATCAAAGTCGGGTACAAAAGGTGTGAAAGAGGAGATTAAAAATGGAGTCTGCTGAGGTATAAGAATAAGCGTTTGTCTCGCCATGGTACAGCATTTGGGCATCCATTCCCAAGGAAGCTGTATTAGTCCTCCCAAGCATTTTAAAGGGTAATTATTACGTAGATAAATGGGATAACTTCACTCTAAGTTTTCTGACCTGACTTTCACCTTACATAATCTCTTCTGTGTGTTCAGAAGTTTCTACATCTTTGCAAGGAGATGGAGTGTGAGAGCGCACAACTGGAGTGGAGAATTAAAATGAAGTAGTTCTGGTATCTTCATTAATTCTTTCTGACTGCTTGGTAACATTTCAGTGAATACAAGACTTCAGGAAGTGACTTTTCTCAGACATTAACAGTCTTAACACCATGAAAAAGCTAAGAAGAAACTTCTGTAGCTACACTTTTGTTAACAATGAATAGATTTTTGCTCACTAACCTGATGGCAGTGATGAGACTCTTGATGGAGTCGGACACAGTGCGAGAGTGACCAGCCAGAACAGACCAGGTAGGCGGATCTTTAGGGTTGATAACCAATGAACGTGCACTCTTGAGCAGGTAGGTGGAGCTGTCGAGCATGGCGCGCGCTGATTGGAGAATGGGCTCCTGTGCTGCAGAGCCCTACAGAAAAAAAGAATTCAGATTCATCAAGATTGTAAAAATGTTTGCATTTCAAAATTATTCTTTCCCATTTTATTCACTTTTATTGATTTAATGATGCACGCAATAGCTGTTTATGAAACAATACAACCCCTAATGTTCTTACAGCCATACCTCATTGCTGATTTGAGCTGGGATGCTTGCAAACTCTGGGTTGGAAGCAAATGTTGTCAGGTTTTCCACTGCCTCGATTAGTGGAGCGGTGGCAACTCTGCACTTGTTTCTGTTCTCATCTGAAAAATCACCGTCTAAAGCCTGGAAAGTGAGAGAAAACAAATCTGCGTGAAACAAATCTGATTAAAGCAGAGTACCTAATGTGTTTTTTAACCCAAGAGTCAAGAAGAAAAGAACATACGCAGAAGTTGTATAAAAATATGAATGTTTCTAAATTCACTCCGCAGACGACTCATCAACATCAGCCCACATTAATCACAGAGGACATTATTGTCGACACTTATTCCACTCGTCTCTTCTGTTGTTTGCCAAATAGGCAACAGAGCCAACCTTTAAACATGACTGGCAAAGAAACCCTACCTTGATGGTTTTGACCAAGTTGGCCGTGCTGTTAGCCACCTCCTTGGCAGACTGGACGAAGTGTCGCTTGGCGACAGGGTTGGTTGTCTTGGAGGAAGCCAGGCGGCAGGCGTTGCACAGGGCTGATGTGTGCTTAGCAACTATAGTGGCTGCAGAGAGAACCTGTCACCAAACAAATGACAAGATGTTAAATTAAGAACCGAGATTGTTCCTCACATGAACAGTTTATTGGTGCACAGAAACCCAATCATCCAGCTTTATTATTACTGTCATTTCTATGATCCACAATTCTCGCATGTCCCTTTAAACATCTGGTGAGCTTATTTAAGAGCTCTGTGGGGGGCCTTAGTAGGCTGTGTGACTATACAAAGAGTGTTGTAGAAGAAAATAAAGGTGATTATGAGATCGATAGTGGAGTTTCAGACCTCCTGTGAAAGCATCTGGCAACACAGCTGGAAACCTCTGCATGAAGTGTATGCAGGAAGAAAGTATTTTCTTCCAGTAAAGGGAATTAATAAAGAATTTCTTCTTACTTATCTATTTTTTTCTTACCTTATTCCATTCAACACTGCATGGTACTGTCAACGTGAGTTAGGATTCAGGGACATATTTATTTAAAAAGCAATGTGGAGAGGAAATGTGCAATAAAACAGCAAATAATTACCACAAAATGTTATTCTTGAAGTGTATAACTCATCATTAAAACAATTGTGATACAGAAGAGTAGTAGGTGCATGTACCTGGGAGGGACTACTGCCTGGGTCAACGAGATTCTGACAGGCCATCTGGATCGCTTGGTTGGCTTTAGCAAACTGAATAGGATCCACCAACCCCTGGTGACCAGCCTGACTATTGGGATCAGACACACCTACCAGGTAGGAAGCCTACAGGGGGAAAAATACACCATCATCATAAGCATTCCCAAGCATTGCCTTCAAGTACTAGAAGAAATATCATCAGTTGACTATTCCTTGCATTGTAAGAGTTGTTTTGCTGTATTCTCTACCTGTCCTGCAGCTTCTGTGAGGCCACACAGAGCTTTCGAGGCTGATCCCACACAGTCTCCAAATGCCGGCACATCCCCAGTCTTACAGTTCTGAGAAATACCTGCCATGGACTCTCCTAGGACCTAGATGAGACGAAGGAGCAAGCCACCAGGACAAAGAGAGAGAGGAATGCTTAGGATGCTAAGCTCTGTGTGTGAAGCAACGCACTGTGTGTTTTTTTATTACGAGGCTGTTTGATTTGAGGGCCTACCTTTGAGTTCTCCATCACACTCTCAATGCAGTCGAAGTAGGAGAGGTCACTGACCGGCTCGTTAGGATTGTCCAGCATTCCTCTGACAGCCTGAAAGAAGAGTGAGCAGAGTGAGTCCAAGGACATTTTTGCCACATAATGCCAGATGAGAGGAAACACATTTATTTATTTATGATTTTCTTTGGTCTTACTCAGGACATATTATAGCAAATGACCCTAGATTAAATTCTCACAAAGCCATTTGTTGATATGACTTCTGATTGTTCCTGTTTGATCACTGAGGAAATCAGTGAAAGCACTTTGTAGCTTTGCTTCAGAAAAGTCAAATATAAATAAAGTTTTAAAAGGTGAAAAGGTCGTGTTTACCTCCAGCTCTCTCAGGGCGTTGTCACACTCTTTCTGGCCTGGAGCCTGCTGTGTACACAGCGTGATCAGCTGATTAATGCTGTCAGTCACTGCTCTGAAACAAAGAAAACACAGAGGAAAAATAAAACCACACCCTTGTTCCTGAAGATGTATGGTGATAAGTGTTTGAGAACATTTGAGTTGTGAACATGTTGGTTTTGATATGTTATGAACACATTTAATTGAGCTTTTTTTCTATGTTAGTAAAAAGTCCTGTGCACACACCTTTTATGTCTATGTCTGTGTGCAAGATTAAGCAATTGATCAACTGATTTTTCTTTCATTTCCTTATGAAAAATGTGGAATTCTCTGCTTTCAGTCTTTTGAATAACAAGGGAGATTGGCAGCTGGTATCAGCATAAACAAGGTCTTAACACACTAGGTTTTGGCTTTGATCCTATGCAGACAACAGAAAGCGTTTTGATAATAATGCGGACATATGAGCTGATTCCATCTCTGGGAGGTGTGTATGTGTTAGGTTGTGGTACCTTGCAGCAGCAGCTAGCAGGTTCTTGGCATTTGCTGCTGCCGGGTCCACGGACAGACTCTTAGCAGCCAGCAGCAGTTTACTCGAAGCCATGGAGATGTTCTTCAGGTTACCAATCACCTGCACCTGATCATCCTTTTTCTGAAACAACATAACATAAATAAAGATATATCAGCTATAAAAACATTCTGTATTTGGTCAACATGCAGCTCTGTGTGATGATTTATAAACCTTATTAGTTTTATTAACAATCTCTGAAAAGAAAAGATTGAATTATTAAACGTCTGATAAAAGACCAACCTGAGTGTGGCCAGCCATCTCGATACCAGCATCCAGGAACTCATCAAAGTCTTGGCTGAAATTTCCAGAGGCCACAGCCAGCTGGCTGCTAGAGCCTCTGGAGGCATGCACCACCTCACCTGCTGACTGATTCAAATCTGCTGCAGTTTGGTTCAGCTCACTCTGAGCCTCCTGGAAGGACTTGGAGGCTGGAGGGACCTGAATGGAGGACACCGAAGAGGTCATGATAAAACAAAGATATTTAGCTGGAATTAAGAAAAGGAGGAGAAGGGGGCACCGGTAGCCTGAGGCTATGGTTCTCTAAGGGGACGGCCCGAGTTCGAATCAAACCAGTGGCTCCTTTCCAGCATGTCATTCCCCACTCTCTCTCTCTCTACCCGATTTTTGACTCTATCCACTGTCCTGTCTCTAAATAATGGCATAAAAAGCCCCAAAATAAACCTTAACAAAAGCAAAGACAGGAAGAGTGCAACTGTTTCATGTACAGTAGGAATAACAACAAGCACAAGGCCAGTTTACTTTTACTGTGCAGAAGCACTCAGTGTTACAGTGCTGTAATGGTGCTAGCAGCAGCAGAGTGGTTCGTTTTAATAATGATGTAAAAACTAGAATATCTGAGCTTCACCAAAGCAGCTACAATAACACTGCGTATTAAAATGTTTTTGTCTGAACTCTGAAAAATCATCTGCTTAATCCATATTTTCTTTAATTCTTCAGTTTCAAATCAAAGGCCTGTTCCGTTGAGAGAGTGAAGCACATTCTTCAAAAGCAAATGAAAAACAAAATACTTGAAACTGTTCCCTCCAGGGAACAGAAGTTACAATCATAACATTTCATTTTAAACTGGTGATAACTGCTGATGTCTCTATTTTTCTATCTTGCAGTCCTTTCTTTTAAAATATTTTATTTTTTTGTTGTTGAAGCGTATTAAGGAAAACACGGGATGCTAATTCTGCAGGAAGGGCTGTGATGAGTCACACCAAACTCACAGTTTCAATCAGCAGCTTCTTGCTGGCCTCCCCGATGCTCTTTAGAGCCATGTCCACATCCTTCTGTCCGGGCAGACAGTTGACGCAGTTATTCAGGGAGTGAGACACCGCCTTGGCCACCTGGAACACACAGCAGGTTCACAGCAGGCTGAGTTAGAGCGACCAGGCAAAACAAGAAATCTGCATTTTAAATGCTAATAATGAGTAGGAAGGAATAACTGGTATCCCCATTGTTTTTTATAAACATCAAACCTAATGTCCCCGATTGTGCTCAACATCAAAAACTAGGCTGTTACATCACAGAGGTCAAAACAGAAGCAGAAAATAACCAGAATGGGATCTCAGTGAAGCAGTTGGTTATCAGCACAGGACTCAAAACCAAATTTAATGTTAAACAGGATTTTCAAAAGACGACATAGTATAATTCTCAAGTTAAAAAAAAGGCTTGTGTTTTTTTTATGGTTTCATTAAATTCTCTACATCCCTATTGAAAAAAACATCATTTATTTATTCTGTGGAGAGTGTATGAAGAGGACAAGACATCAATAATTTAAAGATACACGGCCTGTAAACATGGCGCCATGTTTACTATGGAGTCCCCTGCCATGTTTGACAGGTGTTCACTTTCATGTATTAATTATTAGATGTTGACATTCATCTGGCTCAGAAGAAAATATTTAGAAGAAGTGCTGTTAGACAGAAAAGCAGAATTTTCCTTTAAGTTTACGGGACTGCATGTTTGATTTGTACAAATAAACAGATTCTCTTTCACGCTGGTTAAATATCTTATTACTTCTATGTTAGAACATGGGGGTAAACTATCATTAAACTTTCTACCCAACCATGACCTCCATTTGAAAATACTGTTTGAAATACCTAATGAATTAAATATGCAACTGCAATACTAAAACATTGATGAACACAAACACACTGTACATGTTGAGACAAACATGATAAAAACATCTCCCTAAATGAGCTGTTGATGATGAGGTTAGACTCACACGATGTCTTTGCAGTGACATGTGACAGTAATTAGCTTTAAGGCACTGGTGCATGAGTCGGACAGACTGATAAGCTCATCCTCCATCCTGCAGCACGAGAGAGCCAGACATGCAGAACTGACTTCAGACCCCCGAGCAACCCTGAACGTCTCACCTGTGCAAGCCTCTGCTGGCTCTCAGCGTCTCCTGGGCAAACCAGCGCCTGCTTGGCTTCATGAATGAGAAGCGCTGAGCCCTCCATGACGTCACGAGCCGAGTCCAGCATGGCAGCGGCAGCTTTGGGGTCTGTGGTGGAGGCAGCGACACCGCGGGCTGCCTGGGCCAGTGTTTTAAGAGCCTGAGCTGTCTCCCTGGCTGCTATACCTAAACACAGGGTCACAGAGGAGAGAGTAAAGATGTGCACACAAAAGCTGTTTCTTTCTAGCAATAAATTCAAAATAATTTCAGATTCAAAAACCCGACTTGCATAGGATCATTGTGTAATTCAAAGAAAGGGACTCCTCTGTCCTGATAAATGTGTTGCAACAGGCAACACAAAAAAACAACATACTGTATATGTTCCCAGAAGGAGTAAAATAAGTTCATTAAAGTCCTATAAATCATATTAAAGGGTAAAAATGGTCAAATTGGTATAAAAAAAATCTTAATCATGGCTTAAAATGACCTGCCTCGTCCTTACAACATCACCAAAGCAGCCTATTTAGAGCATAATGTGAGAACAGGGAACAATATCGATTGAATGTTGATGCTGTGTTTTGGGTAATTGGATTATTTAATCACATCAAGTAGTTAAAATATTTTAGGGTCATGTGAAAAACAGAAAGGCACTGTGTGTACACAGAGTGCTTCAGAACAAAATATAAATATAATAATAAAATTAGAAGATCAAGGTTCTTTGATTTAAACTGGGACCAGTGCTCGTGGTTGTTGTTTGGATTAAGGATCTTCACAGGAAGAAGGTTGAATGATTGTGCAGTTCTGAAAATTAAAACACTTTTTTTTTTTTTAAATCAGTGCGTCAGCTGCATACCAGTGTAATGTTCGTTTCCTTGTGCGGCACATGTGAGCAGCTGAGCCATGGAAGATCCCACTGACTTCGAGGTGCTGCCCAGATCCTGAGCACACTTCTCCAACTAAAGCAGAGAGAAATGTGAAAAAAAAAACAGCAGCTGTGTATGATGCACAAAAACAAAATCAGGAGACACAGTTTAATGCAGGAGTCAGCATCTTTTCTTTTTCTAGATGCACCTTGTAAAATAAATCTTAAATCAGTCAAACAGGTCTAAAAAAGTGTCTTACTGATTCTCCAGGTAGGGGTTTCAGTTGGGCATTAACTGCAGCAAGTTTGGCATCTTGCAGCTCGCTTCTCAGAGTCTGGATGGCAGTGAGCGCGGAGTCGATCTCCATGGGGCCGCAGGCTTCATGAGCCTAAAAAAATAAACTTCTGCTGTAGTTAAAGGGGTCATAAATAATGTTTTTCACTTGAGACTAGTGATACTTTCGGAAAAAAAAAAAAATAGTTGGCAGCTTTTGCTAGTTATACACTCAAACTGTTGCTACAATCAGAATTCTGCAAAATGTACTTTCAAAATATTGCGAAGAATTCTTCTCAATGGGGCTCATTATCTTTAATTTTGTCTTTTCCACAAAGCTTATTAAACATGATCCAGAAAACTCAGTGTCTCTCTGGATTGCGGTTTGCATATTAGGTGTGATTTTGCATGTACTTTGCATATGGAGTGCAGGGACTTCCTAAATGCACATTCACATATGTGTGAGTTTGCGTATGTGTGCTCTACCTTCTGTGCAGACGTCCTCAGCTCAGCCAGGCAGGTGGCCAGGTTCTTGGCACACTGACCCAGTTGCATGGCTGCAGCCTGATCCGTCACCGTGGGAACGGAGGACTTGGCTGAGGTCACCATCTTACTGCCAGGCTGCAGAGAGGAAAAGAATAGCTTTGAGTTGGAAAATTGTTTCAAAAAATATATAGGTTTTCTCTTTGAGCGTTAAGGCGGAAAAATAAGTGTTGCTCTGAGGAACAACAAAGAAACAAAGGTTAAATTATGTTGATGTATTTAGGGACCACATATTTCTGTATCCCCTCCAAAAGAGCCCCACTGGCATTAAACACATAATCCCATCACACTACTGCTTCTTTAACTGCCTGCTTAAACCAGAAAGAGGTTACAGGCCTATTTCAAAGCATCCCCTCATGGCAGAAACACTATTTATACTTTGTTCAGCCTGGTTCCCAATGTAAGCCTGAAGTTACTCCATTGGAGCACGGGGACATAAAGTTGTTAGAATCTTTTCTTCATTTTGCATGTGTGTGCACGCGTGTGTGTGTGCACAAGTGTGTGCGTTGCCTGTGTGTGCGTGCGTGCGGGGGTGCGTGCGTGTGTGTGTGCGTGTGTGTGTGTGTGTGTGTGTGTGTGTGTGTGTGTGTATGCACTGCACCTGTAGGAAGTTCTGGCTGGCAATGATCAGTGCTAGTTGTGCACTGAGGTCCTCTGGTTTGGCCTGACTTCCACGCACTCCCTGCACCAGTTGTGGGATGTGATCTGCCACTGCCTGTAAATACATTAACACACGTCCACAATTACAACCAAGCTTGCATATGGTCCAAATAGAGATTTCACATTTGAAGTCAAAGCCTTGGTATAAAATACATCTGAACTATTCTTTGAACATTTTCGATGCACACAAAAGAATGACACTTGAAAGTTCAAGAAAAAAAGTGCTCAATAAGGAAATGAAGGAAAAATACTAGTAGTAGTATAATACATTAAAGGAAGAAAAATAAAATAAAAAGCCTTGATCCTCACCTTGCAGCTCTGTACCAGCTGCTGGTGAGCAGCAGTGTTCTTGTTGGAGGCGGCAGCATTTTGAGCAGCAGCAATGGTCTGCGTGGCTGCAGCAGCAGCTTGCTTGGCAGCATTCTGAAGAATATTTAGAAACTTGAACATCCACACTTAAATCATGGTTACACAAAAACATGGCTACGCATTAGCTCAGTTTCTTATGTATCCGTTTTACATCACTGCTTTGGAGACTGAACATTTTAAAATCACTGTTCAGGTTCAGGACATAAAATGACAGTCCTGATATTTCTCTGAAAGGATTGATGGTTCCTCCAATTTACATCTGTATACAAAAGATGAAAGCTGAAGCCTCACTGTGCAAGCTTCATGGGGCAGTTTAGTCAATTGAAGGTCCTAAAACATTTACACACAAAAGTAACACAACATTTTTATTTTTTTAAATGTGCATAATATAAAAAAAACAACAACGCTGTAACTAATTTCAATTTTTATATTTTAAAGTGTTTTAGAGGAAAGAATCCAAAAACCCTGAGGCACTCATGCTGTTTTTGATCCTTTGGGAGAAGTAGAGATAAAAAAAAAACCTAAATCTATCTTAAACACTCACTCTGATCTTTGGTGCCAATTGTCGCCTCTTTTGTACTTTTAGACGGTTACAATGCATGCAAGTATCACTGACACACAAAGACTAATCTTGCCCTGATGAAGCCATTTCTGTTGGGAAACATTTAGGCATCACTGACCTCCAGCCTGTTGATCAGTTTCTTCTTGATGGCGTTCTGAGCAGCAGCGTTGGTGGCCACACGCAGACCCTCCGCAGCCTCCCTCAGTCTCTGCTGCTGGTCCTCATTCTCTGGGTATGCTGCCGCGCCCTGTGAACACACACAAATCAGCAAATACATAACAGGTGAGAAAGAGGAGATAACAGCTGTTCGAAAGGTGGGAAGACAAAAAAAGAAAAGAATGAGCAGCGCATCATTTTCCCTCACTTTCCAATACATCACATCACACACCCAGACGAGCAGCGGACACATCCACACGGCCATCAGCACATCCAAGTCTTCTTACAACATCCTAACAGTGTACACAGGCCTTAGAAAAATGAATCAGACTTAATCACTGCACTCACACTGAGCTGAAGCTCCTCTTCATCCAAACAATCAGCTCTTTGTGAGCGCTAAAATGTCGATTAAGGATGTTTATTCATATGAGCAAGCAGCTCTTTTATCTTCCCGTTTTTGAATCCAGCAGTGTGAGGTAACTGGTTTCTGAGGAGGCTGATATCACTCAGCAGCTCTGTGTGTCATGCTGTTGGAGAGAGAGCTAAGCCTGCTGCCATTAGGTTAATTACTTGGGAACTTGGTAGCTTCACCTGCAGCTACAGAGAGGTGGGTGTGCGTGCTACTGAAAATCCATGTCATTAAATTAATGTTTAACCCCACAGTTGCACTTGGCAACAGTCACCACAGACAGAGATATCACTGTGAACAGGGCACACACATGCACAAACGGTCATTTGGTAGGATGGACATGTTTTGGACTTTCTTTTGCAACATTTGACACAACATTAATCACAGTAAAATGTTGTTAGCGACCAGCTTCAAACGATTGTAGCTCGAGTGTAGCAGCTGTCATCTGCCTGCTGGCAACTGCTGACGCCGTTTAAATTAAACAGCCAATTTGCATAATTATTAAAAAGTGCTGATTTCCAGGGGAAGTAACACGATATCGCATGCAAGGATTCATAACGTGGAGCTAGCCTCTGAGAAGTTAAGTCTGTCTCAGAGCGATAGAACACTCTCACAATAAGTGTCTGACTGAGGCAAATCGTTACCTAACATGGCCTCTGAAAAATCTGCATAAAGACAGCCAGCTAGAAAACTACACTGCACAAGTTAAAATGATCAGTTGCCGGGGTTACGGCTGGCTGAGGTCTGAGCCTCCATCGACATAGATAAACATACAGCTGTGGGGATGAGAAGTCTGGTATCAAACTCCACTGTCCAACCAGCTGGAAGGCGTCATTTAATTTCCGTGCTGGAAGTGGAGGGTTATTAATATCAGTGTGTGATTCTGCAGACAGATAAAGAGGATGATGAAGAGAGAGATAGCAGATGAATGGTAGTGTGGGGAAGCTAACCCTGCCCTTAAGCAGTGTGTGAAGAAAGAGGTTCACCAACTGTTAATCATGTTACGCAGAAAACTTGTGAAAATTGCGTTCTTAATCTGAATCTGAATGTTTCAAACCGATAACGTTGTGCTTCTCTGACCATCCAGCCTGTACACTGATGTTTTTGATTACTGTTGACAAGGACAAAGTCTATAAAAGCACCTGAACACACTGCTATTAAACCAAAGTGTGTAAATAAATCTACTAAAAGGATTCATTAAAACTGTAGTGTACACTACTATGTTTGCACTCAATATTCGTTAGGTGTCAACAAGGCAGCGTCTCTTTTATTGACTTATTTTATGAAAAGGTCACTTCAACACGTAGAAATCACTGCACAAATTAACTACATTAATGCACATTTGGGATGAAAGAGAGCGGGGACAAGTGGTTAAGAGAGGATCAAAATAACTTCCAGTATCTAGTTGAAGGTTTGGAGTAATCTTAGAAGTGAATCTGTATTACATTATTGGAGCAGTAAAAAGCTCGATTAGGAGCAGGAGTACAGAGGGGAAATATGTGGCGACCCATTCACACGAACAGTCTGTGTCAGAGTCCTATCCTGCAGCTTCTAGCAGAGTGAATTCAATTCTTCTAACAAAACATTTAAAGCATTGAAGTTTGTTTTTAACTCACTAACCATCAGTTAGGATCTCTAAATTCAAACTAATCTGCACATTTAGGATAACTACAAAGATTCTATGAAGCCACAAGAAAGGTAACTAATTCAGTGATTGGCAGACCAACTCAGTCATTAATGCACTGACTCAAGTGTTGATGCTTTAAGTTAAAGCTTAGGGAGAGTGGACAAAGTTTGCAGATGTTTCATTTCCCATCTGGAGCGACTGTAAAATCATAAAATACCGTTATACTCCATTCAAACATAAAACCAGAGGATCCAGGTATTAGTTTAAGATCTGTCCATTCCCTAAATTCTTATTAAAGGAAGTTTTTAAAGGTCAGTTTTTTATAAAATGAAACTTTAACAAACAATATCAGGCAGAATTATGTCTCTAACTTCCCTTTTTCGCAGACAGAGCTCTATTTGGCCTCTTGAGGCTTATTTTCCTCTGCAGTCAATGAAAAGGTCACCCAGGATGTACATGGAACTAAATTCTACCCTGTAGACTCTCGTCTGGTCGAAAGAAATGCCACTACTGTCATTAAAACTTTCAAGGACATTTTGAAGGTCAATGATGAATGCAAAAGTAAAGCTTAGTTTAACCCATATGTTAAGTAAATGTTCTGCTTTTTGCTCTTGAGATACAAATGAGAACAAACACAATAAACATGAATCACTTCTTACCTTTGCTGCCTCCACCATCCTTGCTGTTGCGTCAGCCAGCAACTTAGCAGCAGCCAGCAACTTCTTGGAATTGTCAACGTCGATCTCGGCCTCAGCGTCCGACCTCATGGCGTTCACCAGGTCTGAGGTGGCCTGGGCCAGCACCCGAGCCTGACGGACCATCTCTCCTGAGGGGACAGACGGTGGGTTAGAAGTCGGTTTGAAAGGTCAGAGGAGAGTGGATCCATGGACGAGCTGAGCTAATGCAAGATAAAGAGTGTTAAACTGATAAACCTGCTCTTCTATCTCAATTGCATGAACTATTTTTTATTAAAATCCATCTTAGTGTGTTATTTTTCATGAAGGGACGGTCAAACAATGCTTGTTTACTGCTCTCTTGCTATAGGTTGATAAGATGGGAGTTATTAAATGTCAGGGAATCTTAGTGGAACAGAAACACTTTTCAACAAACTGCTTTGATGTTTAATTCCATATCACTTCATTTGTGTCAAAGGGAGGCCTTGTGTGTTGTTATAACTGTCAGCCCTCTGTGGGAGAAGACAAGATGCTCCAAAACTCTTGCACACTTGTATTAATCTGCATGATCAGATGTGCACAATGTTCCAACAACCTGTAGGTAACTTGTGGAGAAACACTTTGATGTAAACTTGTCTTTTTGATTCACTCAGAAAATATTCCCTGTTCATCAGAGCAATTAAGGCAGACAAAAGGGATTGTTGTCTATATTCTTTCTGTAAAGTAGATCTGGAACACCACAAAAGCAACTCGGCAGTAAGCTTCTATAATGCATGTGAAAGTGTCAGACGATCTGCCAACGACGCACTACTGAGGGATTCACTCTGAGTTTTCTTCATTTTTGTACCTAAAAGCCAGGTTTGACTTTACTGGACATATTTGACACCAGTTCAAAAGGGCTATTCCCAAAGTAGTTGCATGTATTCAGGCCTCGTCAAAGCAAACAGAGATGGTCCTTGTCTATGGAGCTGATCAATATGGCTAAGCTGAGCACAGGGCCACGGGCATTCTCTGTGCATCTCCTGCTATCAGTGTGATTCTCTCTGTGCTGTCAGACTTGTAAACATCACTGTCAGCGTTTCTCTTTGGCTTCACCAGCGCTGACAACAGTCCATTCAAACCAAACTTCACGGCAGAGCCTCTGAGGGGCAGACAGGATGACGTGAGACACACAAGACATCTACTCAGAAACCAGAAACTTTAGAGGTTTACGTAAGCAAGTTTGAAAGCCTAGGATAGACAAAGAAGGGGGGACTATTTCATTACTGTTTATATAACAACATGTTTTGATAACTTTGACCCTAGTAAGACAATTATTCATCAATTGTATTCATAAACTGATTTCTGTGGACTCAGCACATCTGGGTCTGACCCCCAACACCCCCTGTGACTCTAAACAGAAACCACTGCAATGATCAGCCAACTACCTTTTGTTCTTTCCTCCAAGATTTTTGGATCTTAATTGTCGCACATTATCTTAAAGCTCTGAATGAATTAAGACAGTTTGATATTTTAAGTTGCAGGCAACACCTCCATCATCTAAACTAGGAGTGTTCAGCCATGCTAACAGCTAACGTGTTGATGTTTAGCAGGTATGTTTCCTATGACAACCAACCTTACGTTTAGCGTATTAGCTTGTTGACAATCCTCAGGTAGAACCAAAGATCAAACAAAGGCTAGTGGGAAAGTTATTTCCTCTGATTTATTTGGACATAAAGTAATAGGAAAATTAAAAAATCTTTTTAGCAGATGACTTATTAGCATGCTAATAAACAACTAGTTAATGGTGAATACTGTGACAACAACGGAGGGATTTGCATCTCAGCTTTCCATCACCAAACAGTAACCTTGTCTGAACTCACCTGCGTCTCCCATGGAGCTGAAGATGCTCTCAGTGACAGTCATGATGGTGTCGGTGGCCTGGTCATAGCGCCCGATAGGCTCTCCTCTGGAGGTGTACTGACGAACGTGCTGCAGGAGATCTCCCAGAGCCTGACTCACCACACTAGCTGCTGCGCTCACCTTCAACGCAGGAGACACACACCATTAACTTTACTGTTAATCTGCAGTTCTCCATGCTTCTTATTCCATCAGGCTGGTTACAGACACACTGGACTCATTATCTTCATTTCCCCTTAATCCCCGTGTTAGTACATGAACAGAATATCCGGTGTGGCTTAAATGGAAAGCTTGAGAATCAGTGTTGTAGGATTTAGTCAACCTATTCACTGCTAATTAGTTTTTTTCTGGGTCAAACTTCTGATATACTTTTTTTTTATCTTCTGAGCCAAGGAATTTAAGTACACTGGTCTATACATAAATCACACTGACCTGTTTGAGGAGCTCGCCGTCCTCTGTAGCCGAGAGGCAGGCCTGCACGCAGCTTTCCACGGAGCGATCCACCAACTTTCCAGCTTCGATCAACTGCTCCTGGCAAACAGGCGAACTGATGGTGGGACTCACCACCTACAACACAAGACAGTGAAGAGCGCTAAGATGAAAAGTAGAATAAAAGAAAAAAAGGATCACATCTTCACAACAAAGGGATGTAATAATAAAGAATCGCTTCTTTGTTTTCTATAACTAAATCTTATAATTATTATATCTTTTTAATCTTTTTTAATTTTGGATTCTCTTAGAGAGAGAGAGAGAGAGAGAGAGAGAGAGAGAGAGAGAGAGAGAGAGAGAGAGTTAGGAATGACATGCGGAAAAGGATCCGCAGGTCGGACTTGAACATGGGCCGCCCCCCTTAGAGGACTATAGCCTCTGTACACGTTGCACGACCCAACATCTAGGCCATCTGTACCTCAAATTGAAAATCTTTTTAAGCAGATGTTGGAAGCATCCTATAAAATGCAGAGAAATCTCAAGTAGCTCAGTCCGTAGGGAGCTGGGAGGGTTGCCAGTTCTAGTTCCAGTTCCCCAAACAGCTCAGGGGCGTCGGCCCCGTGTTTGCAGCTGCCTCCCTCTGACATCTCTTCTAATGCATGTCCACAGGTCCTGTTTGGGCATGTGTGTATTTCAGGCCTTTGTGTGTGAGTAGCATGTCTCTCAATAACAGAGTGTTAACCTGAATGTAATATGTAAAATAAAAAACAGAACTAAGATTTACTTCCCTAATGTGAAATAAACATATTAACCATGGGAAGAGAATAAACACAGAGAAGAGAGAAACACTCATTTGATTCAGCAGATGTTTCTCATGGTGCTGCAGATTTGTTTAGTAATGTAACAGTGTAAGTGGGAGCTGGGAGGCTATTTAAGCTAATTAGAGGCGTGTGCAAATTTAATGAGGGCACCGGGTATTTAACTGGGCCTTGATGCATCCTAATATATTTACTCTCCAAACAATCCTTTTTAAACATGATGATAAATTGCAGGTTACTCTTAAGTTAACGAAACAAATCTGTGTGTGCCAAACAGTAATGGATACTCTGAAATTATAAAAAATACTGCACTGCACCAGTGGAATTCTTGTGGAATTGAATGCACATTATTTAAATTCTGATATCTTGCGAGTCATTTAGTACCATTTGCCGACATTTGTGTTTTTTTATATCATTTGAATATCCCACAGACATCTTCTTGTACCTTGGCACAGGCTACCAGCTGGGAGGTGGACAGGGCACACTGTGTGGCAGCAGCGATGACCCGGTTCTGAAGCACAGTGTCCTCCGCCACTTGGGCCACATTCTTGGCCTTCAGCACCATCATGGCTGCAGCGTTGGCCACTGCTTTGGCCAGATTCATCAGGATGTCCTGCAACAACAAGGCAAAGTAAGAAAAAAAGACAACACCAAAATTATGTCATCAGCAACAGAGCATTTGATCTAAAAAATGAAGCTTTGGTATGTGGACATTGGAGGTCAAACTATTATCCAATGCAGCTTAAAGAGGGGAGGTGGGGAAGCTAAGCTTGTGAGAATATTACATCAAAATGCGATCTTGTTTTTCTTTTCACAGGAAAAACTCAGATGTTGGCTATTTTTGTACATAAAAAAACCTAAACCTCAGTATATGGTCCTAACTGATGAGCTGCATCTACCAGCATTACTAAGAAAAACATAGTTACCAAATGTACATCTGTACAAGTCATCATTTCTGTTTTCTATAGAGCACTGGAATCCATTTGATGGCTGCATGCTGACTGCTCACTGGTTTTGCCCGAGGTTTCTTCCTCTTAAAAAGTTTTTTCTTGCCACCGTAACTTTGCTAAATGTTGCTTAGGGCTGTTCTCATGATGGATTAATGTTCGGACATTGTAACATAACAATAAGTAAGGTATTTTACCTGCTCTTTGTAAAGTGTCTCAAGATATCGGTTATGAATTGGCGCTATACAAATAAAGATTGATTGATTGACTTTGATTTCTGTATGGAAGAGTGTATTACACTAACAATCAGAAATCTGCTAAGAATGAATTACATTAAAAGGAACAAAAATGCATGTTGGCAGCTAGAATAGCATCCAACTGAAACAACACTATCCAGTTAAATACAAAGAAAAGTGTTGGGAACTGTTTCCATATTTCCCTGGTTACAATGTGTTTGTGGTTAAGTTTCTGGCCTGAGCTTTCTTTGACCCCGACACAAAAATGGATGATAATGATAAATGGCTATACGGGGTGCAGAGTTACCTGGAATCTTTCGTCTGTCTCGCTCTCTCCAATCTGGCGCAGGAGATCTCCACTGGCCTGCCCGATGCTGCCTGCTGCTGTCAGCACAGTCTGTCTGGGCTGCAAACACACAAATATACACACACACACACACAGACAGAAAACCATCAGCCTGTAAACTGCCTTCAATCATCTGGTAAGAAAGAAATCATGATGAATCTTGATATATGGCCCTTATTCAACCTGAGCCCTGACCCTTAAAATCAACATCATTACTATGTTTAATGCAGTTTACAACATTAACAACAGTATGTCATAAAAGACTCACAACAGTGAAGACTAGTCAGTAAGCTCTATTTATCAGCCTGCATCATTTCATCACACTGGCCTTGGGGTAACACGTTACCGTGCAAGCATAATGCACAAGTGTATAGAGCTCAGGGTTGTCCCAAAGCTAGATAGGCCTGTGCATTATGCAGATTAAAAGCCATTAACTGTACAGAACATTAACTTCTGAATGATACATCCACAACAAAACTGCAGCAAACTCCTAATAGACCTCAGTGAGAACATTGTAGCCCAAGTACACGCAGACTTCACTAACGACAGTGAATAAAATGCCCTTTAAAGATTTTCTAATGCAGGTTTTGTTTCAATATAGAAACAACAATCCTGTCATTCAGCTTGGCCTCAGTCTGAGCTCTTCACTCAGACCCACATTGAGTATTCAGCAGAGCTGGGCACACATCCGTTGATCCGTTAATCGTTAATTATCAGCATTTCTTTTGTAATATTTAACTTCCGGTTAATTTGGTTTCCATTAACGTCATTTTGGTTACTTGGATTCAATTTCACAAACTCAGGTCAGCTGACCTCATTTGCTCCCGACTCTCCAATGAGACGAGACTGCAGACCCTGTTGTTACCTCCTCTTTGGGAGGGTCGTCAGGGGGGAGGATATATTAAAAAAGTTTCTATTATTTGCAGATTTTCTACACAGATGTGTGTGTTTGAGATTTCTAAAACACCATGGCCTCTAAAGAAATCAAATCTATTGACATTGCAAAAAGCTGATGTATTTTATTTGTTTATTTATTTAAAAATACCTGTTAATGTTCATTTTAACTTCAATTAACTATTAACTGATATCGAAATTAACGTCGTTATTAACGTGATTACCTGTGCCCATCTCTGCAGCAGCACAGGATAATAATACTATTAGGTGTCTTAGTTATGATGATTAGGAGAGACACTCCATGATTAACAGACCATTTAATAACTTTTTTCTTTAAATACAATTTGTCATTCTAACAGGGTCTGAGGTTCCTTTGCTCACCTCTCCAGAAGCGGGCTCCACAGCCTTCAGCAGGTCAGACACTGCCCCCGCCAGCGTCCTGGCGGCCCTCATCAGGTCATTTCCTCCACCAACATCATCCTCCATCAGCGCAGCCAACAGCTTCACACCCTTTGACATTTCTGTCAGGTTGGAGGAGATGGTGGTGATGGCGCAGCCTACTGCGGTGTAGTCGGTGTCAGTTGGATCTCCTGAGTATGGGGAAAAAGGACAGAATAAATAATCGAAAATAAAAAGAATTCTACTGCAGAAGTATGTTAGTCCATTTAAGCACATGGTCAATATACAGAAAAAAAGACAGAAATAAAGAACTTGTTGATGTCTGTCTAAAGCATGGATATATCCATTTTAAAAAGAGCAGCTTGTAAAGGTTCCAAATGGCACAGAGTCAAACTTCACTAAACCACAGCAGGATATAAGGAGATTTAATGTATAGGGTCTGCAATGATGTTAATGAACTGCAGACTGCTGGAAAGGTTCTACTTCAGGCCCTTCATTGGCCAGATAATTTTATCTCTGCAGAATAGCAACACTTAAATCGCCTTGTAAAACTGTGGGCACGGCTAACATGTTCTGTGGTTACATTAAGGGTTTCCTAATAAAGTATGTAATGCAGCTGTACTCTCTAATCTATTACTTTGTTTAAAGTAAACTGTAGTTCATCACAACTGAACACTTTCTGCTGAGTCATGTTAGTGCCACTGACCAGCTGTGAGGTTAACAACAGAAGCTGTTCCCGCAGTGATGGCGTCCACCTGGGAGTGGATCTCGTGTTTAGACTCATCCATCTTGTTCTGGATCCACACTTTGGAAGCCTGGGTTAACAGGAGACATGCATGAAATCCAGCTAAAAACAGGTTCTGTTAACAGCACTTTAATGCATCGCAAATACAGAGAGCAGTGGAAAATTGGATTCTGTTGGCTGTAAACTACTTAGGTTAACTGTGGACACATTCAGACTATACAGTACCATGTCCTGTCCAAGTGGTGGCAGGTTGTCCACCTCCCCAAGGTCAATCTGGGCCTTCTGCACAGCTTGCATACTGGTGTTGATGGTTCCCATCAGAGCCTGTTGTGCTGAACTCTACAGTTACAAGAAGATAATCAGGTTCACTTCTCACAGAATGCAGACAGGGGGATTGTTAAAGAAGCTGATTGCCCCCCTGAGCTAAGCCTGTTTGAATTGTAAGCATGTGTAGGAACCAGTCTAACACACTAAAAGGTGAGAAATGAAAACAAAACTTAAACAAACTCCTGAAGGAGCAGCATACAAGACATACTTCCTGTACAAAGTTACATTATCCATGTATGAAAAATACACAAACATCTTACTGAGAAGCATTTTGCTCTTCTTACCAGCGGGGGCATGTGACCACGGTGCATCTGACCCATTGTGATCTGCTGTTGAGCAGATGGCATGGTGCCCATGCTGAGCGACTCTGTGCCGATGGAGCCGGAGCGAATCACTCCCGGCAGTGCCACTGAGCCGTGCTCCACCCGACCAACACGATTAAACTGCTGCTGCAGGATGGTTGACCTGCAGGTACACAAAGTTTGAACAGCATCAAAAAATGCCAGTATTACATTCAGTACAATGGAACACAAAGAATGAAAGAGAGTAAACCTGATAATGTCCATGAATTAATTATACTCTAGAGTCACATTACACAAGTCCAGGTCGAAGTGTACTTGCCTGGTAAAGCCTGACAATCATTCGGATTTATTTGAATGCACTGACCAGCGCAGAAAATGAAAGGTTTGCAAGCACACCTTCTAATTTGGTTAATACAGGCATAGTGGCCGTTATTACCAAAGGGAATTAGGTGGAATATAAATCACTGGGGACTTGTGATTAATCATCATCCTCTCACCCACTAAAATAACTGCTCTCGCAGCTGTTAAAAAAAAACTGTGCCAATCACACCGACACAGGATGAAAATACTTCAGTGAAGGGAGAGAAGAGACCAGAACATGAAAAGAAAAATTATGATTTTAGGAAGGATTTAGTCATTCACAGTGTCATTTGTTTATTTTATGCCCATAATGTTCAATGTTTAATTTTGCAACAGAGTACCTTAGATAATTACCAACAGAGGGAGAGAGAACAGCTTGAACTTGTATTACATTCATCATTATTCTATAATGGCCTCACCTTCTGCAAGTATTAAGATGAATAACTCAAACCCTCAAAAGGGGAATCTTCAAACAAAGGGGACGTTTAAGCAGGGTACTACGATAAAAATAATGTACAATGACAAAACATAGTAACTATTGATGTCGAATGTGGGTTAAACTCAAAATCAAACTTTTTACAATATTATCTTAAACTTATCTAAGTATGAATAAGCTTAGGACAGCTATGCTATAATTCACATACCTAAAAGTTACACAATTTAAGTAAAAACTAGAAAGAAAACTAGAAGGAGATCAGACTGGCTGTGTCGAAATCATACACTCCTCACTATATAGAGAATATGCCTTTTTGTATTGGTGAGATCACTATCATACTCTATATAGTGCACTCATTGTATCCCACAATGCATTGTAAAAAATAGTGTGCAACCAAGCGGCAACCTCCAGTCTTGTACAATGAAGCCAATGCAGAAGTGCAAAATCATGCAGTTCGTCAAATGTCCGCTTGAGGCTGACATGCAAAAAGGCTGTTTTTACAGCATAAATTGTCATCACTGGCACACACTGCTTTTTTTATACGACTGTTTTAAATTTGATTCCATAGTTAGGCGCATAGCTGACGTGATAGACAGGTGGACAACATACACATCAAACATGAAAGACAAATACCTGAGCTAAACATTCAGCTGTAATGTAGTATGAGTATATCAGTGACTGAAAACACATGACGACAAAGCAAAGGAATGGTCAGTTAGTCAGTTAGATGAAGACTATAAGGGAGCGTGTTTCTGTGTCTTGGCTGTGTGTTTGAGTGTGTTTACTGGAAAGCTTTAACACCAGCCAGTGTTGTTGTGCTTATGTGACAGCGGGTCACAAACACAAAGCAGACCGACAATGCAGAGTCTTCCCAATGTGTACTTGTGGAAGACAAGGCTTTGTTCTGTTGTTCCTCAGATAAGGCCATCCAGAGTTTGGCTCGCTGCATGTTTGCAGTATTAAAGACTTTTTGCCATCAGGAGAGCACACAAGCCCAGATAAAACAAAAGGGGAAAAACTGCACACAAAAACGATCCCAGCAAAGGCTTTCTCGCGTGAAAGCAGGACAGCAATATCAATCGAGGCTGGACAGGAAAGAGGGCTTCAGTTTCGTACTGAGAGTCCCCTGAGAATGAATGTGATAATACACATCCAATCAGGAAATGTTCAGATAGGCCCTTCGCTTGTCCAGGGCAGACACATTTCCTCACATAGTGATTATCTCTCAGGATAAAGTCCGGCTTAGGAGGTTAAAAATTAGGCTCCATTAGATGGATCTGTGAGTTGTGGTCGTAAGGAGGAAATTGAAAAAGAAAGTCTGATATTGTGTTTTGGGGCAACAGTTAGCAATAATATTGTGTGCTGCTTTTCTCCTCATGGAGAAACCATCATCATACAATCCACAGTTTACATTTGACTTTTGATTGATAATGCAACACGTCTTTTGTCCAGTAGCTTAATATGTTTTTGTGAATCTTTCTTTTCAAGATTTCATTGTTTTCAACAGCATGTAAATTATAAAAATATGAAATCTGTCTCCAACGGTTTAAAGAAGTCCTGCTTGTCTTCTGGCATCAAAAGAGTCTATAACTGTGATTTGGGTCTGAATGCTAAAGGTAGCATACTATTAGCTAGCTTGCAGCTGGCTGTACTGAGAAGACCATGTTGGGTGAGTTTGTTAGCATACTTACATTTGCTAATTTATAAAGCTACTGTTTATTAGAATGAAAGTCTTGAACGTAAAATCTATCTTTTAGTTATAAGGTACATACTTCTTTGGTGATACAGATTCTTCGAGCATGGTAGACTCCTCATCTCCCTCTAGTCCAAAGCGGTCCTTACTTTGCTTCTGCAGGAAGGGGAGGGGAAAAATACACCAAACGTTAGCTTTTAGAAAATAGAACAGTGACTGTAGAGAGGCTGCCCTCAGGTGATCTGTCTGTATTTCAGAATGTGCGCCACATAAAAGAGATAATTCAAGCAACTCATAGTAGGACATCAGTCTCTGGCTAACACATCTTAAAGAGTATTTTTAGGCCACTGAAACAACAGCATGATGAGGTCGTACAGTGTTCTAGATGAGTCCAGCTGTTCTGTGTTTGTCTTTATTTAACATCAGATGTACAACACAGCAGCCTGAGCACATCAAACATCAAAAGATCTGACACTTCATCTGCCACAGAAGGGTATCGATTCATCATGATACATTTGTATCTCCAGAGTAGTGTCTCACCTTTTTCAGGATGATGTCGATGTATCCTGCAATGAGTTGAGAGATCTGTTCCCCTTCAGTGGTCTGCACCGAGTAGTAGCTCTCCTGGTACTCCCCAAAGTCCTTCACACGAAAAAAACACACACTTTATCATCTTAAACATTCAAGTTTATTCTGGACTGTGGAAAGAAACCTCTGCAAGTGCTTGTGCTGTACACAGGCTGAGGATTTACTTTGAGGATTACTGTGAAATCCATGGAGCCGGCTAGTTTCAGATGAATGCTACACATTGTGTTGGGTGAGATCAAACTGCTGCAACATATTGAGAGTCAGATTAAACCAAGTGGATGGGAGTTTATGTAGGAGTCACAGCAGAAAAAATAATCTGGCTCACTTGGACTACGCATCAAAGAGGTGGTGAGGTGAACCAATCTAACAACATTTTAAAATAACGACTCCTTAAATATATAAGCAGCAAATTAAACCTTTGACACTATTTCACATCCCAGTGTCAAAGAGACACACAGCCTGAAGCACTCAGCTGAATTAACAGGAAGAAAGCGAAGGCTTGTTAATTTAATAGACAGTGCCTCGACCAGATCTACAAGATTAAATCCATGTTGCTCACTGACTCTGGGTGCTGACACAAAGGAGGGATATTGACAGAGAAGACAAAAGAGTGAGTTCAATAACTGAAGTGCACAAGGGACTGAATAGAGAGGCAGGCTGAGCACTACAGTGATTGTTTTAGGGCCTCTGCAAAGAACAGTTGGGTCACTGCAAACATGTCATTTTTTTATTGACTACTCGGGACATAAGGCTCAGTGTGGACTGAATGAGTAATTAATCAAATGGGCAGGAAAAAAAACAGCCATAATTTGCAGAAGATTGTGGAAAAGAGATTTAAAAAGATGCCTATGTTGTAAATCTGTGTGAAAAATCACACAAGAGTCTGTGTTTAAATCTCTGGTGTGGGTGTGCAGTTTGTGTGAGTGTCTCACCAGCGTGAAGCTCTTGGGCGACGCCGCCCACCTCTTCACCGTGGTAAGAGGCCACTCCTGAACCACGTCTTTGGTCCTCTCATCCACTCTCATCACAGACTCTTTGGTGATCCCCAGGAGCCGCGGCACCAGCTTGTTCTTACTCTTCATCTTTTCCTGCAAAGGACCATTAAGATCGCAGCACAAACAAATATGGAATCAAACAACTAAACAGGAACTCATCAAACTGGAGATGGCTGAGACAAACAGTAATGTTGCCAACATTCAAAGTGTGTGACACTTCAATCTTTTACTCCGTGTGTGATTGCTTCCCATGTACAGTCAAATAAAGCTACTATTTTCTTTTAGGTCTAATCATCACTGGATTACTGTATGTGGTGTATCTTCTTTGATGAGTACTGTGTACTGAAAATTTGTTTTTCTTTCGTCCCAGTTTTCAATTTTAAATTTCAATTTCACTATTTGTAAGGGACCATGTGCAATTAAAACATACATGTAACCATTTGATGCATTGCACCAGAGTTAGCCTTAGGCTAATTTACATCTGCAGTCCCTTGGCAGGTAACAAACACAACATATAAAAACATCATACATCACTCAGCAGGCAAAAGAGAAGTAACAAATAGCAATATATTGCACATGAAATGTCCTTTGCAGGCACACACACACACACCACATAGTCAGAGGGTGTAGTGGCATGCACATCACACAACACACACACCCACACACACACACACACACACGCACACCTTGTCAGCCCCATGGGGAGATAAAAAATGAGTGAGACGAAAAATGATAGAGTAATTGACTTACAAAATTAGTGAGTGCATTGAGAGATTTTTAAGAGATTTTTTAGATTAGCTTTGAAGCTACCAAACAACTCACAGTTTTTTATATTGTCCGGAATAGTATTCCATTGTGTAATGGCTTTAAGAGCGAAAGCTGCCCGCCCAAAGGCTGAATAGCGAAAGAGTACAGTGCAGTTATGTATGGAAGCTATTCTGGAGGACCTTACAGAGTTAGCGGCATGGTAACAGACAAACTTGCGCAAACAGGTGGGAACCAAGCCTTTTAAAATTTTGTAAACTGTACAGAGTTTTGAAAATACTCAGAAATGTTCAAAGGTTAATAGGTTGTGTTTGTGTGTTATCTCACAGTGGTGATACCTGGAATGGCTTTTTGTCAAAGATTTTCAGAGCCCATTTGTACAAAGATTCTAAAGGCTTGATTGTTGTTGAGCAGGCCTGCCCCCAACAGGTGATATAGTATGAGATCTGTGAGAAAATGAGGGCATGCAGAAATATCTTAGCAGCCTCCGTCGAAAGAGAGGATCTTATCTGTCTAAAATGTGCCATATATTTAATAGTTTTTGCCATTTTCTTGATGTGTGTCTTGAAATTGAGATTTGAATCTAGTAAAACACCAAGATATTTAAATTCAGTGACAGTCTCAATTTGTTCACCCTTAATGTAGATGTTTACATCTGGAGCGTGCAGCTTGATTTTAGAGTAAGACAGGATTGATCTAGCCACGCAACCACTCCAATCAGAGCGCTGGCTGGTTTTGCAGCTACTAGCTGAGCTGATGTTGCATGAGTGTATAAAACAGTTTCATCGGCGTATAGTTGTACCTCTACTCCATGACAATACTGTGGAAGGTCATTGATGTAGAGACTAAAAAGAAGTGGGCCTAACACAGATCCTTGAGGTACACCCATTGTGCACTTCAAGTAGCTGGAGCACGCATCTTTGATTTTCACACACTGCATTCTATTGGATAGGTATGATGATATCCATGCAAGTGTATTAGATGAAAAGTTGAAGTTGGAGAGTTTAGATATGAGAACGTTGTGATTAACTGTATCAAAGGCTTTACGCAAGTCTAAGAAAACAGCTCCAACAACTCCACCTTTGTCAAGACGTGATCTAATTTGCTCTGTTAGGTGTAAGATGGCTGTTTCTGTAGAGTAATTCTTTCTAAAGCCGAACTGGACAGGATTTAGACCAGGGTTGCAGCTGTTAATGTGGTCTGTTAGTTGTTTTATGACCACTTTCTCTGCAACCTTAGAGATAACTGGCAGTATGCTTAAGGGTCTATAATTACTGACTTCATGGCGGTCTCCGGATTTGAAGATGGGGGTCACAATCACATGTTTCCAATCATTAGGAAAGAAGCTATGTGCAATAGAGAGATTTACTAAATGAGCAATAGTGGGATTAGAGTAGCTGAATGTTTTTTAATGAACACTGTGTCCTGATGGGAAGCATCTCGGCTTTTTGAGTTTCTTAGGGAGCAAATTACTTTCTTAACTTCTTCTTCAGTGACTGTGACTACGTCGAAACCCTGTCCCACAACATACAACTTGCTACTCCGTTTCATACATTTGAAATTGTTTCCTAGCTCCTGAACAGATTTGATAAAAAAAGAATTAAAAGTAGAGGCAATTATAGCACTATCATCTATTGTCTTGCCCTGAACTGTGAGCTGAATACCCACTGAGTGATGTTGAGCTCTCCCTGTCAAACTGTTGATACTTTTCCAAATTTCTTTGCTATTACCTTTGGCCTCATTCATAAATTGAAGATAAAAACGTGATTTAGCTAATCTCAGTTCCTTAATCAATTTGTTCCTTAAACCTTTGTAAGCCAAGATGTCTGTGTTTCTTTTGGTCTTAATAGCCCCTTTTAAAGCAGCACTTAAGGAAACCAAACTGTTTCAAAAGATCTCACGACTGGATTACCTGGCAAAAATAAACCATGAAACATGTTCTAGTAAAACAAACATGTAATGTATTTTATTCTTTAAACAATGTTTTTCTAATCTGTAACATTTGTAAATAAGCCTTTAGTCCACTCTTTATATCTATTCATTATTAGTGTCTGGATGCCTTTCCAACACTTTACACTTACACTTTTTCCATGTGCTATTGAACCATAAGCATGCTAAGTTTATAAAAGAAAAAAAAAGAGGCTTGCCATGCCTTTCTTATAGAGACAGGACCGTGGATAGAGTTAGAAATCAGGGAGTGAGAGAGTGAGGAATGACATGCATGAAAGGAGAGATGGGTCAGATTCGAACCCGGGGTCGCCTGCTTTGAGGACAACAACCTCTGTACATGGTGCCGCAAACTAACCATAGGCCAACGCCACACCCAACATATTTTTTTTTATGCAAAACCCATGCTGCAGCAGCACTGCTTAAACATATTGAAGTGTTACTAAGTGTTTCAGCAAAGGCTCTAACAATGGCTTATGGGACTCTCTGAGTGTTTCCTCTGATACTGATAGCAGTACTGGTGCAATTAGCACTCATAACATGACATACCACTTTCTGCAGCTTTCCTAGGACCATAATTAATCACCAAAAATGTACAAGTGCTCTCAGTTTGGCTGCAGGCAACCGCTCAGCGCCCCCTTAGATCCATTATTTAAAGCTCTGTATGTTTTGTCATCAGTAACATTTGCTTTTTATTGTCTGATTCATAGAGGACACTTTACTTTGTTTGGAAGCTTCTGTATTAATACAGACAGACTGAATTCATGAAAGCAGATGATCTACAATCAAGAGCCAAACCTCATGATTGAAACACAACATGTTTAACGTTAACTTTATTCCCATTGTGTCAATTGATCTCCCCAAATGTATTTTCCTCAATATGTTAAATTCCTGAGCCTCTTGAGAGTACAATTTAAATTAAACTCATTCAGAGAAGGGGACACATCAACAGTTCAAGCAACACTATTTGAATTCATGGGCCTAGCAGCTCAACATTCAGATTTTGCTGTCACAATGATCTGCCAAGATGAGTATTCATCTGACTAAGCAGTAAAAAAAAAAAAAACCTTTTCCCAGTTACTAATTAAAGCGTTATGTCTTAATCATGTCTTTATCTGCCTGTCACAAACTCTCAGCCTCCGCCTGTGTTCACTAAGCCTTTGATGTTTTATTTCATTCACTGCATGGAAAGAGAAAGCGTTTTCTTCAGGAGCTGCAGTCGGCGAGCAGATGGAAGGACCGTGATGGGCTGTGACGTGAGGGCAAAGAGGTGAGTTGTGTTAAAGTCCAGCAAGGCCTGTAAACTCTCCGGGGGCCTCAGGGGGTTATGGGTTAGGGACTATAAGCTGCATTTTTTCCAGTGTTTATTTTTAAAGATGTGCCTGTTTCACTGGATTATGCTTAAGAGTGGAGAAATGACAAAGGTGGGGAGATAAGATGTGAACTGATCAAGGAGAGAACAGATCCAAGGCAAGGTGGTGGGATGTGTGGTTTTTACACTTAGAAAGAACAAAAGGTGAGATAAACCGTGTACTTGAAGGACTGTGGAATGTGAGCTCCTGCGTGTGAAGATTAGATGAGGTGAGCTCTGATCTAATGGAGATTTTTGTTTTTTAAACCTCGTTGGTGCTCTTATCCTCTGGTGCTGAAAGCTGCTGATGAAAAGCCAGGACCTGTCTGGCAGAGAGTCAATAACAGCAGCACAAGTCACTTTTTTTATTTATTTTTTATCTCCAAGCAATTACCCAAAAATGATGTCATTTTCCAAGAGAGAGCTCAGCAATGAAGTCTGAAAAGGTGACAAGTGAGAGGAGATTTATTGATGCAGAGAAGGACGTTTCCCATCTTTATATGCAGGATGTCCTTTTGGCGAGAAATGATGTGGGGTAAAAAAAAAAGAGTTATCTGTCACTCTTGTCATAGCAGTTACACCAGAGCTACATTTGGAGAGCAGTAAAGTAGACCTTCTCAGCAGACATCTGCTGGCAGTTGGACTTATTTGGGGGAGTTAGTGTCCCAGGATTTGCCTTTGTGTTGTCTCCCTCATACACTCCACACTCACTCTGAGATCATCTTTAGAGCCACACTCAGCTGCACAGGCACATTTGGTTTCCTTACAGCAGCTACACTGACCACCCTGCAGAGGTGGTGCTGCGGCCATTACAGTGTGTGTGTGTGTGTGTGTGTGGGGTGTTTGTGTGTTGGGGGGGGGGGGGGGGGGGGGGGGGGGGGGGGGGGGGGGGGGGGGGGGGGGGGGGGGGGGGGGGGGTGTGGGTGGGGGGGGGGGGGGGGGGGGGGGGGAGAGAAGTGACAGAAAGAAGGACAAATGTGGGGACATTATGGCATGCAAATCGCTAAGGTTTCTTGCTTTGTAAAGTGTTGGAGAAAGAAAAATGGCATCATAAATTAATCCTTTGGTCCATCAAAACAGCTACTGTATGTGAAAGTTTGGCATGACGTTTCTAATGCAGTGTAATGTTTTAATGGTTGTAGCATTTCACATTTAATTGATGTAAATGTTACGCAATATATATTAATAAATAAACGCTCTCTGAATAACAAACATTGTAAAAGCATTATGTTAAGAATAAAAGCAGACTGTTTAAACCATGACCAATGCAGATGCTAACAAATCTTTCTTTTGGATTTGTTCACATTTTCAATCTCAGACTGAGCTGAATAAAAAGGTTGTTATATCCATGAATGATTGAGGCTTTGATGCCGTTTTAATATTCTACGCGCTTTAAAGTAGTCCCTCCTGCCCCTTTTTTGAGCAGGGTGTTATTCCTCTGCGTGTAGATGACATAAGAAGCTTTGAAGGTTCAGGTGGACACAGACTATTTCCCCTCCTGCTGTGAGCTGCCTCCAAACTCTTTATCCAGTTAACACCGAGCCCAGAGAACAGATTTCACACTCAAGAGATAAAAGGCTCCGACAACTAATTCCAAAATCTGCTTCACTTCAGGCTAGATTATTTCACTTTCGAGGGTAGATGATTTTTTTTTTATTCAATAAAGCGGTTCAGGGGTATTTCATTTAAATGCTCACAAAATTAGATTCACGACTTACCTTGACCAAGAAGAAGGAGACCCCATAGGTTCTCAGAGAGCGGGCCAGTTTGACATATTTCACCTTTGCTTCGATCTCGGTCATTTCCCCACAGTTTTTGTGGTCCTGCCGGTACGATTAGACAAGCTGTCAGTTTCTGAACAATCGTGGCAAAATGTGAAATGAGCTGAACGTAAAATCTGAATATATGCTTCAAAAAAGGACAATCTGACCACACCTGGAATATCTTCTTCTCAGAGCCTTTCTGCTTGATGTATTCCTTTGGTAGAAACTCCTTCAAACTAAAACAATAAATGAAACAGACAACGGAAATGCATAGAAAAAGATTCATCCCACTTTTCTGTACGTGATGTTCTCCATCTTACTCCATCAACTGCCACATTATCTCAATATGGGTTGTACACCAGTGTTTTTTATTTGACCTTTATTTTACCAGGAAAATTCTCAGTGAGATACAAGCTCTCTTTTAAAAAGGGCGATATGGCCAAGGCAGCAGAATAAAAGAAGCTTCAATCAGACTTTTAGAAGGAGAGAGGGTTTCAGAGTAAGACTGTGAATTTCTGGAAACATTTTCTTTAACCCTGTTCTTAATTCCTTACTCTAAGAATCCAGGTTTGTGTTTATGCTCGATGTGAGGTCCAAACTGGATCTGGGCCTGAATGCCTCCGAACTCACAGGCCTTGTCAAATGATACCGGGTGCGAGCCGTTTAGGATGTCATCCCGAGCCTGAAAGACAAACAAAATCTTTAGTAAACTGGGTAATAGAAAGATAACTTTTATCCAAAAGTTAGGATTTTGATGGCTATGTTCCAGAAATGTTATACGCTACATTCTCGTCTGTTGGTAAAAATATGAAAAAAATGATCATCAGACCTGGACAAAAAGCAGGTTGAGCTGGACCGGGTCTCTGGAGTCCACGTTCTGATCGGAGTAGAAGAACTTGCGTCTGAGCAGCAGGGTCTCGTTCTCGTCCACCCCCTGCTCTCTGAACGTTCTGCTGTGGTCCAGCCAGTTCACTAATTACACAAGAAATAGACATTATACACAAATACAATCTTTGTGGTGGGGAGGAGAGGATTTAGAACAGAGATTAAAATTCTTTTAGGATTGGATTTTTATGATCTGTGTGGTTTGAAGCATTACCTAAGACTGTCGACTTAGACCTTATGGCTTGGATTTAAAGTTGTGCAGCAGTATGTGAGAAGGAGTATTGAGTGAAACGGTTGCCCGTCTATGACATCAGATCAAACATGGTTCAGCTAAACTCACGATCGTCATCCGTGTGTAGTTTAGCTTTCAGCTTCTCCATCTTTCGCTCATCTCGCAGCAGCGTCCTGTCTTTCTTCAGTGTTCCCATCCCATCATCCTTCTTCTCCTCCACCAACTCCTGGATCAGAGAGTACTCCTCATAGTTTGTGATGCCTGCAAACAAAAGATGAAATTACAAATCATGTTACCCCAAGCGTTCTGAACAGTGAAGAATGGAAAAATCTCAGATTGAAAGGTTGTCTACACTTTGTGATGCTGAAAGTGAAAGCATGTTTTTGAATATTTTATACCTGATAAGATCTAATAAATGAACTGTCAGACAAAGACAGCTGGAATGGTAAAAGATAATGCTGGTAAAAGAAGCTCTGTACCTATTCTGCTGCATATAGTCACAAGCAGCTCGCCCACTGTTTTTGAGTCGTCCACCATGATGGTTTTAACTGCACCATCCAACATTTTGATCTTCTGAGGCCTCTGCTTCTTCTTGTATTCAAGGATGTCCTGCAAAGAGACAAAGGTAGAGAGATCAGGGGACAATAAAAGGACGAGAGAGGAATGCAGGAGGTGAATGTATGAGAGAAATAAGCAGAGAGCTGTAAGAAGGAGGGTGGGAAGAGTACCCGCTGTGAAAATGATCAAATGCATCCAGGTTTGCATGGAGAGCGGAGAGAATATAAGCCAGAAAACCTTATTTAACGGCTGCCTATCACAGCCCGCTTCTCCTTTCCAATCACGACAATGAGCAGAGATTTGGTGCGGAATAATTGGTCACAGTCATGCCTTCTACCTGGGTTGCCTTTGGTGGATTTGAGGAGGAGAAAGCATTTAGAGCTGCAGATGTACAGAGAGCGGAGCGCTACATGACAAAAACCAGTCAGTGGGGCGTTACATTTAAAAGCTTTCTTTGACGTTTTTCTTCACATGTTATTGTATTCTGTGCTTTCACTGTCTCACTCTGCTTCACAGTTTTTTTTAACTCCTATGTTGCATTAAAGCATACATTACATTGAAAAATCGTTGGTATTTCTGGTATCAAACCTGCTCACCTTTCATTTTACCTACTTTAGATTGTGTATCCTCCATTATAACACACTTTGTCAATCGCATATTTAAAAGAACATTTAAAAGTGTGTGTGTGCGCGAGTGTGTGCGAGTGTGTGTGTGTGCGAGTGTGTGTGTGTGTGTGTGTGTGTGTGTGTGTGTGCGAGTGTGTGTGTGTGTGTGTGCGTGTGCGTGTGTGTGTGTGTGTGTGTGAGAAACACATATTTACCCCATTGCGGAGCATGTAGTAGTCAAGCGTCCGTCCAGACTCCAGCCAGATCCCTTTTCTGGGGTCTTCATCTGACAGAAACAGACCGTAGTCTGAAGCTGCAGCAATGAGGAGAAACATCGGCAATTATTTATTCGTAATGCACAGATTAAAGTACAAAACATCAGCTCTGAAAGGTACACCAACCCAACAGATGTCAGAAGAAGTCAGAGACAAAAGGCTAATGCTTTATTTGATCCAGTTCACCTATTTTCAAGCACAAAGTTAACTCATTCACATTTGGAGCTGTGAGTGGGAGCTTTGATTATTCTGCTTTTAAAAAGAGTCACACTGCCACCTCCTTCTAATCACTTACTGAATGTATCACTCTAGAAATTTAATAAAGGCACCATATGATTCATTTTTTAAGGAATTTTGTTAAATAAAGACTTTTTTTTACAAGAAGACAAATATTTCGTAAAGACAATTCTTGTCTCGTCTTCTTGTCACAGTTTACACCTTATCAACTGTCCCTCCTGTGGGATTGTTCTGCATCATTCTCACCCTGTCCGGTCTGCGCCTCGGGGACCCTCTCTCTGATTATCCTGCAGGCATCATAGATGGCCGTGGAGGGCTCAAACTGCATCGTCTTCACGACATTGCACTGCCGAACACAAATTTTTAGCGACAACACCACCATCTTTGCAGGAGATGTGGGCGGGGGCTGCAGCTACACCTGTGCAAAAAAAGGAGAGAGAGATGGGGGGGTTGAGTTTATTCCCTTCCACGAGTTAGCAGGTTCAAAACACGTGCTTAGTGATGAAACTCATTGACTATGATAAATGAGCCAGATGTTTAAGGAGAAGAACGACTGTTCTGTTGTTATGAAAAAGGGTGGACACACTTCTCTTACAAACGGTGATTTCTTTTTCATTCAACTGTACTAAAAGTTGCATTAATCCTCTATGGCATCCCTGCAATGCTTGATAAAACAGGTAACTGTTTTTTTGTTTTTCATTTTTCCCACTAGAGAGAGTCAAACCTGGAGCCATTCCTCTCACTTCATGCTTCTGTGCCTTCTCGTCGTTATGCATGCTGCGCTTTCCCTCGCACTGTCATAAATAATGACATTTTCTGAAAGTGAAGAAAGTGCTAATTTGTGAAAAGCGAGGCCATTGTCATGCTTCATGAGACAATAGAGCCGACAACAAATGTATCACTTTTTGAAAAACAGCCCATCTGGCCCCTGATGGAGACAAAAGCAAGGCTGAGTATCCTGTAGACGGGATTTTTAAGGAGAAAATAAGGCAACTGAGTGATCCACAGGAAACTGAACAGACGAGGGATCTCTCAACACTCTTGTCATATTTGATGGAGGAAACAGGTCACTTAAAAAAAACTGTTTCTTTGGCAGTGACCAAAGCATCAACAAAAGGTTGAACCACATATAATCATCTTCATGTATACAAAAGCAGCAAAAAAAATCCAGCACTGTCTCTATAATCTCTTACAACCACAAGATTCTGAACAACACACTTTAGAAACACTTACTGTTAAAGTGTGAGCCTGCCACCTCATTTGTTCTCGATTACGTAATGTCTACAGTTTTCAAAGTTTTAGCTCTTTGTTGAGCTGTCAAACCCTCTACCTTACAGTTTTTCATTCTCATTGGTTAATTTTTCAATCACTGCCAGAGCAGAAGGTTTCAAAAAATCTCTACACCCCGGGGCGCCAATAGCCTAGCGTTTATGTTGCGCGCCCCATGTACGGAGGCTATAGTCCTCTACACAGAGGCTGCGGGTTCGAATCAGACCACAGCCCTATGCTGCATGTCATCCCCCACTCTCCCCTCCCATCATTTCCTGTCTCTCTTCAGCTATCCTAACAGATCATCAAACAGAAGAAATAAAACCTAAACTGTTTAAACAAAGAGGCATTAAAAAACTAAGAGAGACGGCTATTTACCTTGGTGGTTTGTGGGACCAAAAACAGAGCAAAAAGAGGCTGAAAATGGCATTTGCTAGCATGAAAATAGTCATAAAATGTGAATAGGTGACCATATACATTCTATGGACTACACATCTGCTGTGATTCACAAGAGATAACATGTAGGAAGAAGAAGGAAGAAGTGAGCTGTGACCTCCCTAACAGAGCATCTTCTGTGTGGGGCCAATGGAAACACAGCGCTCCTCTGTTGCCAAGGGGTAAAAGGCGAGAGGTCAGTCCTGGCCATGGCTGAATTACACGCTGAGCCTCTGATCTGCTCGGGTCGCCCCTGACCCTGACTCAGACGCTCAGAATCTGGTTCCTATGTGAGATGTGTTCACATGCAGGAGTGAAGGTGTTTATCTCGAGATGTTGACACTCCTCTTCTGGATCCTGACGCTTCACTGTCAGCTCCACATTAGATAATAGGGGTATACATTATAATGGTAGAAAAGTCTAGCATTCACCTTCAAACTTTCAATGAACCACACATATTTGAAAATAACACAACAGCCTTTAAAAGGAGAATCTTGAGAACACTGTCAAGCTTTTTCCTGAGAATACAGGAACACATTTCTTAATTACTGCCTTAATTCATTGCTTAGCCTTTTAATCCATCTCATTGCTTTGGGCTCCGTCTCAATCAGTCAAGCACTTCTGAAAACCTCCTGTTGATAGTTGTTGGACCAAAGCCAAACACTTTCTCGAAATTGCTCACACTCTCAGCGTCTGACTGCGCTTTAAGGACAAACACTATCTTGAAGCAGATGTCAGCCGTTATTCTGGTGAAACCATGCTGGTCAACTGAACCTTGTGAATGTAAAGCTCTCTCAATGGGTGGATAAGAACAGACACACTCTCAGTGATGTCCTTCAAAGACCAACTACAGAGGTGATTCATAGAATGAAAGCAACAAAGATGACTTTGTGGACACACAGACATGACTGGAGTGGATTTACGACAATATGAAGACTTGTTTGAAATACTACAAACTCTGGATCACCATTTTTAAGAGTAATGGTTCAATTCCCTCCTTCCTTTTTCTGTTTTGATCAGATAATACATTGGATGGCCTCAGTGGTATGGATTTTGTCTTTTTTTTGCCTCGACAAGCAAGCTGCAAAACCACAGAATAATCTGACATTTCCTTTTTGGACCGTAATCGCTGCAGTATCAGCCGCTAACAGCCTGAAGAATGGTCTGACAAACAGCAGGAAGAAGTAAAGAGATAAGGGGAAGTGATGACGAACGAGCCAGATAAGCTAATAATGTGATGAACTGTTTATCAGTGGAACCACTGGCAGGCTCAGTGGGACTTCATAGAACAAACTATATAAAGACAACATTTACTTATGTACAGTTTGTGTTACAAACACAGAAATCAATGTTCACAACTTCACATTAAGTTACATCACAGTGCCACTTTCTTTATTTTGGCTAATTTATCTGCAATCAATGTCATTAAGTATGTGATGTTTTACCAGCAGCTTGATGACTCGATGTGCTTCCATACAAAAAGAGCACGATCCAAAGGTTGCAGTTTTATCAACGCAGCTCTAATGTCCACATGTACAACTAAAAGACAAAGACAGACAAGCTCTCAGTCCCTGCTCTCTTTGGTTTCTATCTTTATTTTTTACACATTCTGAATCTTTTGAGATAATAAGCAATGGCATACTGCATGGCTTTGAGTCATATCCATTATCTGTATCCTGAGGAGACATTGCCTTCTTTTCTTGCTTTAAATGTTTGATAGCTTGCAAAAAAAAAATGAATTGGTAAAAAAAAAACACTCTTAAAGAATATTATAGTAAAGTATGATTTTAAAAATGAATGATGTTTTGGGCTTTACAGGATACTTTTATGTTTCTGGAGAGAAATTATACAAACACTTTTTTTGTGTTGATATTGAAATATTCTCAAAATATTATTGAACTGTTAACTCATGTAACAAATTCGACCTTGACCCACACCTAAGGTACACAAAGTCTGCTCTGCTCCGTTTCATCATCTGGACCAAATTATTTTGAAAGGTCCCGCTAAATAATTTGGACCGTCAACTTCCCTTAGTAATTGAGCTAAAAACTGACATTCCATTAGCAAAATTGCACATAGAGATACCATAGGCTCAAAGTCGAATCCATAATAATGCAGGTGAAAACAACAACATAACAAGCTCACACAGAATCCTTTTCAAATGTAGCACCTGAGTGAGTCCTCTGTGAATTTTAATTTCTTTCACTGCAAAACAAAACGTTTATAATCAGGACTGATTTGTTTCATACAGTAAAAAAGCTTGAAACATGCTAATCAAAATCACCATAATTTTGAGCAGGATACACGAGTAGAGCAAAAAAATGGAGGTGAAACTCTCTTTCATCACGCTACAAGACAACACAGAGTCTCCTTCAAAGCTGGATTACTACAAAAAGCATCCTATTATACATTTTCTCTTCTCTGGCTTGAAAAAGGATTTGCTGAGATCAAATGTGATTGTAAAGCCTGCAAAATACTTCAGTACAACCATCTCATTAGGCTGACACTGAAATCCAGTGTGGGAATGTGTCTCCTATGTGGATATCAACACACTGGAGAACTAACAAAACCAGAGTCATCATGGACCACAGAACAACAAAAATGATTGTTTTTTAATAGAAAACAGTTTGTGAAGAGAAAAAGATTTAGAAGATAACACATTTACTTGGATACTGTTAAAAGTAGTGTATCATCTGTATTGTCCCTATGGACAGAACATTAAAGTAAACATGTGGCAGTATCCTTATAGATCAATAAATAAGACAACATTAATAAAGAACAATTCCAAACTATCTAAACATTGTAGGTAATACAACAATTGATATCAGTGAAATAATAAGTCGTTTTAGACAAAGACTTTACAGTCATGCTAGGAGCTCTGAGCTAAATGCTAAAGCTTTCATGCTAACATGTTTGTCTTTTGTAAGCTTGTAAGTTCATTGTTCCGAGAATAACTATCAGAAACACTCATATTATTAACACAAGTCCATTCTTTACACTCTTGGTTTATGTTTAAAATGATAATGTTTAAAATCAAATTACATGATGTATCATGATCTTCACTTAGCTAAGCATGTCAGCATGCTAACCCTCGGAAATAGCACCAGCTATTGCGATTTAACAACCGCCCCGTATGGAAGTTCCGCCATCATATTGAAATATTATTGGTACCCAGGGCTGTAATTTCTCATTGCAATACGGAAGCACAAGATGTATGGTGTGTAAACACACAGCAGGGGCTTCACATACACAGACACTCAGACATGCACACACACACACACACACGGGCTGTTCTGCCCTGCAGCCTTTGACGTTACACACATCACCACCATCCCACACATGTTAAGCCTCTGTTACCTACGATGGAGGATCTGGGGCAGAACAACTTTGCCCCATCATTCGCCTCACTGCATTACACATTGCAGTTGAGGCGTATAGCGTCGCACATTTCCCACCTTGAACTGGAAATATAAGCTACAACTGTAAACACAAAGCACTGCTGCGACTCACAGGAAAAAACAAAAAAGGTCCATGGTGTAAATGAATGTCTGTACTGTGTACATGTAGTCTCTGTGACAGTTGTCAGAATATTAAGGTTTGACTCAACAAGTGTTGCCATTTTGAGCCACATGAATCACAATTATATTTCAATGGCTTATTTTAAGTGATACTCAAATTCTCAGAATTTGACCATGTTGAATAGAAAATGTATTTTAATAAAATAACTCAATTTATCAAAATAGTCTGCATCAACTACTCCCAGGCTTCACATTTGTAGCTGAAAAGAGCTCATTCAAGTCAATTTAGACTAACAAGCCGATTAAACTACGGATGAGGAAGCGGTACAATTTTACAATAGAAGTGCTACAGAAAACAAAGTGCACTTAAATACTTGATCGGAGGCTGATGACACACCACTTGCTACTTCAGTTTCTGTGTGAGATGAAGTAGAGCTGCATTTTATTTTATATCCTTAAATCATCTGGATGCAGGCCATCTGTTTGCCTTCATGCTTCAGTCCTCATCCTGCCTTCCTGATGCCTCTGACTCTGCTGCTCATCCACCTGCTGTACCAGGGGGCTGTTTGTCTGTAGCTTTATCCGTCAACTTAAACTCCCTTTCTTTAGCTTTGCTCCCTTCTGTTCATGCTATGCATCTCCTGTTTGCATTCATTAGTCATAAGAACAACAGTGCACTTTTACAGTCAAGTACACCATTAGATGGAGATAAAAGACCCACTGTCCCTAAACATTGAGGCTATGAACCATCAATGCATGGAGAAAACAAACACACAAGCAGAGAAGACACAAATCCATAATCACTAATATGCTGCACACTCCCACACTGTGATACACGAGGTATCCCTCCCTCCCCCCCGACTTTAAACCAAACTGCACCAGTTACACCTACACTGTTTTGATCTACTGCAGGCTCACATAACAAAGAAAATTCAACAGCACCCCTCTACTGTGAGCAACATTGTTCATGTGGTTTACACCAACAGCAACAGAGGCTAAATCAGGGCTAATTAAACCATGGTGGACTGGTCTTTAAGTACCGGTAGTTCATAAGGATGTACAGGATTACATTGCTGTATTGGGTAAGCTGTCATATAATATGTAACATATCTGTTTTTTATTTAGCTGTGATGGAAAGCTGTGACATTTAGTGTGCGAGTTATTCACGGTGTTAAATGTTTCTCCTGTACCATCATTAGGAGCTCTCTGAGTGAGATCACTTGATAACGTGATGGATTGCCATTAAGTATTACATGGAGATTCATGGATCCTTCTAGACAAGTCTCAACTTTGGTGATGCTCTGACTCAGCAACCAAGGGAAATATAGCCTTGAAATTTGGTATGCCTTCATGGTCCCTGGAGGTTGAATTCTAAAGTCTTTGATCACCTGACCTTTTATGTAACGCCATCAAAATCTATCCAATACTCTAGTTTTAAACAAAGGACTGGAATTCTTATCAGCCTCCATTTTTACGTTGTGTTTAGTGCCATAAAGAAATAGTTGGAAAGCAAACAGGCTAAACTACAACAGAGAACATGATTCGCATTTTACCAGCTTAACATCAACATGCCAGCATTGTGACCATGGTAACATGGTAACATTAGTATACTATTTAAGTTAAAGCACTGCTCTGCAGATGTACAGCCTCCCAGGGCTGCTAGCATGACTGTAGACTTTTTTGTCAAACTACTATTTGTTTGTCAAAATTTAATTTTAGATCTCTCTGACAAAGACAAAAATCTTGATATAGTTTCAGAAATCACAGTCCAGGTTCAGTTAAGCATGTTTAAAGCCTGCCCTGAGTTTCACTATAATGATCATGGAAAGAGTCAGCTGCAATTCAAGCAGTCAAGCCCTCGGGGGGCCTTTAGCTCCATACCGTATTAAGACAAGAAAAAACACACACAAAAAACACCAAAGATGAAGTCTACTTGCTGTCAAAGACATCTTGGAGCTGAGGCCACTAGGAAACTGATACTGTATTTGTACTACTCAGATTGGCCTGGAGCTAAAGTGAGAGCACCCTGGATGTTTCACTTCGGATGAGGTCAGAGTCACTGAAGAAAAACTGCTCCTGAATCAAACCACAGAAACATGAGTCCTGCAGTAAGCTCACATCAGTCAATACTGTTTTGTCTTCTCTTCCTTCTAGAGAGGAATTGCAGGGAAATACTAAATATATTTCTCACACAGGGATTTACTGTTACATTGGCACCTGTAGTAAACATGTATAAAGGAAACGCCCCATACATGAATACTGAATGAGTTCCTTAAAGAAAACTAAATACTGTTTGAGGATTAACTGGAAGGTCTGTTTGAAGCACCAGATGTTTAGTTTTACATTTTACACTTTGCTGATCCATAGGAATGAAGAGGTTTTGACAGATCTTTTACACTAATTAAAAGTGAATTGTTCTTAAATAAGCAGATTGTGTAGGCTCGCCGTAGGTGCAGTCAGTGCTTCCTCTGTCTATATTAACAACAAGAATGGTCGCTTGTTATATAATGAGGTGAAGACATAAGCCCAATTCTACTGCTGATGGGAAATGCACCTCCAAGAGAACAAATACTGACAGATGTCAAACAGTGTAAGCTACTGGTAAAGTTTGTGTTTAGCACTGTAGTGTTTGGGTCAGAGACTCAGAGATATAGGCTTTGACAGTAAATAGAGACATCACAGCAGAGGAGGATGCTAAGAGTGAGAGGAAATCAGGAGGCATTTTGTGGCTGTGCGCACACAGAATTGGATTTCATTTGGAGGAAAACTGGCAGCCTAAGAGTCAGACAAAGGCTCGTGAGATAAAGGGAGAATGAGACCAAGCACTGGAACATGTAGCTATTGTTCAATAGATCAATGAGGCAGAGCTGTGCCTGCTGGGAATGCCCAGACCTTATTACAGTAACATGGCCTCTAATCCAATAATAGAACAGCACACAAGTTAAACAGGCCAACCCCTGTGTAGTTCTGGACCAGAGAACATATTCAATATTTGGCCAGAGCATGTCTGTTGCCTAGTTTCACCACCAGGGCCAAACTGGGCTTACTCAGGCATGGTAATATAAAAATGAGTCAATGTGTTTAGTTTGATTAACCATTGATTTGCAAGTCCATCCGAGAGAGATGTGTTGTCCTTTAAGATAAAGTTAGAATCGAAAGGTAGACATTTTTATTTTAGATTTTGAATTTCTGAATGGCTCCCAATAGTTTTGCATTTTAGATCGAGCCACACACACGCATGCACACACACAACCGACAATAGTCTTCTCCCGCAGCCTAACTTACAGTCCATCAAATGAACATTTAACAGCAAAGTGCATTGCTAACATCAGTTAGCAGACTAGCTTATAGCTCTCAGCTGCAGCAACTTAAACAGCATGTAAACAGACCTTCTGATGGCAGTGGGTACGATGCTGTGGTCCTTTCTGTTTAACAGAATAAAACAACTGTTCACATGTTAGCTTCAGCACAAGTTTATTTACTTTGTCTCTCGTTCCCTGTGATGTAACAGCAGCTGCTGTCAATCCAACACAAACACTGACACGGCCCCTCCAGCTAAGTGGAAAGGAACATTTTTGATCTTTCCCATAAAAACTTGAATTCCTTTTCACAATTAAAAATATGAACCATGCATGTATACAAACACGTTGACATTCTTTTTGATTAAATAACAATTTCAACTGGACTCTAACTTAGCAACTTCTTGTCTCCATAGATGCTGAAGACGTGTCTTTATAGAAACATATCATTTGTTGTATTGATATTAAAAAAAAGGCTGTTTGACCCTGCAATGGAAAAGGTAAAACAACAGAGCAATATGTCCTCATGTCATGACAGTGACTTTCACTCAGACACCACACATGGCCTCCGGAGATGCACTGAGGATTGGAGTAATTTTAAAAGCTTTAAGACGTCTTAAAGTTGGAACTAGACATGTCTGCTAGAAAATAGTCAAAAGAAACTCTGTCTGTCTCTGGTTGCTGCTGTGAAACAAGCTTTTTCTTTATTCCCAACTAACAACCTGCATGGGGTGGAGGGTCATTTGCATATTATCAGTCATCTATTTTATATGCACCGCTGCTGACTAATAATTAGACTAAGTAATGCACCACTTTGTCAGGCTTTATCTTGAGTGGATCTGGCTGTAAACAACTCATTAATACAAAGTCATCAAAACGAGTGGGTTTAACATGTAAGTTAAATAAGGTTTCAGTTTAAATTGAGATCATTTTGAATCCACAATGTGCACAGCTGTGAAATGTGTGTACTTCAACTACAAACGCATTGTGTTGTTTATACACAACATGTTTCCGTTTTAGCCTTTTTGTGTGACACCTCAACATCTGCTCGAGCTAATGCTACAATTCCATTAAGTTAGCTGAGCAGTGATCAAGCAGATCTGTATGAAGTCAGAACCCATATGAAATGCTCTTTTATATGCACTTGGTGGCTACACACGATATTATGGTTAAATAATACATCTAAGGCTGCTTGTCCAATGAAAACGTCAGTTTCTTTACCATTAAATGATCTATGTACAGCATTTTAATGAGCAATAGCCTATTACAATAAAGAAAAATAAGTACAAATGTAAGTGCACCTTTGTATATTCTAGTATAACTAAATGTTTTTGATTATTACAGTAAAAAAAACTCTGTATGTCTGACTGACTTGTAGCCCATGGTAAATCCATTTCAAACTGTTTTCTGGAGCAAGTCGATCTTTTCCTCGAAATAACCTCAGCTGCAAACAATCCACTTTTTTTAATCACAGCTTTCGTCATCTCCATGCAAACACAGCGTAAACAAGTTATCTGAGACTCACTCTGCCTACTCATCAGGCCGAAATGGAACTGATCTAAAGCACACAGTCTTAGTCACAAACAAGCGAGCCGGCACAGTTCAGATTGAGGTCCAGCAGGCTGAATGGAGCTGCAGTGGTGGCCGGGGGGGGGGTTAAAAGAGTACACTTGTGACTGTAGAGTCTGTGGGAAATGCAGGGTGAGGAGCAGGGTAAATATCACTCTGCTTTGGCTGAGTGCATCTGAGTCAAACAGTGACAGCCTGCTCCAGCTCGGAGCTCAAGGTGTAGCTTTAAGATTACACAGGCTCAAGTAAAGTTCAATCTACTCTTTCTCATAGATAGTTTGTTCCTGGTATAATTTAAGCCACATGGATGGAATACTGCAAGTTTTCCATGGGAGGCAGAAACGTGTCCACAAATCACCTGTTGTTTATTTTGCAAAGAGAGAGAAGAAGAAATCATTTAGGCATCTGATGATAACTTAAATGTTCTCCTTTAAGTATTTTTTCTGCCGTCAGATATGCTTCCAGGGGGATAAAAATATAAAAGGCCTTAATATAGCAATACTTTATTATTATTAGTTTTGCATAGAGTTGTAAAAAACATGCACACAAAGGCAACACGATCTTTTTCATACAAACACACTTGTCGTTGAAAATGAAGCTGCATTTGAGAAATAGAGCCTGTGAGCATAATTATCCACCTGCATGGTGGTGGGATCAGGTGACGGACTGCACAATACTACACGTGTCGCCTGCATATGCATATTTGAATGCATGTGTGTGTGTGTGTGTGTGTGTGTGTGTGTGTGTGTGTGTGTGTGTGTGTGTGCGTGTGTGTGTGTGTGTTTCACTCACTCACTCACTCACTCAGAGAGAGAGAGAGAGCCTCAACTAGAGCTTGCTTGGCGCATGTTTTAGGCAGGCAGGTGTTGCATCTCTGTAGGCAGCAGCACAGACGCAGGGGTCAAGTTAAATAAGGTTTCAGTTTAAACAAAAGTTTCTGGAAAAGTTGCTTTTTTAAGCTGAGCCAAGCCTTCTTCCTGCTTTTTTGTTTTTCTGAGGGTTTCCAAATTGAAAGTAGCCACGATCAAATAGATGGACCTGAGATCAATTCAGCATTTTGACCCGAAGAGTATCAATTTGAAATTTGACTCCAAATGACTATCTCCCCTCTGTCATTTGACACATACTGAATAATAACTTTAGATGGGTCCTTGAAGACAGCAGGGTGTGTGTGAGATTCAACATTCATGAGTCACCACAAAGCTCACTTAATCTTTCATTACAACCCTCTGTCACTCCTTCCTTTCAGTTTTAGCTTTTTGGTTTCCTTTTAAAACATAAATTAAGCCTTTAACATTACTCACACAGTCACACTCTATTTCTACTTGGATCGAATAGGGTTGCCATGGTTATGGAGGCCTGTCTAGTATCTGATCTCTTTTACAGGGCACAGAAATTTGAAAACACCTCAGTCCATCTGATATTTGTTTGATAAATTTACTTTGCCAGGATGTATAGGTAGTGAAAGCACGAGTTGACTAGACTGTAATGCATGTTTAACAGATTGACACTAAGGAGGCAGTGAAATAATCTCAGACTGTCTTTAGAGCACAAGTAGTCAGGCAAAAAATAAAAGAATGTCGCAGGAATAACTTGTGAATTTTTATACACAGAATTTTCCAAACAGCTGTAATTAACACAATCTCCTTAATCCATCCTGCGGGATAATGGATCATCGTCCCCCCTCTATGCAAAGACACCAGAATCACATCACTGAGCTCTGCTACAAATATCCTCAGGTTCTACTTAGTGACACATGCTTTCCAAGTTCAAACCTGCAATCAGCTCTATGAGGTTAATCATCTGCACACAACTGTTACTTGTCATATCTGCAGGACCACCATGAGAAAAGCACTGGTTAAGAGTCTCAGCAAACTACTTGCACTTCTTTATGAGTCCAGTTTTACAACATCATTCTATGTTTGATTATGTGATGTTGCTCTTACACGGTCTCTAAAACATCAGTGTTAAAAATGTTTGCAGTGGAATCACTTCTTCTACTCAAGTGCTGCTGATGTAGACTTTTAAAGTAACAACTTGTGCTGTTATAAATCTGTGACAAGTCAGTCTTACTTCAATTCTTTTTTAGCTGGAAAATGCTTAAACAGCTGCACTTTGTAGCAGCAGAATCGACTACAGAATAACAGCATATGTGTCGAGGAGAAATCCAGATATTGATCACTATACTGCAGATATACATTCAACTAGAGGTGGGACAAAAATCGATTTATGTTAAAATTGAGATTCTTATCTTCTGAGATTTTAAATAGATTCACAACTTCCAAAAATCTTTATTTGGGCTAATCAGTCACTCCCTGTTAAGTGCTAAGGCTAGCTCTTTCACTCAGTAGAATGCTGAATGGAGCAGCAAGAAATTCAGCCAGTCTCACAGATGACTGGAGTAGATCCTGAAGTACTTATTCAAAAACAGACTTTGAATCACGAATCCAGAATGGTTTTGAATCGAAAATAGATTCTCAATCGAATCGTGACCCAAAGAATTGAAATCGAATCGTGAGACACCCAAGATTCCCAGCCCTACAGCTCTGTCTCTCAAACATACTTAGAATTAAAACTAAAGTTCCTCTCCCTTCCAGCCTCTGCTGTCCAAATCATTTAGGAAAACGTAGGTATCCATCAAGGACACTGAAATGAAAAGGTCACCAAACCAGACATAGACCACCCTGACACTTACTGTACATCTTACACATGTTTATGACTCACTGCACTTTATGTTATTGCTTCCCAGAAATGAAGGGTCTTACAGGAAGAGGTGAACTAATATCTAGAGGTATGTGCATGATTGTGCATCATGACAATTGGTGTCTACTTACAAAAATCCATAATAAAAAAAAAACAATCTTCTGCAGAGTGCTACAGGCTTTTGTTGTGAATAATGGGTTAGCAGGAGGTATCTGTAGAGGAAATGATTTCATTTCTTAAGGACTTTTTACACTTTTTACAATATGATTTTAAGCTAGCCTATAAATACCCATCCTGATAAATAACATCCTCAATGACTACAAAAGTGTTGGTAGATAGAATTCAATAGAATAGCACTACACATTTTTGAGGGTACTTACTGTAGCGCTTATCATTAAATGTTCTTCTCATTAATCTTGTAATCAAATAAACAGCAGAATAAAAGAAGTAAAGTCATGTCAACAATCTCCAATAACATTATGAGAAGGATATAAGGCTGATGCATCAGAACTTAAAACCACAATAATGTGATGGAGCCTAACAGTCTGATATGGGACATTTTGTAAAAGAGTCCTGGGAATATAAAGAGAAAGAAAATAATATATTCAATGTTCCTCCTAAAAAGAAAACTAAATGTTGTTCCAGCACATTAAGTTGGCTAATATGAGCAAAAACACATAAGGTGGATATTTACAGTATAATGGACATCTATAAAGTTACTAGACTCTTCACCACTTGAGCTACAGCTACAGTAACTACACTGTATTTAACTGCTAAAATCTGTCTAGCTAATGATCCCACAGCTGTTACTTCGAGCAGCAGTGGCTGCACCAGCAGAAGCCTATGCTTTGCTCTCATCATGCCTGCATAGTAAAGTTATCATTTCAGGATTTGTACTGAACTGAAGTGGTGCAACAGTGTGGTATCATGTCTTATAACACTAGTTCATACAGTAAAAAACAAAGAGCCAACAGCCCTCTAGAATAACATGAATGCTTTCTAGTGCGTTTGAATCTTTAATCAAAGAGGCTGAGGCAGAAATGTAATACATTCATTTTAGAGCAAAGACAAATATACGTGTCATAACCACCCTGTCTGTTAGGTTATCTCCAGTAAGGAGCATTTCTGGGCATTATGTGACAATGTCACATAAACACTCCTAAGGCCTGAAGTCATATCATAAAGTGATGAGAATCAACAAAACCTGCCTATGTATGTACAGGGTCAATATCATATCTGTGCTTTGGTGGATTTAAACACCTTTTGTCTGGATTGGCTTCCTTGTGATGCTTTCTGGTCAGTTAAAAAAAAACCTGTTGGTTATTTAGAAAAGATTAGTGAGAACCTAATATGAATAAATCTATAATTTACAAAAACATACAGGTGCATTTAAGTTGCTATTAAATTTGATGTGGGCGAGGATCAGTCAGAGCATGTTTACTCAGTCAAAAAGAAAATACTGTGCTTTGTTGAGACCACATTTCAAGGCCAATGATTTAAGCTGTACAATATTATTATAACCCTGGTTAGTAAATCAGTTCACATATAACAGCATCAAAGACGTTCAGCCACTTTATTGCCAAAAATATCAGAGCCTGTTTCAATCAATGATCAGAAGGGCCAATGGGTTTCTGAACACTTAAGCCTGATCCATTTGGCCGTGGCACCGACGGGATTACACAACGCTCTCAATGAAACTGCGACTCTACTGGGAAAGACAGGTGACTCACTGTGACATTGCCAGCCAGCTGCTGGCCTCTGTCAGCCCTCAAAGAAGCACGGTCACCGCTTACCAGGAAAGTGTCTGTTTAAGTGTAAAGAATGCAGTGATAGTGAGGCTGAAACAGTAGGATGTGGTCAGGAGGAGCCAGTCATTTTCCAAGCATACAGAGCAGTCCTCATAAAAATAAGAAATGGCAGGTTGACAAAATGAATGATTAGTCACATCGCTGCCCTGAGGCTCACTTCTGCTGGAAGATTTAACTATGCAGCACAAAAAAATGTTTTCCTGGTGAAACAGACAAAATCTGCTCAGGATGAATCATGACAGCCCCGTGTGCTCAAACTGATATTTTACTTTACCCAATCATTATCCTGTGAAACACTCATTTCCTAAAAGCTTGAAAGACATCTTTAATGTTTTTACTTCTCATGGACAATCGTTTTCTCATGGTGGTACAATGGTTAAAAAAAAGTTCTGCATCATTATTTTACCAATAAAATGTGTTATTTTAAGTGTAACATCACTTTCTTGTTTCCCCGAGTATATCACAGAAGAGTGACAGACTAACCTCATCCTCTGAGTCCAGAGACAGTCGGGCACATGGAGCTGAGCAGTAGACCCAGTTGTCATCGGGTGTGATCAACAGAAATGTATTAAAAACAGCGCAGTTGAATGATGCTGCCATGTTGACTCAATAATTTCACCACATCTGTCCATAACCAGATGTTACTCTGTATTTGAAGTCATCATGATAGATAAAGACTGTGTCAAAAATGTTAACAAAATTATGGATGTACAAAAACAGTGATTTCTACTGTGGAGCAAACAAAATGCTGATATATCTTAAAAGAATGAAAATCTCCTTCAACATTCAATCCAAAGAATATGTCAAATATAAGAGTGCAATGGTTGGTAACACTGATGTTACGCCTGCAGCCCTCAGAGTTTGAATCTGGGTGCAGGATTACTGCATAGTCAATCCTGAGTCTGGCATGCTGGCTGAAGTCCAGAGGAACACACTCAGTATAGCGGTCTAAACATGAGACTGCTCAGGCTGTGAATCAACCTCTCGGAGACATCGTCAGCACAGACATTTTCTCTTTAGGAAGGAAAAAAAAAACACATGGCCAAGCTGTTGCAATGCTCTTAACAGGTCTATATAGAATAAATACTCAAGCTGGCAAGAAAACGGCTGACTCGAAACCACCATCCAGAAAAAAAAAAATCCACTGAGAACAAGCACTCAAAGCTGAGCCATGTGGAAAAGTCAGGATGTTTAAACCTACATGCATAGTACTTACACCAGCCCTAATCACAGAAACAAACAAGTGCCAAATCCAATTAAATGGGTTTTTTTCGTCTTGGCTGAGGAATTAAACCCAAAAATATGCCAGTAACAGTAATAAACAGATTATTGTACTTGATGTAACAAAATTAAGTTTCCAGCTGCCCAATCATAGAAGAAGTCTTACTCATTATGAAATGTCAGGTAACAATATGAGGAGCTTCAACGTGTGTGACTAAAATTTAAATCCTAAAAAGGCAGATTTTCATCTGATTGCTTCCTTCACAGATAAAGCAGCCACTGTATACAAGAAAGATGCCACATTTCTCCAAAGCTCTTTTAAATTTTCTAGGATTGACCAAAAGTGTGAAATATAAACAAAGGAAATTACTGTACAGTAAATACTCCTATCCTTAATTACCTGCAGACTTTGGTTCAAACACTGATTCATTACCTTAGCCCATGTTTGACTTTCCAGCTCAGATCTGTTAACTGTCTGAGCATTAGTAAATTAAAGGCTGAGGCTGGACTGGCATCATTTAGGAAAAGCTATGCGAGATATGGCCAAGACAAACTCCTACAGTGCATTTACATAATGCTCTTGTTGTCCAAAAGAAACCTCATGAATCTTGCTTTGTTAATTTTCTAGGAGCTTCAACTGTATTATTTTTTTTACCACATTATCCTGCGAGCAAAGCTTCCTTTTGAAATGCACTGTAAAAATTGGTTTTAAAAAAGGAAAAAGCTGAACTGAAATGCAGAATCAGAGGTTTTCCTCACAATAAAACATGTATAAAAAAGCAGTGTGGTTGGTTTCAAATATGGTACACTGATTTGCTGGATCCCTTTTTAGACCACTTGCAGGCTAAGCCGTGAAAGCCAATAGAAAGAGGAGCATTGTCCAGCAGAAAATACAGAATAACCATTGACACTAAAATCCCATGTGCTTCTGAGATGTCACATTTCAGCCTGCTGTTTTGCATTTTTTCAGACGTAATTCGTTCTTGAAGTATGGCATGGTACAAGACAAATTCACATAAAAGGTCACTCATCATTGGGAAACTATAATGTTCACGGCTGCACCCTCATTGGCTGAGAGGAGCATGCAGTGAGAGGCTGGTCAACAGATGCTGCCAGTTACTGTAATTGAGTCAGCTTGATAATGCACATTATAATGTAATGTCTTCGAGAGATTCAGATGTGCAGGCACAAACACATTCAACATATCACGACATCTATCGCCTTGCATAAATTGCGTGCACAGAGAAGATCACATGGTAATCAATTCAGTGCACGTGCCATGTGTCAGTCAAACATGTATGTCTGGCCTCCAAACAGTCTCACACACACACAGCCGGAGCTTTGCTGGGAGGCAAACAGACAGAGAGGTATGAGACTAATGCCAATGCTTTCACTGTGTGTGTGCAATTTTCTAAGTGCAGAGAATGAATCATGAGGCTAAAAGAGGTAACAGACAACATTAAAATATAAGTGCAAGGAAAATACAAAGAAACTGTCGTTGCTATTGTTTCTTTTAAGAGTGACAAAGAAGAAAAAAACAGCAGAATCATAAAGAAAATGCTGATTGACTTTTTAACATTTTACAGCACACTGAAAGAGTTAGTCTAACACGGATGCTGCTGCAAGCCATCATGACCCTGGTGTTACCAGTCATACTTAATGTTACCCTTCCAAAATGTTTGACTATCTAAAGTATGTTTGATCCAGTGTATGTGAACTTCTTAAAGGTGGAACATAGCAACACAGGTGTTTGGGAATGAGACTTCATTGGCTTTAGGTCTGTCAACACAACCTAAATAACATTCAGAGGGCAGTGTTTCCATTATAGTTCTTTAAATGTGTGATTTACATTTTAATGTAATGAAATAAAAAGCCCAAATCACACCTTTCCATCCCATTTTCTAGCTGCATTGTGCACCACCATAAATATGTGAAGCGCTAATAACACATACACATCTATATAACGCAGTGTGTAAACGGCCTACAGACATTCTCCAGTCTAATCACGCTACACAATAAACATAAACAAATGTTTAAAGGGCCATTCTGTCACTTTATGCACTTGTGTCTATGATATTAATTTCTTACCTGATTTCTGAAGAAAATGCAGCCTTGGATGTCTGCTGATCTTCACAGCTGAAACGACAAATGATGGACATGTATGAGAAAGATTTAGAGAATATGTATGCACGGTGTTAGACATTAAAGTCAAACTACTTCATCTAAATACAACTATAAGTAATACTTTTCCATTTTCTGCTGTATAGAGAGCTCCAACACCCAATACCCAACGGAATATTGTGCCATAAAATATGCCATGTGTGAGGGCAGGAGGTTAAGATCAACTCGGGGCAAACAAAATAAAGATATGATAATTAATTAAAGACTTGAATAATGACACAATTACAGCTGGTTAAAGCTGCCATACTAAAGGCATCAAACACAGCAACACATTGTTTCCAATGCACCAACACTGCCTGAAAGTATAATTGGAATATTAATTAGTTACATATTTTAGTATTTTGCATTGTTCTGAGATAAAATATACATGTACACTACAGGTATTTTTCCAACATCAACTTGAGAGGCTTTTAACAGTCACAACAGCGGAATTGAAATCAGGTGTCCTACTTTGTGGTGCCCAAGGCTAATATTTACTCAGACATTTTGTGAACAGAGATTTGTACAGCCTTGTTATCAGGGTCGCTCTGGGCTGTTTTTTTTTTTTCGTTTGAATATAACAAACTCAAACCTTAAGCTCATTGTGACCTTTTGCACTCCAGGTATAAGAGCTTTCAATTACACACCACTGTGTACTACAACACTTAAAGCAGCCTGAGCCAAACAATGTAACAATCTCAGAGCAACATGAGTAAACTAAATAAAAGACACCAGCGTTTCTATTCAATGATATCCAAGCGACAGCTCCACCAGAGACTGATAAGAGCAGAGCCTTCAGGGGTAAACGAATGGTCACTTTGTGGACATTTTGCAGCACACCATGAAACTGCTGCCTTTTGATTTTGTTAACGGAAAAAGCAGCTTTTTCTACATACTGCATTTTAATATCAGTCCTCTATGACTACAACATTGAAGATAATGATGTTGCAGCCCTAAAACAGACAGTAAAGTATGCTGCATATTCATAGCCACAGCATTATAGCTCTATCCATGGACCATACAACTTTAATAGCTTTGCGGCATACGTGCTTTGAAAATGTTAATAGCTTAAGAAAACGTCTTGAAAAAAGTATTAATACTCACGACTGCTATTGTCATCCTTATTTCATTTGAGGGAAGTCGGGTTATTTCAGCTGTTCCAGATGATTTGCTGTGTCTATTTTTTTTGCAAAACTAGATTTGAGAGTTTTACAGTCCACAATATTACTATAGACTTTGTAGAAGGGAGATGAAGTGAGGAGTCCATTTTTATGTTGCAAGAGTCTAACTTTGACTGCTCACTGCCAGCTGTGGCTCATTTGAGCTGCTAGCTACTTGTTTGTACACATGAAGTAATGAGCTAACTTCTTGTTGTATGGAAAGACTCACCACTCTGTTAGTCTTTTGAAGTCTCCCTGAATCTCAGTCTGGCACACTATGTCTTTCTGCTAGCTTAGAAGTAGAAAAAGTCTGCTACATCTAATGTGTAATAAAAAGAAAAAAGTGTATTACAGCCTGTAACCACAAGCAGCTGCAGTCAGTTTAGTATTCATGGTATTTAGCTCAGTACAAGTTTCCAAATGTTGTCAAGAATAGAGTATTTCACACCATAGGTGATGAGGGTTATCATACCTGACCAGTCTGCAGTTTGCCCTCAGGCAAAGTTAATGACCTGAGCTGCAGTCGCTCCGCTGACAGGCCTGAGACTGATGGGGGACGAGTGAGAGACACACTCAGTCGGTTATTGGAGGGAAAAGCTTCACATCACGGGCTCTCACTGATGTGCAGGTCCTCTATCCCTTCAGAGATTTCGCACACTGCAGTCACACAAACAACAATGTGCTAAAAGTGATATTGCATCAGCAATGCAAACCTATTCGCAGGTAAAGTGACTTGTCCCCCCAACGCCCCACAGTACAGGTGTGTTAGGTTTACTCACAGAAAAACTAGAAGGTAGCATTCTCATCCTCATCAAAGCAATTCATCAAAGAGCAAAGAATTCAAAAAACAAGGTGTCGTTTGACGGCCAAATCCAAGCAGCTGCTTTCTGATGAGAGCCAACTTTGGCCAGCAGCACTAACGGTTGTTAATGACATCTTACTGCTTCCTGTTTACTCATCAGGCAGCCTCAGAGCTCAGCTTTAGTTCAGAGCATATCGCCACTACAAGCTGTGCATTAAACTCGCTGACATTAGCAGGCAGACAGGAAAGTTTTATGTTTCCTTTTGGTGGATAAACTGATTTACAGGGTAACTAACTTTTCAAAATCCACAGATGAGGTAAAAAAATATATATATATCATAATTTCCATGAGTGTTGGTCAACCAAAGAACAATGAAAAAGGGATAAAAGTTATTCTGCTATGTGCTGACAGATTCTCAATTTGATTGTCTTATTGTTAATTAGTTTCTTAACTGTTACATATATTTGCTGTAAACATAAAATGGACTAAATTGAATTTTTACAATTTACTTTTCTGGTCATTTGTCATTATTTAAATATTAAGACGTTTTCCTTCCAGCTCTGTGAATTAGAATAAATTCAAAGCCTTTTAATCTCCACAACTCCTGAAGAGTACACTTTAGCAATGCATAAAGGTATATTAATCAGCAGATGTCTAACATTTCATTAATCCAACAATTACAGCTGCTGTCACAGCCAGCAGCAGAAACTGAGCTACCACCACAACTATGGCGGGAAACGATGACAGCTCCCACAAATCTGCCATCGGAATTTGTCTTTAGTTACTTGAGACCCACAATCAATCAATAAATAGATCTTTTTCACTCCAAGTATTCCCTCCTGGACAAATCCTGGTGCCGACAATGGCTAAAGACATCAATGACGCATCTCTTCAAGTGATTTTTTGTACTTTGCACAGCTCATTCTGGGGACATAAATGCTTACAATGGGATTTCCCCCCTACATGTATGCCACAATAACACCCAAGAACTGTAAACACTGTAAACAGACTGAATACAATCAGTTCCCCCCTTTTTTAAAGACTACAGAAGTTGACGTTACAAGGAAACGGTTTGCTCAAATTGAGTTGCAAAATGTTTAAAGAAGTATCTCTGTGACATTTAAATGACACTGCTAAACATTAAATGCTATTCCAACCGTATATCCCAGTTTTTCTACTCTATTATAATATAGAGTAGAAAGTGGTTATGAAGGTGCCAAGTAATGGGGCTCATATTATATGAAACCTACAACAAACATGAGGTAGACTTTCTTACAGATCAAACGACACAATTTGAAAGGAATCATTTAGAGGAGCTGAAAATGATGTGACAATGGAGAAATACTAAGTTTTTTGCCTCCAGGAAAATGAATGGGAGCATCAAAATTTAACAAAACACGCTCGAGGAGAAAGAAACCTTATCTCACACAACATTGGAGACATTAGCATTCCCTTAATTCTCCTCACTGAGCCCCGAGGGTGGGGTTGCTGTGAGCAAAATTCAACATGCTGAGTTTAGCAAACATCACCCGGGGGTATGAGATGTCTCAGACACCAGAAGTTACTGTTTGCTTAGAAATCTCAAATAAACGTTGATATATGTCACAAGATTAGACCTGTCATGATGAAAAAAGTCAGGAAATTAGTGTGGTAAAAAATTGAATAAGTGGGGAAACTCCTCTTGTCCCCTGGGGTCTCCAGAGGTGGAGCACAGGGGCACATTGCCACTGGCAATTTTGAGAAGCACAATGTGCCACTGGAGACTTCATTGTTCAGCTTGTCCTGCAGTTTCATTAATCACATGCTGCAGAGGAGGACAGAGTGGGGACAGGTCAGACAATATGGTGCCTTGGTAACACCTTGCTCTTGCTCCAAATATGAGCTTTTTAATAAAGCTGGTCGCTATGACTTCGCAACTTCTCACACTGTCACAAACACAGCTGGATGACGTGTAGGTCAAATTGGCAACTTATATTACCGGTAATTACTGAAGAAGGATGTAAACCAAAAGGAAAGGCAGAAAGGCCTAAAATGAAGCCTATTTGCACATTTAAGATAGGTTCAGTAACTTTTTCCTTAAAAAATAAATTACAGACTAATACAAAAATAATGCTGCTCAATCATCACCTATGGGCCCCCATACATTTGTTGTGGTGACTGTGTCTGCAGAGACCCTGTCCTCTGCCTGGATTTTCAAGTTTCGGTTTGTTTAGGTTGACTCAGGAAGTTTCTTGGCGGGGAGCTGGTGTGTTTCCCCCAGCTAATGACAGCGCGTAGGTGAGTTTGGGAGTGGAAACAATTCAGCGATTGGACGCAATTCTAACAGGCAAATATGAAGGAAGCAGGCGTAGCAGCAAAGAAGAGAAAATATAATCATAGTGAGGCAAAATGCAGCGCGGATAGAGCTTGTTCCCAAACTAGGGTAAACCTTCTGTAGACTTTTACCCGCGGACGTGGAGTTGGCCTGCTCCTGTTGGACAGGCAGGTGGGAGTCAGTCCAGGAGGAGGGGCCCAGTTTGAATGCTGTTTACAAGCTGCAAAGAAACAATGCTACTGACTCTACCTTTAAATAGCCCCCAGGCTTTCTCTTACCATGATGACTTTTACAGATAACTGGTTTAATATGTGTTCATTCGATAGCTAGGTGACAGTTTTCTTAGCTTAGCATAAAGGCTGGTAGCAGAGTGAAACAGCTAGAAAGGTTAAGACTTGTTTAAAATAAAATAAGAACTACAATGTTATTTTTTGTAAACGGATAACTGATGAAATAATCAATTTGCAAAAAGTCGACCAGTTTCTTCTTCTTCAAAACAGAACCCCAAACAGCAAAGAGGGAAGAGAGGCAGTGTTCTGCAAATAGTCAGTCATCAGTGTTTTTTGTTTAAATGACATGTCTAAAAGTTGTACTTTTAAGTTTTTCATTAAGATATTTAAATTGTGTACCACCATACTAAAATTATAGTGATCATGACACATTCATACAGAGAGGGGGTGATATAACTTATAGCTGTTTGATAATAAGAATAGACAGATGGTGTGAAATGTGATGAGTAACACCAAGAGCAAAGCAAACTCAGCATGATGATGCTGTTTTAGTTGACTGTAGCTGTGGATTTAAAGTGCTAAATCATGGCAAACATCACAGCTAAGACTTGCAGCTCAGACTGACTAAACCCACTAACCAATTGTCTGGTGTCTTCCTCCAGTCCCATGGATTAGAAGAAGGCCCCGATACAATTAGCTTAATGGGACCATGTGATCAGGACTTGATAAATGTAGGGGGAAGTTCTCTGTGTGGTGGAGGAATTATTACTCACTGCCCTCTCACAGGGAGCCACCTGTCGAGAATCACATTAATCAGGAAGAGTTTATTAGCCTCCAGGAAAATGAAACCCACAAAACAGTAGAGATAGAAAAAGCATCCATGCAAAAGCACTATCCAACGTGCAAAATATGCCAGGAAAACTGCAACATTTGAATCCTAACCCTGATAAAATAAGCGAAAATCATGTTGCCAGCCAATCAATTTTTTCTTAGAGATGCAAACTGTGTATAAGTCCTATAAAGGAAGACCTCCTGACACACTCTCTGAGTCTCACTTTTATCTCTTTGGTCTTGGAAGTCTCATTCATTTGTGCTTTTTTCCACTTTTTGGGGGGGGGGGGGGGGGGGGGGGGGGGGGGGGTTTAGGACATCTGGAGAACAGCTGTTACTTTACATCACATGTAAACTCACACGCACACGCACACACACACACACACACGCACAGTTGTTACATGACCTCCCCATCAGAGATCAATGGGTCAGGAGCCCTGTGTCCAGACGCACCATTTAATCTGGTCTAGGAATGGATAATCTCTGGAAATTGAACACCACGCAGCCACGTTTACACACAGAAATAGGCACAGATGCACACACACACACACAAAAGGACCACACAGCAGACAGAGCCCCTCTCGTCTCTCTTCTATACAAGGCAACTATTCGACCCTCCTCTGGGAGGGCAGAGATTCACAGTTATTAGCCCTGCCCCTACAGCGAACAGCTACTAATTCATTTATACAGACCCCCCCCCCGAACCCGTCTGGGCCGACACCCAGGTCCAAGAATGGAATCGAACCCATCCGGAAAATTGGGGGCGGAGTAGTTAAGCCACAATGTGTTTACATTTGTGGTTTACATTCTGTTAACACTTGTTTCTTTTAGCCTGCGAGTTGGCCCCCTATGTGAGGCAGGTTGTCTGTGTCCTGCTGCTCTGCCGCTGAACACTCTATGCTGGTATGAACTGTAGAAAAAGCGACAGTTTCAGGGACTCCCTGACAATCATTTCAAGATGATAAAGTACTATTTTTCTATTTATTCCGGTTTTGCTAGAAAGGTGTGCAGCATTAGTGCGGAACACTAGAGTTGGAAGTCGCTGTGAAAGATGTGTTTTTATCGCCCTTATTTCCATGTTATAACCTCCGAGTGCTACAATCCATTTGTGTATAAAGACAATACAAACTGGGTGAGCATGAAACAGTGCAAATGGCAAAATTGGAAAACAGGGGATTAGGTGAGCTGTTCCTTATAGTCTTAAAACACATTGCCATACCATTCCAAGTGATTGCTGCCTGAAGGCTACATTTTGCACTAAAAGTCCAAGGAAATTGCATTTTACTCTCTTTTTTAGTAGAAAATATAAAGAGTAAGTCTGCCCTATCCTCTGAGCAGCCACAACACACAACAACACCATCCACAATACAATCCAAACTGGCAAAGAATATCCCCAGCTTAAATCTCTGCAAAGAGCTACACACAAGTGTTACAATTATAGAGGAAAATGTTATTGATCATAAAAACAGTTTCAGTGTTATTTGCCAATTTCCAACCTTGATGTTTCACTTGTTGTGCATTACACCCGTCTCTTTTCGTTTTGTTATTTATTAACCAGCAGTGGGAGAAACTCTGCTGTGTAAAATTCTATTGAAATGTTTGACCTTAAAAGTCAGGTCATGACAATGAGATTCTTGCTGTTGCACAGAATACAGACCAATGGGCTCAGGTGTGACTGTTTTTGTGGGATGTATAGTAGAGGCTTGGCTTTAAAATTACATGAGTGAGCGATATATAATGTCTAAGATAATATCTTAATTGTTGATTTAACGATGTGCAAAATGACAATTTCGAGTAGGTCACTCATTTTGCAAAAACAACTAAACACGTCTTGAGAGTCCTCACACATTCACCGCATCTGAGCAAACGTAGTAGTATAGACTTCTGCACAAGCCTGTTGCAAACACATGCAGTGTTCACGCATCAAAAGCAAGTTAAGCCATCCTTCCCTCCCAGGGAAGCCTCCAATGTTTCTGTTGGGTTGGGCTGGTCATAGAGAAACCAGCTGCCAAGCAGTCATAGCATAGCAGTCAAGCTTGATTCAAATCCTAATATTGCACGCCAAATACTGTGCTCCGGTTACACAGCCTGGTCACTTTGCATGAACACCAACACCACCTGGATTGTATTTGAAAGTGAAAGCAAACTGCGCTGTACGAGGTAGTTTTGATGATTCACCCAAATGGCTTAATCATTGACTGTAAACTACTGCAATCTGGATGTATCTCAACAATTCTGCTAAAGCCCGAAACAAAAAGAGTGCTGCATAAACAAACAGAAAACAAACATCTCAGCTAATTAGAAGGCAACATAAGTTCCACAAGAAGTACTTTTAGTATCTGACTTCATTCAAGGGTTACAATTTTGTGCACATGGACACAATTAAGAAAAAAATAGGCTGATTCTCATGATTGAACAACAGCAATTCTCACTCTTGGACTCATCCTAACATGACCCTTAAAAACACATTCGGCAGCCACAGATCATTAACAAGATACAATGAATCATCAAAAGCCTGTTTAAAAGGCAGTGTCTCGCTCTATCTGTCCTGCGGATTAGGACGCTTTGGCCCTCTCAATGAGCTGTTGACCTAATCGCCTTTAGCATCTCAGCCGCAGAGATATGGGAGCTCTTTAATCTGATCATTGGGTGGACAGCTGCAAGCAGACGTTTAACTGTCTGCTACTGTAGCCCCACCCACTCTGGCCTCCAAAACCCAATCTAGTCAACAGCTATACAGATTGACATACATTTTAATTAGACACAGCACTGCTCTGCTGCCATTCCTTATCTTTTCCTATTGGCAGCTTTTTGTAGTCAAGGTTTTTCTTAACGGATGAGTGCCTTTATAGGTGTGACACTTTCCTTATTGCCCTTTTGAAAAGTCCAGTGCAATTCCAGGGGCAAGATGATGTGATAACAATTCCCGGCAGGTAAGCTAAGGCCGGGCAGGAGAACCAATTAAAGAACAGTCTGGGAGGCAGACAGAGGCTCAGGAACACTGGAGAAGAAGAAAAACATGACAAGGGAGGTACACCGCCTCACAGGGCTGCGGCTGCCTATTGAGGGAGAACAATCCAGCCACTCCAAGGCCCCCCCCTTTTCACTGCCGTCTGCAAAGTGAAAGCCTGGCCTCTTGCTTGTCAGTTCTATTGTTAGGGTCAGGGAGGAGCCGCTCCCAGTTCACCTCATACACATTAAATACTCTGCATTGTTTGGGGAGTCAGATGGCAATGGCAGGCACACAAGGTCTCTTCCATGTTTGCAGCCCATTTAAATGGTAAATGGCCTGACTTTGCTTTTAAGGCAAAACAGTTTGAGAAAGAACACATCGACACTAATGACAGCTTCTGCATCATTTGTACAGATTAAGAGCATATTATCTTATTCATTAAATCTTCATTCTTAAAAATGTTAGTTGTCTGTCAACATATTATTTGTTTCTGCAGAATAACACGGTCCCCACTGTGAAATTGTTTGACCCTTACTTTTTCAATCATTTTGGTTTGAATCCAGCTGGTCCTCTGACTGATTTCTTCCCTGTGATATACAGATAAACACTTTTTATTTTCATGGAAGATCTGGATAATCCTTATCAAAATTAGGTCTTTGTTTAAAACACTCTAATAACTTAAAAGTCCTTTATAAGCATGAAGAGTTATCTGAATTAAAATGCTGGCAATGGTCAGGCATCTGTGGTAATGGACCATCCATGAGGCCGATCTATACAATTCAGATCTATGCTATATGCGTTTTTTTGTAGAAAACATTCTAATATCCTAAAACTTCTTGATAAGCATGGAGAGTTATCTGAAGTTAATGCTCTGAAGGCGGACTTTTCTCTTAAGGCATCGTACCAAACTGCACATAAATAATCTCAGGTCGATAATTTCTCATGATGCATTAGTGACAGGGATACTTAACTCCAGCTAAATAAAGGTCATGAGGTCCCTTTCCCATCATCACAAATCATTCCTGAGGAGTCCATTTTTAGGATACCAAGACCAACACAATGAAAAGCTGTCAAAATGTCATGCAGGTGGTGTGAATATTCTGTCCATCAATCAATATTCATGTGTTTACCAGATGTGTGTGCTGATTTACAGCCAAGCAAGGAAACCTGTGACATTTCACCCCTGCGACTGGATTGCAACTGAGGTGTTGACATGTTTGCTAGCCGCTGGGAGGAGAAGAGGAGAGGCAGGGTGGTGAAATATAGATAGGGTAAGATAGGGGTATACTTTGGGTTGCAGAAAGGGAAAAAAAGTGGGTGAGAGAAAGAAGGGATGCACAGTGGATGAGCTGAGGAGGTGGGGGATGGCTGCTACCGTTTCCTGCTCGGTCAGCAGACTGGGGCTGATTCCAGGACGGATTATCTTTCAGCAGGAATATCACAACCGCACCAAAAGCAGGGACAGGAGGAGACCAGCACTATTAATTCAAGCTGCAAAATGCTGGGATTACTACAGCGAACATGAAACCGTAAACTCTAAAGACTTCTATCTAAAGGGGAACTTTCACAGTCAAAAAAGAAAAAGTGCAGCCCAGAATGTGTAGCATATCTTAAGAGTGCTATGTTCTATGTTTAAGCATGTACAGTATAACACTCTGCTATGTTTTAAGGTGTCTTCGACATTTTGAGATATCCACAACGGCATATTCTTTTTCTCATTTCAGTTATATGTTTAAACAAAGATGATGAATTGACGTCTATGGTATGAAAAGTTACACACTTCCTGTCTTCTATTTTGACATGGAGAAGGATAAGGATAAGGATAAGGATAAACTTTATTGATCCCCCAATGGGGGAAATTTAGAGCTATGTTACCATACCTCCAGAGAGTCAGTGACAGAAGACACAGGGACTGACTCTCAGTAAGTTGTCTTCAATAAGAACTGTCGCTGTCAACACAAGGGATGTGCATGATTAGCCGACTCCACGATTAAACATCGTCACCCTCGCTAGTCTGCACTAAAGTTACTAGTAGAGATGCACCCATCCGATCCTGGTATTGGACATTGTTCTATTGTTAGGGTCAGACAGGAGCCGCTCTCAGTTCACCGGAGTGGGTGTTAAGTCCCATTTAACCAACATGATTATTCGCATGTGCAGCCAAGATTCCTTATACAAGATTCCTTGTTGTACCTTTCAGTGATGTGTTTTTGGATTAAGGCAATAGATCCGTATGGCACATTACCACAGGTAAACTATGATCAGTAATGCCAACACACTGGCCAAATGGAGAACATGTAGAAATAATAAAAACAACTTTAAAAAAAAACACTAAATGGGAGCAGGGTGGGACGGGAAGGGAGTTATTCTACCAGGATTGGGATTGGATTTTTTTGATTATTTATTCTGGCCCGGGATTGGGATGGGACAGGATTATTTTTGTGGGAGTGGGATGGGACAGGAGTGAAAAAACCACTCCCATGTCAGCCTCTACAGGCTTGCTGTTTCTTCCCGTTTCCAGTATTTAAGATGAGCTATTCAAATAGATCCAACCACTTCCCTTTACAGATTTGTTGGTAGCTTTTGGGCAACATATAAAGTGTCAAACATCATTGGCATAAATTCAAGGCGTAATATAGTTGTTTTTTTTGCTATACAGTGGCTTATTTTTAAATCTATTAGATGCAAAGCAGCAGCTTTACTTGTGGCCATGTTGGCTGCAGAGTAGGTTGGATACCACCACAAAGATCACTCAAAGAGGATTGTGAGGGTGAACCAAAGCAGTAAAGCTGAGGACAAGGAAACCAAAACAATGAGCTCAAAATGCTGAAGCTCTGAAGCACTAAGGAGAACTTTTAATGATAGTTTTTTTGTGATTTAGATTCAAGTATAGTATCTATCATGACATAAATCTTATTGTAAGCATAGAGCCAAATAAATCTGCATATTTTTAACCAATATATTAACACGTACTATACTATACCATAAACACAATGTGTCAACCATCTCTGTATCCACTTTCATAAAATAGACAAACACAATTCTGTTTCTTGTGAACAACCTGCTTTAAAAAACAGCCCTGCAAGGTCAGAGAAAGTTGTGGAATGTGAGGCAGTCCAAAGCACACAGGGATGCCAGGTTTGTTCTGCAGCTTTCACCTGCTCCCACAGCAACTCCAATCAGAGAACAAGCTGCACTTGACATCAGGGGGAAACAAATCAAAACCAAAACTCCTATTTCCCATCTGCCACTTGTAACTGGCATTTATATCCACTATCTTACGCATGTTGCCAACTCAAAAGCAGCACTGCATGTGCATTCCCTAGGAGCAGCCAGCAATGAATTTCCCACCTGGTGTTCGCCTACCAGCCTTCCAGATAATCTTGTGGCCGACTGAGAGGATGCCTGATTTTGAAGTTTAAGCAACAAACAGGATTCTTTCCTCAAAGGAAGAAACATTAAGTTTTCTGGGAGGTGAAGGGGTGGGTGGGTACACCCCCAAGTAATTTCCCTGAGGGTGCGCTCTGCACTGGGGAGATAAGTAACACGACTGAGTACAAGGCTGGCATTCTACCCCTAGTCCAAAACACAAAACGCCTGAGTCCATCTAAACAGAGGAATCTGACAATGCAGCAGTTGTCTCATTGCCAGCTGGAGAACAAGCTCCCCATAGACATGTTGATATGAAACACTGTGTGCACCAACTTTTAGTTCAAAAGAACATTGGAAACAATCTTGTTTTAAATTGGCAAAGCAGAAAATGATGATATATTGGACGGTCTCAGTTAGATTCAAACTTGACACAGAAGTAATGCAATGTTTGCAGAGAGTGGACTCAGAAAATCAATATAGCAATTATGAAGCATCAAATTCCATTCTTTATTTAATCCAACAGAAAAAAACACTTCAACAAGTTGAAGGTTAGGCCTTGTTTAGCAGCACACAGTTCTTGTAGAGTATTCAATGAATAAATTACTACAGTTGCAAACTGTATTAGTGAGTATTGCAACTTATGACTTAGCCCCACCCCCAGTACCGCACACAACCACTGTTCTTCCAATAAACCCAAGCTTTTTTAACAAGTTCTTACACTGTGTTTTCCACAGACAGACATAGTCTCAGTTACACCATGGAGAGTTTGCCCCCATGGTAAAAACAAGCTATTATTTTTAAAAATGGAACGCCCACCACCTTCAGATCAAATCAATTGCCACCAAAGACACTGTGATACTTTGATTTTTTCTGGATCACAACAGGTTGAAACAGGTTGTCCAACCACGGAATCTGATTTAAACAAGCATTATATCAGCACTGATATAGTGTCCAACATCACCAGCACTTTTTGGTATGTGTATCACTCCACCTCAGGTGTTCTGAATACTGCTAATTGATGTTACAAAAGACATTTTTAACTTGTATGATCAAGCCCATCCATCTAAGGCCCTGGTTACACATGGAATTCACCCAAAATAGGTTACCGTTTGTTGAGTTTTGACTGTTTGTTTACACGACAACTGCGTTTTGGATGCCAGAAAATGGGTTCCAGAGTGCACTCACAAACTTTTGAAAACAGCACCATCTCAACGTAAAATACAGTTTCTCTGAAAACTGAGATTTTACGACTTGCGGATTACAGTTCCAGTCAATGGCCATGCATGATTAGGTGGACCGCAACAACAATACCATTCTTCTTGTCGGATAGTGCTCTAAATAGTAGTTTGACACCAAAGCAACTTTCAACCTATATTTAATCAAATATAATATATAGAAAAATGTAAAAGTAGCGGTTCAGCCAAAACACACAAAAGGTACCAAACAAAGTACAAGCAAATGTTATGTATTCTTAAGTCAGGTTCTACACAAGTCGGGGGACAGTTGTTGTTTACTGATTATCAGCACTCTCAGCATGTGGCATCGTGTCAGGGAAGTTTCACATTAGGGACCCTGGCCCAGATACAGTACACTTGACCCCAAAGTCCGGTTCATTTGATCAATGTGAACAAAAGCGAACCATACGCACGACACATAACCAAAGCCCAATTGATGATGCAAGTGGTTGCCATGGTTGCTTCGTCTTCCTTTTTCTTCTTAGCGGATTTGTAAACCAACTATGCATAACGTCACCTACTGTATTGGACTGTGTACATACTAAATTGTAAACGTTTCTTGGACGGCCATGTGTAGGTTTCATAGGCTAAAAAGCACCAAAGCAACAACCAACATTCCTACCAACTACCATCCATCAGCCTGCAGCAGGTGGATGGCATGTATCCAACAATCTCCGCTGCTTGTAAGTCAACTGAAGGCGTTCGCCACTTGAAGTCATTGGGAGACAGCTAATGTATCCTTGTGGCTTGCTGCATTATTCACACTGTCCATTGCACAGCACACAAATAAAAAGCTATTTTCAGCCACTTGATTAACAGTAAGCTTTCCACATGTAATGTAAGCCAGCTGCCATGCTCATTACGCTGCCTTTAAAAAAAGAGCACTGTTTATAGGCTACATAGCCACATAGACACTGTTTGATTGGTGCTTCGTCTTCTCCTCTCTGTCCCCATTTTCTAGTCTTGGAAGCCTGGCAGCACTCCCATGTACTCTCCCTTAACTAATAAACAAAGAATGGTTTCCCTTATATAGCTCTATTCAAACTCATCAAGCAACATCAGAGGCCTGCAGGGAGGCGGAGAGTGAAAGCAAGCCTGTTCCAGACAGAGAGGTTCTGGCCAAGGGCAAGGAGCACTGGCAGTATGATTGTATAACAGTCATACATTAACAGCCACTTAAAGGGCTATTTCTAGTGCCATCCATCAGTAGAAATCTGCAGCGTAAGGTTGGATATGTTTGAGAGGGTGGCAAGGCAAGACACATCCAACACAAAACTATCAGGGAAAACCAAACAGTCACACGTAAAGAAAAGAAAACTAACTGAACAAAATTAATGGCTTTGGGTAAAGAAAGTTCATGGCTGATAGCGTCTAAATATGACAGAAGAGAATAGGCTTACACAACTACTTCAACGCATTGGGTTTAACAATTTCCACTTCTTGTAGTCCAACATCTTCCAATGTATAAGGGTGACACATTTAGTGCATTTGGCCCAATACAAAAAACAAACTAAATACTCATCACTTGGAAAAGATGACATATATATAAATGTTTAAAAGAAAACATACAAAAAGTTCCAGCAAGACAAAATTATCTGAGTGATGTCATCAGGGCTATCTTCGACAAGCCTTAGAGAATAACATTTTCTGATAACAGCCTGTTTTCCACTGAGTGCGTTTACATGGACTTGAGTTTCAATCTGGTTTTTTAAGTATCCTGTTTTTGTTTTTGTGCATGTAAAAATCATATGCCAATTTCAGAAATAGGGATAAGCCCCAAAATCCTGTTTTTACTACCTGCAGAACTCCGAAAAGAACTCAGGATACTGTGGTATGTATACCACTTTACCCCGCTATCTGACAGCTGTCTACTACCTGTGCAGGCGCAGCCTCAGCCAAGTCATGCATCAGCAAAACAAACATGGCAGCAGCAACGAGAGCGTTTTACTTCTGAAGCGAAAAAGAAATTGAGTTTTATCTTTCAGTAATGAATGAATTTAACATAATTGGAAGTCTAGATAGGAGAAAGCATTGAAATGCTGACCTATTAAAATCTGTGGTCAAAAGGTTACAGGACACCGGTACTAGTATTTATCATGTATACAGGGATATGAATAACCAGGTTTCTCTGTGGGCATGTAAACACCATATACAGAATATGATCAAAACCGTCATAAGGCTCATAACCGGGATACTCAAGTCCACGTAAACATACTCAATGTGGAGGCTTTAGGGTGATACTGTACAGTGACGCATTAAAGAGGCAGTGTCACAAAGGAATATTTCTTTGTCCACAACAGGTGCTAATGGAAGCTAGGAAAGTTTACACTCTGATGGCCAGTTGGTAATGGGTGTCGCTGGCAGGCTTACCTAATTCCCAGCAGGTATTGATGGGCTAGCACTAATTGTGCGTTCCATTTGATCTCGTAAGTCGGAAATTCCGAGTTGCCAATCTGATACATCATCAGGAAAGCCTCTCTCACTTCCGACTTGGAAACTGGGAGAACCCTCTTTAGCCAGAGTTAAAATCCAACATGGCTGATATGTACATCATCAGTAATAATCGCCTTAGCTCACAAAACAAAGGTACTCCTGGAGGCGTCCATGTTTCTTGTCTGACTTGTTGCCAACTCGCAACTGGGACACGGTTAACTCTGGACTGACGTCATTTCCAGCTCCGACATCCGAGGTAAATGGAATGCACCATAAGCAGTCAAAACAGCGCTGGAGCTTTTCTACTACATTCTGGATATCAGTACTCCCACAATATTTCTTAAATTTCATTTACCAAAAGTTGCTGCATAGAAAAAAATAAAGCTCTCCATTCTTGCAAAAAAGGGAATTGGCAAAGTAATTCTCTTAGTTGGGTCACTAAAAGGAAGAGACGCATTTGTAAAATAAACTCCAGTCTACAACTGTCTGTAATCTGTTTCTAATGTGTGGATCAAATATTGGCTGCTGAGATATCTAAATCAGCTAATAACAGCATGCACTACAAATAACAGGATATCATTTTGGCCAGCCGCTAATTGTTTTGACACTAAAACATTTTGCAAAATCCCTAATTATCTGTTCACTGAAATCCACCCTCATCAGGTAGACTTTACAATGTGTCAAACCCAGAGCCCTCTTAAATACACATTTGATGGTAGCCAAATGTAACTGAAAACCTACTTGTGATTTAAACAGTCTCTTTTTCACTCTTGTTTATATGGACAACTTGGCCCTTTTCTATTTTGCAACACTTGGACCATTTTAGTCCCTCTGCCTTATACAGAGGGGTTACTCCCCATACACGTTGGGTACCAAATATTTGCAGCAAGAATTTATCCTCAAGAGAAACCAAGAATAGCTGCCCCCGGCTGCAGGAGCAGCAGAGGGGTGGGATAGATTTCCAGCACTCCCAGATTGTTCACTCAGCTCTGCTCAACAAAGCTCCACGCTGCTTCTCAGCCACTTCCTGGGGAATTCCAGCACAGGGTTACTTTCACAAACCACAACATCAACAGGGACCAAAATAGTTTGATGAGTGATATGAAATGTAATATTGTAATTTGTCATCAAAGTACAAACAAGTTGAGCAATGACAGCGCCATTTGTTCATGACTTTGGGAATAGATACACTTAATAGGCAACTGCTGAAGAATATTCAAAGTGAGAGAGGAAACTCATCTGGGATTGTTTTCATCTTTAAAATACAAAGTCTTCACTGCCAGAACTATCAAAGCTCAAATCACTCATGCATACATTTTTTTAATCTTTATTGAAGATTCAATTGAAATCTCTTGTTGAAAATATACACTAAAATGTTCTTTCACTCACACTGGACTGCATTTGCACAACCCCCCCCCCCCCCCCCCCTTTCTGTGACATTAATAAGCCAACACTTGTGGATAGGATACCAAAAGAAACCCCACAACAAGTGGAAATTGGAATCAAGTAGTCACAGAGTTAATCTGAAATGAAGGACTGTGCAATCATAAACATGCTTCTGGATGCTTTTTGCAAGATCAAATAGCCCCAAGCAGAGAAAGACATGGGTGGATAGAAAATAAAATGTTCTTTCCCAAAGCATAAGAAGTAGGAATCAAAGGGTCATTTGAAAATTACAGGGCGTCTTATTGACACACGTTTTACAAAGGTGCTCAGTCACACATGGTTTCTTACAAAACAGCCTATCTACACTCTGTTCACACTCACAGTGTGCTGTGGTTGTGTACAGGGAGCAGCAGACACCTGATTAGGTTACATTTCTGCCCTGGTGACTAAGAGGCACGAGGCCTCAAGGTGGCAACCATGGCAGCAGGGATTTCTGCCAGAGATGCACTCCAGTAATAGCTGAAGAGCTCAGCTGCAACTTGAACCACATTTCAGAGCAGATCCACTTTCAGCCAGGGTTCAACATGACAGTACGCATCGGCCTTAACTCCTGAAATTGTAACTCAAGTTTTGTATTCAACCTGAATGAGGCAAGATGAGTAGTTATCTGTTTTACAAGTATTTGTGATGCTTCATTTTCTTTGCTAATTTGTGTTCTATTATGTTAATAATTAGCTTGGACCAAAACTAAGCAAAGCTTGTTTTTATTGGTTGCACAGAAGACAAAAAAAATTCAGGTAGATAAAAAACAATATTCATCAAAGAATACTTTATTGTGATTGCACACTATTAGCATACTAGTTAGTAATATTGCAAGATGAAAGAACAGGATTAACACTAAATTCCAAGACCACTTAAGCTTGTGTTTACATATTTATGGCCCAAAATGTTCTTCCAAATCCTTTGACGAGCTGTTCTGGGAAGCTAATAAAGAAGATGCTTAAATACAGAAATAGCCGGTATTCATTTCAGAGCTCCAAACTTAAACAAGAGGACTTCCCCTCATTTCATCACAGAGATGTGTCAGGTTTCAGGTCATAAGCTTGTTTCATCTTCTGGGTCGTAACAACCTGATAGATACATAGAGATGGCACTCTTTATCAAGCACATGTTAAATTCTGTAAAAAGATTTAAAACACAGGGACATTCCAAGGACATTTAGATAACCACTGTTCTAAATTCAACACAATAAAAACTGCTGTGACCATGCGCTTGCTTGTTAATCTTCTATTCTTCTAGTGTAATAGTTGAACTGAACAACTCCATTAAAACTGTATTAGGTAGTAGGCAGCATGAGGTTTCATCTTCCGTCACTATGACAACCAGACCAGCAACGGCTGCTCCAGACTGCTCAACATTACCACAGTTTTGTCTTTAAAACCAGATTAGGGGTCTACTGATGTCGTCACAGCTCACACTGATCCACATCCACAGACTGCTGCAGTACATGTGTTACTCACACAGAACATACTTCATGGTTAATTTTAGACCAGAAAAAAAAAAAAAACACAGAACATTTCCTATCCTTGAGTCATACCCGGAATTTAATACCAATCAATTAGCAAAGGCCACTCATGTAAAATTAGTTATTCATGTTGCTGGCAGGCAGTCGCTGTACTGGCTCATATTTGTGATGCAATGAACATAAGACGGTGGACTGAGTGGGAGGCAGGCAAACCAGAACTCAGTGGGAGGTGGGAGGGAAAAAAACAGAGCGGAGATTGGATTTGCCAAGAAGGCGTCTTCTGCTGCATGGAACCAACAATGACCAGCATTTAGAAGGGATGGACAAATCTCAACGTAGCTGACTACAATCTTTTCCAATCTGTAAGTCAATGTACAAAAATGATCAATCTTTTCATTTGTATATATATTGCTTCTCAACCTTTTCCAACAAGATTATCCTTTAAAACAGTCTTTACACCAATTAAGTCTTCTTCTTTCCTCTAATAAAATATTGCGTCCATGGACAAAGGAGCATTAGGAAAGATTCAAGTGTTTTCGATTAACACTGTTCAAAACTAAGTAAGGATTGTATGTCTAGAAGAGCCAGACACAGGGGCCCTCTTTCTCACAGGCGTTCCTGCTTGGAATCTTGTGATTTGACTCTTATGTTTAAGGTTACACATGCCTTGGCTTGGTCACAACAAAGTGTGAAATTCTGTGATATTGTTAACTTGAACTAGGCCAGACATTCCTCCGCCTTCATTCAGACCATTTCCCAGACCCTCACACTGCAGACCTCTAGACAGTATGCACATTTACACAACACACTTTTCTATGCATGCTAGGGGCAATTTGTAAAAATCATGCTACTTTACAGCAGTTATTTAAAAATACTGCACTTGACTCGAGTGTTACAGCTTAAATGTCAAATGTCAGTCCAAGTTAATTTGGTGACAAAGAAGAGTTACCCTCTTAAACGTTCAACAACAGCTCCAACCTAACGGTCCGAAAACTTGCACGAGGGGTTTAATTGTTCAATCACATAACCAAAGCAGCCAAATAAACAAAAGAATGTGGCAATCATGTTTACCCATGTTACCAACGAGAAAAATGGATTCCCATTTATCAACTTGGCAAGAACTTCCTCTCAGGCTCTGAGACGACGAGAAAAAAAAAAGACAGGATAAGTTCCAGGTGACCGACTGGGATCTTCACTGGGATATAAGCAGAGGGGACTTGGTTAATTCACTAGGTTGCTGTAGCATTCAGAGCAGATTAAGTGTATGTCACGGATACATTTGCTTAAAGCTGAGCATTCCCTCTTCCTGACTCCAGCTCTTACCATCCCCTACAGGAAACAGGCAACATTTTCAATAAGAACTGTCGACTATACCCCACAACTCTAGCAACTCCTGTAGCTACCTGGCTGAGAAATAAACAGTTGTCTCTGTGTTTTACTATTGTGCCTCTTGTGATTAAAGTGTCATTACGGGTCTCTAATTACTTCCCTTCGGTGGTCTGTGCTGGCAGTAGAGGCCTGTTTTCATGCAGAACAAAGGGACGGATCAATAAATTAACTATGTGCTGCTGATGAGTAACCCTTCCAATACCATATGAGATTGGCCAAGAAGGTTTTTACAAACCAGGAGAACATGACAATGAAAGTTTGTCTCAAGGCGATAGACAAAGCTATGGAATTGGGTCAGTAAATTGTTTGCTATAGTATCTGGGTGTTAGCTATTTCACGGGCAACTAAGGTATTGACTAAACAGACATTAGTTAGTTGATTTGAATTCCTCCTAATAATGTTAAACACTTAATATAGTTTCAGTTTGTACAAACTTGGACACCTTTTCCTAAGAAAACTATTTTCCTGCTGCTGATTTCAGCACTAAATAGCTGAACAGCTACACAATCAAGGGTGTATTTGTTGATCACTCTACTTTAAGTAGATTTGTTTCAAACTACGCATAATGGATGCATAAACACAATCTTTGAAAGGTCAGTGCCGTTGCTAATATAATGAAAAAGCACTTGATTGCTGCTTTAATGTCAGGAGAGTCAGAGACAGTCTGGTCAGTTTAATAAATGATCGGTGCTGTGGCTGGTGGCAGAGCTGCATATTTAGCAGCAGATGATAGTGCCGGTTAAATATGAGGCTCTGGAAAATGACATTTTCAAAGAGATGAAACAGAAGCAAAACTGATCTGTGCAGAGTAGGGGCTCGGCTCATTAGACGGGGGCTGCCATTTTGAAAGGACAGATCTTAACATAGGGCAACCTTAGGATATGGGATGACATTCTCGTGCTGTGTCGGTTTCCTCCGCACCTTTATTAACTATAGATTTATAGGAAAATATATCTCAAGAACGCAGAGAACTCAAACAAGAAATGCATTCCTAAATGCCAAAAAGATCTCATCAAAACACAGAGAAGTTAAGACATACCTAGAGGATGTGTAACAAACCAGGCAGAGGGGAGCATTCGTTCCAGACGCATTACACACACATTGGAGCCTGCAGCCTATAAGGTCATGTGTCTTTTTCTGACAAGCCGGGGGGGACTGGGGAAGGGGGTGAGTGTGTGTGGGGGACAGAGAGAGAGCGAGGGAGGATGAGGGGGGGGGGGGCTTCAGGCTACAGTCTACTTTTCCCGTTACACTGCCAGAGAAACTTGCTTTCACATCATGCATTGCAGGCATCTGAACTGTCACATCTGGCTCCTATAACCAGCTCACAGCACCGCACAGGGCAATGGATTGATCCACTGACTGCAATACAAGCATGGAGTGTATTGATCCTTGAGCACAAACTTGGCACACAAACAAGTGGTCATTTCAGATCGATTCCTTGGGGATGCATTTGAAAAAAAACCATGAGGTCCCCTGCAGTAATAATAACAGATATGAGAAGCATGTGATTGGTCCTTTAAATGTGAAAATGGCAGAGTACCAGAGCCTGTCTGTGAAGGGGTGTGGCAACAGAGCCGATACATGCAGCCATCCTCACCATTCAAACAATATAACCTGCTGCAGAGAACATTATCCTTCATGTCGCACCCTCAGTTTTTCCTCAATGCTGCTCTCGTAATCACCTTGGGCATGTAAGGCACGCGCGGTTTGCCAGGGAACGGCAAGCAAAGAACCTTAAGGGAAATAACACTAATGGTTTAAAAAACACAAGACCCCCCCTGCATGCTATTTGATGTTTACCGGTCGGCATGTAAGAGCTGTAACGTGGGGCTGCTTGCCTTTCATGAGCTGGTGCTTTAAACACAGCAGCAGCCACATGCTTGGCACAGGTGGCCGCCCTTTAATGTGTGCGTTTCGTGCTTACGATCCTTGTTAACAGAAAACAAAAAGTTGGAAACAATTTCTTGTGGCATTAAGTGGCAGCTTGACTGAGATAGTAACGTAACATGGCGGAGGCTGCTTTCTCCCTGACCATTGCAATGTAACCTACATGAACTCTCCATGCCTCCTTGACTCTTCACACCCACCAACCGAGCACCAAACCTCCGTTGTGCACATGCTGAGTCCTGCGGCTACATAAACAGCAGCTTTGCCAACATAAAATCCTTACCAGTCAACCCCCTTGCTGCAGCCCGGTGGTCCCTACAGTCGCCAAAACCCACACCGATGCAACTGGAGAAGTCGACAATTAAATGCTCCTCAAGTTGCGTTGATTCTAATAAGCAACTCTGCCAAACGCAATTTACAGCATCGATACATTCAAAAGAGAGAGGCGGACTGAAATGCAATGCAGTCACACACAGAAAGGCTCCCATCTAGCAGCAGCAGCATACTCACGCTGCGTGTGTGTGCGGGTTTCTTGTGAAGCTTATGGTCGCAGAGAAGGTCAGACAGATCCCCGAGACTGTTAAAGGGGGAGATGGGCAGCAGAATAAGCCGATTACGGGGGTTGTAAACCTACCTTCAGATGCTCTCCTGGAGCATTTCAAGCGAGATGCACACTAGCCAACAGCTTCTTAGCAGCACAATATCCTCCGCGATGAGGGAAATTTCCAAGTGGCTGGACAGTGTGTGAGTAGCGGCACGGTGTGTTTGTGTCTGTGTGTAAGCGTGTGTGTAAAAGGGGAGTGGGAGATAATCCCACGGTGGAGCGACGAGGAAATACGTCATTATAAATGGACAAAATGCCTTGTAGTCCATCGGTAAACCTCCATCGTCCACGAGGACTACAAATTGGGGATTGAGTGAAATGTAGCCTACAATGTAATGAACTTATTTTGGGTTGTGAGGGGGTTTTACATTTTGAGTTTTTTTAATGGATGTATTTTTATTATTGGAAAAAAAGTATGGAATGACTGTGTAATGTGAGTTTGAGGCTATATTCCCAGGCTATCTTAATGCTTTCAAGATTAAAAGCAGAGCAAAGAAAAGGGGAAATTCCCAGGTGAGAGACAGCCAAACACCACCGCCTGATCAAATATTTGAGAGGAAGCTGAGAAAAGCTCTGTTTGTTTTACTACAGGCTGGGTCGTGAAGAAGAGCATCTCAAGTGGTTTGCTACTCCAGCAGTTGAGTATTAAACTTTCTTAACATTGAAGAACCTTTTAGAAAAAAAAAAAAGACCCCCCCCCCCCCCCCCCATATATATATATATATATAATATATATATATATACATACATATCTACATGCAGGTATGTTTCGAAAGAAAAACTGCTGATTTCTGGCATTATATCTCCTGTTTTAGTGGACAGTTGCGCCACAACGTGCACTGCAGGTGTAAGTTTCAACTTCACATTAATGAAAGGTCAAATGTTACCATTATTTGCCATTACAATTTACTGTGATGTCATTTTTATGTATATTGTATTTTCTCTATCTATGTATCTGTTTACTTACCCAGTCACTGCATAATAATATGTAAATATTCTTTTATTTGTTTATTGATTTATTCATTCACTGAACAACAATTGTTCCTGTACCACAGCTACTTTTTCACTTCCCCACTATTAACCTTGCACAAACACTTTTCTTGTAAACTACTAGTAAATAACTACGAATATATTTTATATTTTATAATATGTGAAAGATTTTGTAAACGCTGCTGTACAGGATTGCTGCCAACAAAGTTTTGTTGTGTTCTTTTTATACAATGACAATAAAGAGTATATCTATCTACATGTACTACCCCTGCATGCACATGTTAATTGGAACAGGTGGGGATCATTTGAAATAAAATAAAAACTACTTTTTGGAGCAGGACTTTTAAAAACAGTCAAAATTGCAGCTACAAAGGCAGAAATAACCAGATTACAAAATAGACTTTGTTAAAATGAGTTGTCCCCTTACCAATACAGAAAAATATCACTATGATTTTATTTTGGTTATTTTCCCATAGCCTCTCCAGATCTGCAAACATTAACAACTACTGCTACAGAATGTGAAGTGCACTTAGTAAACCGATCATGTGTGAAGTCAGGGAGTGACACGTCTAGGCTTAGATCTGTGGCCTAAAACTATTTTAGACATAAAATACTTATATAGGGCTCAACAACTTACTGGAAGTGAGACATTTGAGTGTTTATTATATTTTTGCAAGAGTCAGTTGAGAAGAGTCAGGGAAGAAATATAAATGAAGGGATTGGAGGGATTTGCTCTACATGCTATAAATGGGCACTGGGTCCTTGTTGTCAGGGTACAGTTGGGTGAAATGTGAACCCTAAGGGGGGGTAAAGCTTAAAAGTGTTGACCCGAGCCCCAGTAGGACAATCCCAACTACATTCCAGACATTCTGATGGAAGCCCCGAGTTACTGTCAGAGCTGTTAACACATCTGCCTGTCTGCATAACACTCAGGTCTTTCTGCTCCTGTAATCTCCATACTAACACAAACACTCAGCATACACCACTGAGTGTGTATAGCATGACAAACCAAGCCTCTTCAAAATAAGAGCATGCCCTGAAGAATTGTTTACTAAAAGGTTTATTGTCATCTGTCCTAAATACCTGAAAAAGCAGAGTAGTGTTTAAATAATTCTCACAAAACCAGCTTCTATTACAACAGGAATAGAGCCAACTTTTGAAATATGATCCTAACATTTAGGTCACTCTGGCAGATTTCCATGTTGACACTTTTGCGGTTTCTTTCAACAGGGTCCAGCGATTGGGGTGGGGGTGGGTGGGGGTGGGGGGTCCTTTCAAGTTTAAAGATTTGTTACATCAACAGAAGTGACGTCATGTTTTGCCCTGTATTAATCTTCACTAGTGATTAATTATAAGTGTTGAAGTTTCTCTACTGCAATTAAGGTAGACTGGTCCATACACCTTTTCTTTCAGAAACCAGCTGGCTTGTAAATGTTGACAATTTGTTAGTGAGCATCGCCAAAGTTTATAAAACAGAGAACAAAGCACTAAAGTTTTGTTATGACTCAAACAAAGAACTTTGCAGGTAATATGACAAAACAAAAAACAAATCAATGCCACCCCCTTGTGGCTAAACACATGCACTACCTGTGTAAGAAAACATCTCAGACTTGAGATTCGTTTAAGAAGCAGTTAAGACAATGTAAAACACATTTTTATGTGTGCATTCAGTTCCATGATACTGTAGTTTCAGTGTAATTTGTCAATGACTGAGGTGCCAACTGTCTGGATTTTAAAGACATGTCAGGGATGGAATTTGGTTAGGTGGGGTAAAAATACGCACAGGTTTTATTTTATATATTATTAGTATAAATCCACAGCTAAGTTGCCTTCAATGACCTACTGTCATCACAATTGCTTTTCACCCACTAAGGACCATTTTTATTTCAATAATCATGTGCTTTTAGGTTGTCATTTATAGTGCTTAAAATATTTTTGCATCAGGAGAGAAGCCAAAGTAGTACACATCAATTCTCATTATTTTGAGTGAATTAGTCAAACACTGTATTGCTAAATAATATTGTTTAGTTGAATCAGACAGAAAGTGAGAATGATATACGTGCATTTTATTTTGAAAATGAAGCATATTTAAACAAATGTATTGCATCAGTTAATTAAAAATACTGGAACCTGCTGAGCATACGTTATTGCAAATCAAAAACACTATTATTACCAGGAAGCACAGGCTATAACGTTTAACAAACAAAACAAAATTAAATTAAGTCAAAAAAGCACATGAAAGCGTTGTCCATATTTCCACTAGTAGAAAAGCTTTGTCTTTAAATTATACTTAATGAAAATTAGTAATAAGTACTTTTACCAGAAGTTCAAGTATCCAGGCTGTAGTTTGACCACAAAGCAAGACATGTCACTTGTTTTTCTGTCAACTGATTACGTGTTGAAATGTTTGAACAAAGGGTAAAAATTGTACCTTTTACTTATTTTCATCCATTTTAAGATCAAGTACAGCTAGGGAATTCATGATTCCTTCATAAAAACAAGATATTTCTAAGTCTGAGTGCACAGAAAAACATTGCTTATGATTGGATCATATCTTTCTTACTACTATGCAATTAGAGTTCGACTTTCCAACACTTCTAAAACAGTAACAAACCACCAGAGACTTTGGTAATCATACAAAAGTCTTCTCCTCCTCTTCTTCCACTACCTTTGGTTTTGGCTCATGTATATCAGATTCCATCCCTGGCAAAATAGTTCTCCTGCGTGCAGCCGTCTCGATCTTTTGAACCAACTCGACATCCCACGGATGAGCAACAAAGCTTAACACCTCCCCATCCTCCACCCCTCCTGCTCTTCCCACCCTCCCTGCTCTGTGGATATAGTCTGTGTGGGATTCTGGGAAATCATAGTTGACAACCAGATGCACTTTAGATGTGTCCAGGCCTCGCGAAGCAATATCTGTGCATATTAGCACTTCAACCAAGCCCTTCTGAAAGGAGCGGAAGATTCCTGCACGTACTGCAGCAGGCATTTCCCCTTGCAGGCGTGCATGCTGTACCCCCATCTCCTCCAGTGAGTATCCCAGCCAATTGACAGTGGTGGACTTGTTGCAGAACACCACAACAGAACCTTCCAGTCCTCCTTTTTTCTGTTGGAGCAGCTTCAGGGCTTGGTGGAGCTCCAAGATCTTGTCAGCACCCTTCACCTTCAGGAACGTCTGCTTCACATGAGGCATGAGGAAGTGAAGCATCTTGCTCTTGATAACCACAATGCTGCCCAGGTCTGTCACTTTGCTGAGCACTTCTCCAACACCACCAGGAAAGGTGGCCCCTACCACCAGCAGCTGCGCTTTGTGGCCAGCACCTCGTGTTTCCTTGGGATCACTTGCAATGTTTGTGTGGAGTAGGATGTCCTGTAGCATATCACAAAAGCTAGGATCAAACATGGTGTCCGCCTCATCTACCACAAAGAAGCTCAGCTCACTCAGTTCCAGGCAGCCTCTTCGCAGGGCCTTGACCAGGGCACCTGGGGTAGCCACTACAATTTCAGGCTGATCCCTCTTGAAGACCATCTTGATGTGTCCTACACCTCGCCCACCACCTACAGTCCTTGTCAGAAAGCCAAATGGAGCACAAAGAGTCCTGGACACAGCTGCTACTTGCTCAGCTAGCTCTCTGGAAGGCACAAGTACCACAGTGCGAATCTTGTGAGTGTTCTCAGCATCCATCTCTGATTTCTTATCAGCCTGCAGTCTATGAACAATAGGCAAGAGGTAACTCAATGTTTTACCACTGCCTGTTTCAGCAGCACAGAGAATATTGTGACCTTTCATGACCTTTGGGATGGTCTGCAGCTGTACAGTGGTTGGATGGGTAACATTTATTCTCTCCAAAGCTTCCACCAGCTCCTTGCAGATGTGGAGTTTATTAAATGTCTCTGCTGTCTTCTGTTCAATGTCCTCCTGATTTTCGGCAACACAGGGTGCAGCAGTCTTGGTGTTATTGATGATGAAATAGTCCCCAAAGGATTTGGTATGTTTCCATCCTTTGGAGCAGAGAACAGGCTGCTCAAATTTTCCAAGTATGTATCCTGCAGACTGGTTCTGAACGGGATTCTTGCTCTGGATCAGGAGCTTGCCAGCTTTGATGGTGTTGATCTTGTTTTTGCCCCGCGTTTGTTTCACGTTTTCAACCTGCTTCTGCAAGTAGCGAGGAACACGAATGACTTGAGTCTCTTCCGGCTTGGCCACTGTATGACCGAAACGAGCCTGATCATCAGAACAATGAACGCGACAGCAGGCCGATAATTTCATAAACTCAGGACTGAAAAACCTGCTTGAGCACGACACTCTCGACGAAGCCAGCGCCAAATAGCCGACCTTTAGGGAATGCATGATGGTCTTTAGCTAGCTTATAGCCACCTAAAGTCTGCTAGCAAGTACAAAGAAAAACGTGAATATACGACTAAACCATGAGAATGAGATAATGTAACACACCTGGAAGCGCAAGTGACTTTAAATGTTCAAAAAAACACAGCAAATCTGTTCGCATCCAGCTTCCCTTGACAGCTGTATCGCCATGCTTCTTTGTCGAATGTTGATGACGTCAAGTGGGGGTGGACTGTTGACGTAAACGTAACATCGAGATGAAAACATTAATAAAGAACAAACAAAAATAAAAAGACAGTTATATTTATGCTGAAGTCATTCACAATAGTTATACATAGGCTATAAATTACAGCATATACACACAGATGTAATACATGAATTAAAAAAAACTAACTACTGCTAAAGACACATGATTCATTTACAAAACCTCCTTGTTGACAGAAAGGATATAACAAATGTAATGTATTTTTTCTTAAAAACTGTGTTGCTTGTTGTGGTTGTTTCAGAAAAATTCACATTGATGTAGGCCTTTATTACATTTGACCTCACATGAAAAACACATTTTTAATCCTTAGATAAATCACTGATATCTTTAACCTTGATCATCACTTTATTTTGAGGTCTTGAATTGTAGGCCTATGCCTGTTCTGAAACTAATCAATCAGCTGATCACTACCCTAGTGAATCAGTACTGCCTGTGGTACAGTAATGCCAGAGGTTGTAATGGTTTAGAGAGGGGTGAGAAATAGCTCAGTCATCGACACAACTGTGACTGTCGATATCTGTTCACATCACCCTGAGATCCGGTCAATCCTTTTCAGCAAAACCAAGCCTGAAGGCACGAAGTTGTTTTCATCTGAAAGTGGTTGCCAAGGCAATTAATATAAGAATTAGTTATCTTTTTAGGCATGTCAACAGAGTATAGTCTTTAGTTATTGGTTTCTACTTAAAGGCAAAAGACAGGCGGCATCGTTTTATTTGCTTCTTAAGAGGGATAATCCAGTGTTTCTACTTTGCTACTGGCGGTGAAAGCTAATAAAAAGGAAACTAATCTAATGCATCCAGGGGGGGTCCAAAAGGGGACATTCTCTTCTGTTTGGCACAGTCTCCTCCAAAAGCCTGCAAGAAAGTTTGTCTTGCATTTACTTTGGGTCAGGTATTTTATAATCCCATCATATTATTAATCGCAAATTACATTACATTTATAACGAGCAGAGAAACCAAATCAGATGTCTACAGCAGTGCTAGCATTGATCTAGCCTTTCACTCTGGTGTATACACTGGCTCATTGATTGATTTACTGTGGCTTTAACACATTACACACACGTTCAGTAATAGACTCTGTCTGTCACATGTTAGGCAAACTAAGGCTGCGGCAGCTGGAGTCCCTGTGAAGTGGGCTCTACTTACTCTCTCCTCCTGACATAAACTGAGGTGGGTATACTTTGGTTGCCTCTATATGTGAATTTTTACATTAGATAAACAATGTAATAAACTTACATTATAATAGTGACATCCCCACTGCTCAAGTATTTTTTTAATGAGACTCTGGTCTTGTGATTGTCCAAACGGAAGCATTTGTCCAATTTACACATTATACTAAGTCAAAATGTAGTTACACATTCTGAACGATAGAGGGCAGCATAAATCAACAAGGGACATTTGAACTGAAATCTTAATCAGAGTTGTGAGCATTTTTTTGCATGCTCTCCCAAGTCTGGTATTTCATGCTCTTTTTATGAAAAAAAAACAAAAAAACATAGACTATTGTTCGGCTTGGATACTTTTTTTTGGAGAAGAAAAAAATGATCTTATGTTTCATCATTTTACACTGCAATATTATTAAGACAGCCTCACTGTTGGCTCTTAGTCTTGAACATATAAATCAAAACATTCAATTAAAAAATGTATTTTTTAAGCATGTTTGTTTGATGTTGGAGAAAGACCATAATGAAAAAAATAACTTACTCCAGAGCAGTTGCACAAGTGCACCATTAACTCTTTATCAGCTGACATTCTGATAGAGATGTGTGCAATTTGATGTTTGTTGACATTTAGTGAACGTTGCGTGTGTTGCCAAGGTGCTGTGTTGCATATCTGCAGTGTGTGCAAACCCCAATCCTTGAAAGAGTGACACCTCTCTCAAATGGGACCAGTGTGGGGGCAGATGCAGTTTTTTTTGTTCATAACTTTCTTAACAAGAACATAATATCACAAACCACATCTGCAGCCTCCCACACAATTTGTCCTCTTTATCTTCTCCCTTCAAAGGTCATCTGTGGAGATAAGTCCCACAGGTAACCTGAATTAGACTCGGGTGGGTCTGCACAGGAGAAAGTTCATTTAAGTCATGTGACTGCCACATAGCAAGATGATGAACCCTTTAAAAAAAATAAAATGTGCTAAGAATACATTTACAACAAACGTGAATGTACACTCATTTACTTATAAATCATTTGGTTTAATAACAACTAAAACCTCATGTTATCATGTTCTCCTTCTTATCCTTCCTTTTAAAACACTTTTGAAAAGTGAAAAAATCCTTTACGGGTATTATGATTGTATAAGATATAATCTATATGCACTGAAAGAAAATCTTTAAGTCAGTAATTTTACTTTTCCTCTCGGCTTTCTGTCACTCAGGGATGTTTTAAGGATATCTATATTTTAATTCAGTTGTTTGCTTCTCCTTTATATGTTTTCTATTTCCCTTACTCAAATAAAGCTTAACATTGTAATAGTCAATATAGAACATTTTAGTACAGATGAAAATAGTCAGCTCTTTAAAAATACTTCTACAGACTGGAGTCGGCTTTGTACTTAGGTATTGAATTACTTATTGCAAAAATCCCATGTGACTGACTGAAAAGGTTGCACAAATTAGTACTTTAGATTAACACATTTTGCACTTAGGTTTCAAAACAAGTAAAACTTCCAGTTTGAAGACCTATTTTAGCTCAGCAAACAATTTTGATCATACTGCTCTTTACTTGTTCTGCCAGAGACATTTTAACAAACCGTTCTGAGTGAATGGGAATAATGTCAAAATATTGAATTTCATTTTTATTTGCTCACTTCATGACTTAAATGGCTAAATAAAGCATTGTTTTTGCTTTTGTTATATATTTAGAACTCTGGAGTATTTGGATAGTTAAGACAACAACTCTGAGAGGAGCAACATGTCTGGGTAGCAAGAATTTCTTCAAGATGGCATAAAAGTGAAAAAGGGTTAAAGCTTTTGCTTGGAAATAAAGACCACAGGAAATGTGATATTGATGCTTTTAGATGCATTTGTGAGCTGAGCCGCTGTCTGTACGCCCACATGCTTCTAGCAAAAGTGTACGGTGGCTGTGTCAGAAAAACGAGAGGCTGCTGTCTGCTGTGCATGCATTCTATGCTGGGGATGGACTGACTGACATCAAAATGTGCTTATGCATAAATTATTTTTCTGCATAAAATGAATGGTCTTCGTCTAAGGGGCGTCTTGCATATTGCTGTATGCTTTGCTTTAATATAGAAAAATATAGGATTTTTACACAAGTAAGATATCTACTTGCTTCTTTTTTTATGCAAGTTGATCTTAAAAGTCCAAAATAATGTTTAAATGTCCTTAATATTCAGTATGACTGGTAGAATAGCATCGGTATAGCACATAATAAAAACGTAGATGTTTTATGGCTCTTCTTATCACAGCCTCAGTGAAACATTAAAAACTGGCTTGATAGTGGCAGATATTTTTGATCAGACGAGAACAGGTTGGTGTGTGTGTGCCTGTGTATGTAGCATAAGTTAGAGACAACACGATAAGTGTTTCCTACATGTTTCACATAAATGAAGATTGTAAATAGATGAAAAATGTGTTCTTATAGCCTAAATGTTACTAGTGTTAATCTCCAAAACCCACAATACTTATCCAATTATAGGCAAAATACAGAGCCTGTGAAGTCCCAAAAAGCAAAAAAAACACATGAGTTAGTATGAGTTTTTTTGTTTACTTTTTGGGACTTCAGGGGCTCCATAGCAGAAAGATCATCAAAGCAGCAACACATTAAAGCTTAGACACAACCTCTGATTTGCTTACCCAATAAAGATTAACCTAGGAGATTGATGGGTTGGACAGTGGCACAGGGGTTAAAGGGTTGTGAACAGCCCACACGAAGACAGATTCACCATTGCTTTATTCTAGTAGGAGAATTAGTACCAAATCTCTCTTAATATTGACTAAGAATTGAATTGTGATTTAGCCAATGGCAGAAAGGAGTCCTCAGAGCAAGAATATAAAAAATGAGTAGAAATTATGCACATGAAGAAAAACGACTCACGACCTATCAGTGTCAGATCATGTTTAACAGTGTCTATTTAATATGCAGGTCTAAGGAGTACACATATGTGACTGGCCATATACTTTACACATTTTCAAATAGTTGGGTCAACATTGTTCATCTTCAAAACTGTAATGAAACAATTGGTTAAAATGTTGTGTAGAGTTCTGGTTTAAATGTACATCCAAAAACACTTCACACATTCAAAATTTAAGAGAGCAATACATTTAAATAACATTTTAAAGTGAGAACACTTCTCTCAACACTATACTGCAGGTGCTGCATAAAACCATTGTTTTCATTCACTTTTATGAGGCACTTTTCCACCATGTACAAAATAATTAAATCATCCATCTTGACAATGTCTTGATTTCCCTAATATAGCTCCAACTACAGGCCTGAATTAACTGATTAGACATGAATGGGCCTCTGTGCTGAAAGGCTCAAGGGATATAAAGGTAAAAAGTGCATCATGTCATTATGCCTACCAATCCTGGCTTGGATTGGAACCACACAAAGAGGTAGGGTTAAGAGCCAGGCGCAATCGGATGTAATCTAATGGTGGGTGGTTGGGATGGAATGGAGTACCAATTAAATAGAGTAAAGTGCCTGTAAGACGAAGCTGCTGCAAGTTCAAAAGGTTTGCAACATTAGTTTTCAATGGTTTGATTTTTGTGTGTGAGCAAAAACATTGTTTTATTCGGAGTTGAAGAACATCATCAGAAATGTGAAATGTAGCCTATTGTGATTATGTTATATTTGACCTACTGGTACCTTAATGGCATAGGTTAAAAAAAACAAATAAAACCATCATAAATGTATATAAATTAATCCAATACATCGGTAAATCATTAAATTGTTAACTCCATAGACAAGGATCTGCGTGCGTGCGCGTGTGTATGCGTGCCTGTGTCTGTGCATTTGTGTATGCTTGCCCTGTGTTGTGTCTGCTTACGTCACCACTGTAACTGCCTTGTCACGCGGGGTTAGTAAAAGTTGGGATAGGAGCTCCGGGGAGAGAGCGAGGGAGAGAGAGATAGTGAAACAGACCGGAGAGAGAGAGAGAGACGGGGAACAGGACATTTTGGCGAACATTAAACACTGAAAGAGAAAGCGCTTCTTTGTTGTGGACTCGGTCGGGAGACGAGAAACAAATAGTGAGAGGAGAGCTCGAGGGGGCCGGCGACTTTCTCTGAAGTTGACGCCAGTATTTCGCCAGTGGAGGAGTCGTTTATTTTGGATTTTTTTTAAACGAGAGGAAAACTATTGCTCGCATGCTCATGCTTTAAACTGAACTAAAGTTGAACTTCGGCGTTGTGTCAGTCGGTAAATGTTGTGACATTTTTTGGAGAGCATAAAGTGCTCCAGCGGTCGACGGTAGGTCGAGCGGCGGTGTAAAGCCCGAGCTGTCAAACCCGATGACTACTGCAAACTGCCCCGGGAATGAGGAGCTGGATTTCAGACTGATATTCGGAGAGGACGGGCAGCAGCAGCCCTTAGGCCCCGCAGGTTAGTTTATTTCCCTTTGCTTATTGCTGTGTTTCGCTCAAACATGTCCTGGCCGTGCATGTAACAATATGCAATATGGTTAACATAACTTTTTCAGTTTATTTAGCTACTATTGGCTTAATTTTTGCACGACAGCTTTCAAACCCCAATTTGCAATACTGTCTGTGTTCAATGAAAGAGGAACCGGCTCCTAAAAGAGTTTTTTATACTTAAGAAATGGAGATATTTAAAATACTTCCTATCGTGGTCTCCCAGCTAGTGTCCACAACACCAGCTGTCATTAGCTCGACATGCTAGCAGGGTAGCACTCGTGCTGTTATTGCCATTTGCTAATTTAATTGTGTTTGCATGCAGTTTAAACTAAAAAAAAAAAGCTTCATACAATTTAGCAGCAGTTTGCTTGGCAGCTGTGTAGTGAAAGCTTTGAACTCTGGCGGGACGACAGTAGTTAGTTTGGATGTTAAGGTTAATGTAAAATATAGCTGAGAGAGAGAGAGACCAGTGTTAATGTCACAGACACATGCTAAAGCTGTCAAAAGTACTGTTGTGATGTTGTAATAACACTGTAAAAATACTGTTTACTGTAATAATTAGTCAATTGTTGTCAAAAGGGCTTTGGGTAATAAAATGTATTGATGTAATTCATAAAGTAACATGTATGTAGTATGTTTGTAAACAGTCATGTTACTAACATTTAAAATGATGTGTTTATAGCTTTATCAAAGTCAGCATGATTTTAAAATATTTGCACCTATCTGCAACTTAAATTGAAAAATAGGTTTAATTGGAGAATCTTTTTTAAATGAGAGTGTATATAAAATTGGATGCAATAATTTTTTGTAAAAAAATGTATCATTAGTGTGGGTGTCACCATAATGCATTTTTAGTAAAGATCTAAACAAGTTTACTATCAGATTCAAATTTCATTCAATAATGGGCCCTACCTTGGAGTAAAAAGCTTTACAGGCTCTACAGGTAGCTATCAGCAAATTAAGGTTGGTTAAAGTTTATCACCAGTTTAAACAGGTAGGAAGAAAGACAAGTCATGAAGGCTTTTAACTAACAAAAATGACATTGGCCCTTAAAGTGTAGCACTCGGTTTGCTATTGAAATACTTGTTATTTTAGCTGCTTAATTAAATAGTTGCTTCAGGTGTTAGATATTGCAAATTTTAGGGGGACATGAAGAAATGAGGTATATTTATTATCATCAGGTTCTTATTGTGCTGCTTTCAGTATTAAAACACGTTATGAAATGACGATGTTTACAATAGTCTTTGTCTTGGTGTGTCAATGATGTGAGTTGTATAGCATGCTTAATTTGCTCCAATCTAGACAAAGGTCTTTACTGCAGCCAGATGTGTGGGGGACACATCTGGCTCAACTTTCTAACACAGGGCAGAACAGAATGGACGAAACTCAGAGGACAGCATACATCTTTTAGACATCTTTTATGTCAATAAGAAAAAAAGGAAATTAAATAGATATGCATATTGCATGGGTTAAATAAATAAATAAGTAAATACAGATTAGAAATAATTGTATTACCATGACAACCAATCCAGCCATCAGTTGAAGAAAGTTGGTATAGGGAAACATGATGACGTATACTTTGACTATATTGTCTATTAAATTTCGGAAAACACTATAAAAGGAAACTAGACTGTAAAACTTAAAGAATGTAAGTATGCACGAATGACTGAAATCTGAAGGCGTTTCAAAGTTTCCAGTTGATGTAATGTTGGACATAAAACATATTTTTTGGATTGTAAATGTTTTTGCACTTTAGTGTATGACAGATTCAGTGACGTTATTAAAAGAGCAGGTACAAATGAAATATTTCATGTTTACCATATTTACACGTGTTGGGCATTATAATGACAACATCTTGTGAGAAGGACTTTTTTTTATGGGTGTATTATATTATTGGTCAGTTAACTGTTTTTTCAGAAGTTGTTTGAAAGTATGTTACTGATGTCAGGACTGAAAATAACAATAATCCTTATTGATCGTATCTTACAGATAAATGAACTTTCTGATTGACTGTGTTTTCATGTGGTGCTGCTGCAGTGTAGCAACAATGGAAGTGTCTGTAATTCAGTTATCTTATTATGGACTTACTCCTGTGAATGATAGAAGCTGACTCTTTCATATTTAATTTGTTTAACAAATAAATGTCTAATCTAGAAGTGAGAGCATTTTTAGACATGCTGAGTTATTACAGACAAAACTAAGTAAAAATCTGTATTTAAACCCACAAATGTAAATAAGCTGATTTGTTATTGGTATTTCTCGTTCATGCAAAGTTCCCTTTCTTTTTTTTGGTTCTGTCTCTTGACCTAAACCATGGTGAATTCTCCAGCTCTGTCCTTCATGTAACTCTGGCAGTGTACTCTCTCCTTGAGGTTTGGCTTATGCAATTCTGATTGTTTCTCCTTCAGTTCAAAAGGGAAGTTTGATTCAGAGATGGAATGAGGGAAAAAACTAAGCCTAGTTAACTAAGCCTAAGAATAAAAGCACCACTGTGCAAGTGGTTTAAATCTGGTCTGGACTGTATGACTTGGCATGACAGGGGGCAGCTTGTCTGAATTAATAACTTGTATGTGTAAATACAGGATTACACTGCCTGAGTTACAGCGAGCAAACTTCTGAGTTAAGTCTCCTTCTCTGAAGGCAAGGATCAAGTCGGGGCTTGTTTTTGTTACAAACAGGAAAATCTCTACAGTCAATATCTGTCAGGTTGTCATCCATTGAGCTTAGTAGATACATTTTGCTTTAGCTTTTACAAGTATGCAATGAAATCTTAAAACTATTAATTGAAGTGTTGTGAAAATGAAAGATGCCAAGCGGATAAATCTTTTTTTTTTACTGAAGTGATCTTGTAAATACTGGCTTCCTGTGCACTTGCTCTTATTGCAGTATTTCTGCATTTTTTACTTGCATATGTGAATATGATTTAAAGTCTTTTTCTTTTCCTTTTCCTTTCTTTTGCCTGTCCAAATGGATGTCTGTCCTTTCCTTCTTTTGCTCTGTTTTCTTGTTGCTCAGGAAACATTCAACTCTTTGACGTGAAATACTCCACTGTTCTATTCAGAGGCATTAGGCAAGCCTACTGTAAGGGTTTTCCCCTGATTATGCTCAGTGCCGACTGAGTAGAAGAACAAGACCCTCTTGGAATCAGCCTAACCAGCGAGTTGGATTGGGTCATTCTAAATTCACTGAAATTAAGACCGGCTTTTAGACTGAGGCCATTCACAAGAGCTGAAACATCTTAATCACTATTCGGTAAATCGATGTAACATTTTAAAAGCTTGTCAGAGAAACTATCTAATGAGTAAATCATTTGGGTTTACTCTTTGGTTACATCTAATAAGAAGTTTTATCATTATACTTGGTATTTATTTATTCACTCACACTCATTTGACTTCATGCAGGTGCTTTGGATTGGAGCTGACAGGCTGGGTTTATTGTGGATAGATGTTGACCGTGGAGTTAGAAGATTAAGTGCATGCATTAACAGTACAAATTATTTAATTTTCAACTCATGTATTATAATCAAATGTGACAAATCTTTGTCTGAAATATTTTGTATGTTGTATGTTTAACATGAATACATTCCAGTAAATGGAGTAACATTTTTTCAACTCTAAAAATAATTCTAGAATCTAATCCTAGAATCAAACAGAAATAGCCGGAGGTGCTGCTGAAACTTCCAGCCTTCTCTAATCGTCACTAAATAGTCACAAAAAACAGTTTCTGTTGAGACACGCTCATCAACAGACAGCGCAGCGCTGCTCTTTCTCTCTCTCTCATTAAATGTCAATGTAGATTGCCCACTGACGATCTATCTCCCTCCCTGCTATCACTATAATTTGTTTTGTATTTAACCTTTATTTAACCAGGTAATTAACCCTTTGAGATCAAGTTCTCTTTCACAAGGGTGACCTGGCCAAGAGGGCAGCAGCACACGTCATAATAAATATTACATGATCAAGAAACGGTTTACAAACAATATAATAAAACATTTTTACATTAATGCAGCAACGACAAGTTTACAAATAGTTTCAATGTTATTTAGCATAGCATATAGTTATTGCTCACATCAAATGCATGCTGAGTCCAGAACATCGTCATGTAAGGGAAAGGTTGACCCATGACAATAAACTCTTTGGCATCAGCTGTCAGTTTGATGACATGTCACCAGCCTTTTTGTTTTTGGCCAAATCAGCCAATCAACACTTTGTTAGACGAATGAACGTTACTAGTGACAACAATCTGTTGCTATGTATGTGAGAGAGAGAGAGAGAGAGAGAGAGAACGCGAGAAAGAGAAAAAGAAAAAGAGAGTGAGAAGTCCGCTGACCATATACGCCCTCTCTCGTAAATGCAACGATTGTAGTGCTACTATCACTATGTCTAATTTTTCAACTGTAGCTTCTTATACTGTTGTTGTAATTTATTTCTGCAGCTGCGGTGATTGTAGTGTTGCATGTCATCAATCAGCGCGGTTCTCCTGATGTGATAACGAAATAACCAGTGAAACTTGTAAAAATGCGAGTTATGTACTTGAGGGTCTCTAAACTACTGCTGGTGAATATACACTGTAGTCAAAATCACTAAACCAAGCTACAGCATGAGGCAGGTGGGACAGGCTGCTGTGTGTAAGAAAGGAAGGAGCAGAGCAGTTATGTGTGGTGCATGTGTGGGTGCATGTGGGGATAAGAGAATAGAAGACGAACAGAGTTAAGATGAGAGGATTAAGTTGTAAAATAAGTTAGATGATAAAGCACAATTATTTTACATAGAAGCCTCCACCCAGGTACAGTGTGATTCTATTGTAAACACTGATCTCTGATCATCTACATTGTTTCTGTCTTCTTCTTTTTTTATTTATATTTTGGCTTTATATGCCTTTATTACAGAGATATGACAGTGGATAGAGTCAGAAATCAGGGAGAGAGTGAGGTTTGACATGTGAGACAGGAGCCACAGGTCAGATTTGAACCTGGGCTGCCCGCTTTGAGGACTGAGGCAGGGGGCACGCAAACTAACCACCAAGCCACTGGCACCCTAGATTATTTCTTTTTATTAGACTTGTCATTCAAGTTGCAGTGACCAAAATATTTCACAATGGCAGAAATTATTTCTTTTGATATTTTGTTGACAAAACCTTTTTTTTACGTAACGCTTTTCCAGTCTTCTGACCAATCTAAACACTTTTACACTCCATGTCACATTCACCCATTCATGCACTGATGGCAGAGGACGCTATGAAAAGTGCCCATCAGTATCATTTACCAACTCCATTCATACTCATTTACAAACTGCTGACTAGGGTTCAGTGTTTTAGTTTGTAGACTGCAGGACCTGAACGACCAACTCTACCACTGAGCCACATTCGCCCCATTAATAAGTAATTGTATAGTGTAAGTTCAACCAAGCCCCTAAAATTGTTCCCTTCTAATTGTACCCACTTTTGGGTGGGTTACCTAGTTGCGAACCACTGATCTACAGAATCGACTTTGGTTAATCACTTTTTTATTAAAGCACATATTTTTTCTTCACAGTTCTTAACACTTGTTTTGCACATGACAATAGCAACCCATTATTCAGTTTTTAACTTAAAGGCTAGAAAAAGAAAATGTAGGTTTTGAGGAGGAAGAAATACCATTGTTTGGGGGGGAAATTAGTTATGTTATATCAGGGGTATTCAATTAGAATTCAAAAGGGTCCAGTTCCAGAAAATGTCCTCAAGCGAAGGTCCGGAGCTTCATACTGTCTAACTGATCCAATCAAATATAATCTGAGGGAGCAAGGTCGTCTAGTTGAGTCCAAAACTGACTGTCAAATCAAATAAAGAAAGTTTGATATCACAATTTTTATTATAAAGTGGAGGGTACTATTAAAATAAAATGATGAAAAATAAAATAACAACCTGCCTAATGAAATATTAAATTAAATATTTTCTAAGTAAACGAAGGTTTGTATTTAAAAGCAAAATACATACAGACAGCTTTTGAAAAAGGCACATCAGTTAAAAAACTTTACCGTGCCGAAGCACATCTCTTCCAAGCTTGCCAGGGCCAAGGAAGTGAACTGTGCTTGAGCACGGATCGGAGCACTCACACTAGTCAAGCGAACTGGACTTTAGGGATGAAGCAAGCTTAGGCACGGTACCAATTGACTAGTGTGAGTGCACCTTATACTCTCACACTTTTTCTCAAGAGAGAGAAATGAGCTTCAGCTTGACCTGTTAAGTTTTTTAAAATTGTGTCAGACAACACCCGAGTCAGTCAAAGGATTTTTATGTTGACCCAAAACTAGAACAACTATAAGGGAACATTGAACTTATTGGACTCTTAGTTCATTTATTTTGTGTCCTCAGATCGGATTTGAATTGGTATGATTGCTGAAAACATATGTGCTTTGATTGTACTGATGTTTGACACTGCTGCATTTAATGATTGTTCGTTGAAAAATACGAGGCATTCTGGTTTTAAACTGTGGGGAGAATGAACATATAAGAGTCCGTCATTCTTTCTTCTTTTCTCATTTTAGAGCACACCCTTTCTACTTTTCCCCAACTCATTTAGCATCTTCACTTCTGTGTTTCTGAGACTTTTCTCTCCGCGGACTCCTTCGTGTGTTTCTGTTTTCTCACACTCACCGTGTTCCCTCACAATGCCTGGTCCAAGTAAAAGATTTGATTGGCTAAGTAGTGTCACTTGTGATGATTTCAGACAAATTTCTGATTTCTGTGACCTTCCTGGCTCCAGTATTATACAGCTGAAATCCCTACCTTAAAGGCAAGAAAAGTTGTGCCATTTTACCGTAAAAGCAGCCTTTGCTGCACTGTTAGAGAAGCGCTTATCAAAATAAGCCTGGGCCCAAATAGGACAGCACCTGGGTCCGAATTCAGACCGAAGTTCGCCATTTGGTGTGGGCCATTATACATCATCACTTCTGTTAAAACAAATTGTCGTCTAAAATTTCCACCAGATAAATGTATTGATTGTGGTATTTATAAAGAATCGGATTGTTAAATTGTTATGGAGTCTCGAAATCAGTGATCCCCGCCCCTTGGTGGGAGTTGTAGAAATAGGTTTTGGAGTGAGTAGTTAGGGTTATGCCGTTCATGGGCAATGGTCTCATTGGGTGTTGGAGATGGTAAGTGCCCTTTATGGGTGGCAGAGTATTATATCCATAGCGGAGGTGTCTGGATCTCTGCCCAGACATGCCATGTGGGGTTCAGATGGCAGGGTAAAATTAAATGAGGGGGGGGGACACAATGCTCTCTAGCTGCTGGTGAAGGGAGCAGTACATTTGTTCACAACTCTCCTTGTCTCGAGACCTTGTTTTCTCCCTTTTTTCTCTTTTATTCCATATACTTTGACTTTTTTCTTTCTCTTTGTTTTCACACAAACTGAAACAAGTCTTTGTGGTTTGTTGGCTGCCACCATATCAGCACAGAGAATTTTAGACCCACCACCAGGACGACAGAGGCTTCTTTCCTTTCTCACTGCTGTCTCAGGATATGAAAGAGACCACCAGTGACATCAGAGAGACTGATGTAGGCTAATGAAATCTCCAGATGCCAGCAGTCACCACAACCACTTTGTGACTAGTCAGGTTTGACTTTTATTCTGTTAATGTGCTTTGACATTTCCTGTACCTGTTTGATTGTCTGTGTTATGCCATGATAAGAGGATATGTCAAAGCACATTTTTTATCATAATCTAAAAATCAAAGTGAGCAAGCGAGTCAAGAAAACTGTTCTACCCTCGTTTATGTTGTTGTCACTGCCTTCCTCTCAATCAAGAGCATGATCCTCTCAGTCCTCGTCGTGGGAAAGACTGAAAGACTGAAATTACATAGCTCTCATGGTGGACTATTTTGAGCTCCCAAAGAGAGTGGCAGAGGGCAGGCGACAGGTTTTAGTGACTTGTTTGTACTTAGTGTAGGCGAACCCCTCTCGTCCCAGCACGTCTGCAGCCTTCAACTTTTTACTGCTTGAGCACTTTGCAATCATAACGGGGAGAGGAGAGGAAGAATGCTCTGCACTACATCGCCAGGTGAGTGTGTCAGCACTCCCAACTCTAGCCAGGTGTGTCTTGTGTAGTCTAGACTTTTATGATAAGGGGTGGGTGCCTCCACTCAAACAGGCAGCTGTCATTACAGTACAAGCTGTCCTCAAGTCTGTCAGAGATGATATTCATCATTCTCGAGAACGATGACACAACATTAGAAGCTTTTATTAACAACACATTTGGTCAATTTTGCTTGAGGTCTTAGGTTTTATGTTTAAATATGTCCAAAATGTAATCTTTCCTCTATTGTTTTCCATTATACCCTTAAATGCACATGACTTCTACTTAACTATTGTGCAATGAGTTTGGGTTATTTAATAAGTTTGTTAATAAGTTGTGAAACCTTTTAGAAATTAGATATGTAGGGCATTGCCACATACTGATTTGCATTGACTCCATATTTATGAAACTTTACAACTTATATACAAAAAATCTTGCAAAAGAAAAAGAAGGCTAGTGGCTTTTAAGGAAGAACCGTGAGAGTGGCGTGTTTAACCAATTATTAAGCAATTGTCTTTTTGTTAATCATATTGAAGGCTTTGTGAGATTAGAGACTTAAAAGAACTTACACTTCTATGGAAATGCAAAAGATGGAGAGGTCAAAGCTCAGACCGTCATGCATGAGGTCCACATGTGGGGCTAGATCACCATGAGGTTGCCCCCTAACCCTGCTGAACCGAAGGGGTCCAAGCGCCCAGTGTGATGAATGAGACGTTTGTTTCCCGGGGCGAGGCATGAGTAACTATGTGTGGCATCTGTCTAGTTTAAATTTAGTGTAACTGAAGCTACCGCTGGCTGCGCTGTATCAACATGTCAGAGGCTGCATTACACTAGAGAGAAAGCTGTTGAACTCCTGCATTTAGCTTTATTTTTTTCTTTCTTCCTTTGGTCCCCTTTTACTACAAGGCAGGGCGCGCTACACAGGGATTAGGATGGATTGAGTCCCATTTTATTTTAGGCTGTCCCTCAGCGACATTTCAGCCATGCTAATGTTTGGTATTGGCACCTCTACCACATGCAGTTTATCCTATTCCACTCCCATTTTGGGTCAATTGATCAGGTGTGAAATATTCTTGAATGAGATATTAACGATATTGATTGTTATGGGGCCTTTTGTTGACTAAACACAACAGTTTAAGGTTTTAGATGTGATAGTTAAGAAAATATTGTGATCTAAAACTCAGAGGAAAGCAAGATTGCAGTAGTCATTTTAAAAATGTGATGCGCAAGTTCAAAGATGATGGTTGCCTTCCGATTTTGGCCAATGTGTTTCAGAAACAATGGCCTTACACAAAAGGAAAGAGGTTTTAACAACATGAACTTTTGATCAATTTAGCATATTATGCTGTAAAGCAGTGGTTCTTAACTGGTGGTCAGGACCCAAAAGTGGGTCATGATTTTCAGTGGGTCGCGAAAGTGTGCCAGGATAAAAAAGCGTAAAAAAAAAATCACTTTTAAAACATGTTTGTTTTGTTTCATCTCTTGGGTCGTGATTTCTTATTTAGGAGTTGGTTCTGGGTCCTGAGGCTAGACCAGTTGAGAACCACTGCTGTAAAGAGTAAACATGAATTGGATATCTGCTGTAGAGATATTCCAGTCATGTATGAACATGTATGGATTTGCAAGGATTTTTGGTATACATTATTATAATATATCTATTTGAACCAGGTTGGAGGATTTTGGAGACACACTTGCCTTCATCAGTGGTATTTATTCTCTGAAACCTATTGTGTGCGAAGGTCAAGGCTTTTCTCGCCAACTTTCTTTGCTTTGTATTTCTCCCACTCTCTCTTTTACTTTCACACATTTAGGCAGACAATGGCTTCTTTCCTCTTTCTCTTTCCTCCACTCTGGTTGCCTTTTTTTCAGGCACATGCACAGTCAGCCTTGACAGATTGTTACAATGTCACCACTGCTAGCAGTAGCCTCTCTTGTTATCTCCTCGGGGTTATTATTGCCTGGAGGTCAATCTTCTAATGCACTGTAGCTGTCTTTGTCCATTGAAGAATAATACACAACCTATGTGACACCTTTTGTGCAAGTATGTGCAAAAATATACAAAATATACTAGGTTAGGGTTGAAGATATGTAAAGAGGGTAATAGATTGTATATGCTTGTGTTAGGTTGCATCTTGACTGAAGCTGGGATACTTACAATAAATGAATGCTTTTTGTGGTAGCTGAGAGGAAGGGCTCTTCTATTTTCCTTGTTTTGTAAATAACATTTTTAGAGATACCCTACTTCTGCTCAGTTCTGGACTCAATTTAAGTTGTCATGTGGACTACATTAATTGTGATATATAATAATCCTCATCCTGAACTGATGCAGTAAATGGTGAATCACAGTATTTATTTACTGTACCTGATGCAAAGTCTTAATATTGCCATTAGCTATATGGCTCTAGTTTGCTTTGGTTATAGCTAGAGATGTAAATCACCAGTTTCTGATATAAAAATTCTTTGGACAACAATGTGACCTCTACTGATGTCACAAAGTCTTCCATGATTGCATTATGATTAGATTTGATTCAGGGGCCTGGGATTGATTTCATATGATATTTTGCACATCTTCCCCTTTTATAGTGAAAATGTTTAAAAAAAAAATCATTTAGCATTAGGGCCCCTGTTTACTTCGTTATCTTTGTTTATCTACAGAGCCTGTATCAGATGCTACTAACACTACTTAAGTTACGAGTAGATAGCGTGAGGAGATCATTTTTCCATACTGTTTTTTAGATGCCGATTGTGTACTGATAAAAACAAAAGACAAATGCCAGTAAATGGTCTGTAAATAAAGCTGGGTGGCCCACCCATGTGTAGTCTATGTCCCAAATATTTCCACACAGCTGTTTTTCCCTAGGGAGGAGTTAATACCTTCTGTCTTTATCTTGGATACTTTCTATTATTGGGAAGCTGTGGCTCAGTTGTAGAGTGGTTGTCTCACAACTGGAAGGTTGGGGGTTCGATCCCCAGCTCCTGCAGCCACATGTCCAATGTGGCCTGCTTCATCAGTGGCGTACAAATGGGATTTGTTTATACTGGGTTGTAAAAGCACTTTGAGTAGTCAGCAGACTAGAATAGCTATACAAGCTCAAGTCCATTCACCATTTACCATTATCTACCTGTCACTAGCTTGTTTGAAAGTTCAGGATGACACAATGCTGGGCAGAAACTGACAGACGTGAAGTGGGAATTTCAATGGCATCAAAGGCATATCTTAAAGATGATGATGTTGAGCAATGTTTTGACTTCCATCAATTTGATTGGATAATTCTTTAACTGATCGATGTATCTATCCAGATTTAAGAATCATTACACATCTACTGATAACTGTCAAATGTGTGTGTCATTCGACTTCGTTGTAGGAAAAGATACTCCGGCTCATAAATGTTTGTGAGGTCCCTCAGGGCTCTATCTTGGGTCCATTTTTGTTCCTTTTGTGGGGCATATAATTAAAAGAGAACACTGTAGCACTTTCCCACCTGGTTCTTGCTTCTTTTGCTTTCAACTCTCACCCATCATCTTCCTCTCTTCCTTCTCTTTGTACTGACATTCTCTCACACACATATAGTATTCAACTAGAAAACAACATATAATATGATGAAAATAAAACAGATTTTTTTTTGTTTAACCTTTATTTACAAGGAAGTCCTGGCCAAGGCAGACACACAATATGTGTCACACAAAGAACAAACAAACAAACAACAAGCAAAATTAATGTGGTGTTGAAATAAATTGTTTGTCTTTGATGCATCGATGCAGGGACATGACATAAACGATGCTGACGAAAGTTGGAAAAAAAGCATCTGCCAACCGCCAAATGCAGGTGTTTTGCGCAGCGTCGAGTAGGTTTGTTCAACCTAGTGACTAAACAAAAGTAACGTAGGCTCTGACCACAGTGCTCTTCCGCCTCCTCGTTTCAGTGTTTACTATGATGGGCTCTGAACTGGAATGGCTTGGCTCTGTGTCTCTTTAGCCGACCGCAGCACGGACTAGCATCATCATTACAGCGGGTCTACCTGCTGAAGGTGTGTTTAAACTGATGTCTTGCTGTCTTAAGTCACTTACACTTTATCACCTGATTCTTGCTCTCTCTCCTGACTCCATCCTGCACTTTATCCTTCTCTCCATCTCTATCCTCCGCTCTCCCTTTTTGTGCTATTAACCAAAATGCAACCAAAACAACCAAAAGGAGAATTTATAATGTAATCAGATATATAAATTGGTCCATTTAAATTTGTCACATTATTTTTATTGATTATTTGGCTCCTGGGGAAAGTGCATTCAGTTAGAATCACTTGGGTTTTACTCTCTCACCTGAACCAGCCTGCTTTATATACAACAACATATTATTTTTGAGCCACATTTGCGCCTCATTTTCAAAATGTATCATTTGCCTACAGTGATAAATGCAAACAATATAGAAACCGATGACCAGAGCTTGCAGCAGTCCTTATAGTTGTCTGTCCACTTTGTAATTGGAAAGTGGCTTTAGAGCAGCGGCAGGCAGGAGTCAAATAGTCTTTGTTTACTTGCTTGATTTTCCCCGCAAGAAATTTTGTGCAATTAGAGAGCATTTGCCTTGCTCATCACACATTTTGGTCTGCTTGTAAATGTATCTGTGTGAACTAGGGGTTTCCCACTACTTCTTCTCTCCCTACTGAAATGGCGTACTGCAGCCTTAAAGTCACTACACCGGAGTGTGTAACACTGTTACTGTGTAAAGAACATTGGATATAAAACCTTTTAAATGAATGTTTTATAACCCGTTTAAGGATTTTTTCAACTGTCTCTTACAGCTAAGTTTTTAAAATCTAACAGATACGACTAAAATGATTTGGACAATAGCTAAGTTGGTCATCATGTATGTATTTATTTATATATATTTATTTATTAAGAATAATAATAATAAAATTGAACACATTTTGTGTAGACACTAACATAGGATTTAAGCTGCTGCTGCTGCCTTGGTAATATGCTGCTTACACCACACAAACTGTATAGTGTCATTGTTAACTAAGGCTTCTGTGTTTTCAGACCCCTCAAATATTCTTATTACATTTAAAAAAAGTATTACCATTTCTCTGATCTTCTGTTCAGTACCAAAGTAAAACATCCTGAAGGCATTTAGTATTGATTTGTATTTGAAAGGGATCTTTGTGTGTTGGTGGGTATTTAGTTCAGGTGGTAATTTGGCACTCTGTGTTTATCCCATAATGTTATCTCTGCATGAGATTGTTAATTAGGATCTTAATTTAGCTGCCGGCATATGTTAACATTGGTCTAGGCTGCCATAGTTAAGCCTCTGCTGACTGGTGAATCTTCTGTGACTGCACAGAAAGGCTTTTTGATGTAACGCTAACATAACATCAAAAGGGGAAGACCATAAATGATTTTTACAAAGGTAGAATGAACATAATTTAACTGTATGTGTGCATTATACCATTTTATTATACCTAGACCTGGCCTGTCTTTTATTCCCCTACATTTAGATTTTTGTCATGACTGCTCTCAATAAATTCTATATGAACTCAGACCCAATCACCCACATTACAGGGATCACCAGTAGGTTTGGCACAACCCCAGTCAGGAAGGTTTAGGTGCAGGTCAACCCTAACGATACCTGTGTACATGTGCGTCACAGAGTCTGTGTTTAGTGTAGGCAACCAGCCAGCCGCAGAGTTCCTGGAATCCCCAGGAGGAAGGAATTACATTTGCTTATGTCAGGGCTCCTGGGAATCCCTGCAACTACACCAACCCAGATGTTAAAAATAGTCAATTAAACATAACAATTCTTTATAGTTTCACAGCCTTTCTTGAAAGTATATATTTTTTAAATGTAAAGTCGTTTTTTTTTTTCAATATTTATTTTTGTGCTTTTTATGCCTTTATTAGAGACACAGGACTGTGGATAGAGTTGAAAAATCAGGAAGAGAGAGGGTGGTGGAATGACATGCTGCAAAGGAGCCGCAGGTCAGATTCAAACCCAGACTGCCCGCTTTGAGGAATGAAGCCTCTGTTAAATTATTGTAAATTATTTGTTGCAATAGATACAGTCCGCATCCTGGGGCACGCCCACAAAACGTCACATCCGATTTGCGCTGAGGGGGAAAACAAACTGCTAAACACAATGCTAAAGTGCTGCTGTGTGCCCAAAAAAAATCAAAATCTAAGGTTTTATATTTTACCCAACCGAAGCACAGAGCTGAGTATGAGAGACGACAAGCGGGAGCACGAGATTAGTCGCTAAGTGGGATCCAAAATTCAAACGTGTATGCCTGTAGTCAGCACTGCAGCACTGCATTTGGGAACAACACTTCGGGCCGTTTAGTTGGATCATTCGTCCAGTCTTTTAAAACTTATCGGACAACAATTCCATCCTATTCTGTTCAGTTTATTAATATATCTTTCTTTGTCAATTGACAGTAATGAATCAATATGGGACATGACAGCTTGTAAGCGCTAGCATCGGAGTTCAACTATGACGCGCCGCCGACTGTATCTATACTCATGATCATGTCTTTAGTGTCAGTCACAGCCCCAGTTTTTAGTGCTACTGAAATCCCTGCCCTTTTGCTCCATTACATAAACATCAAAACTTGATTCATTTTGCACAGTGAGGTGTACAGATTTTATATTAGGAGCAGATGTATCAGTCATTTGTAGACACCTTGAGACGAGCAAAGTAAAATGTATGCTTCTTTATCTCTGAGCTTAAAAACTTATTTTTAAACTCATGTTGAGTTGATTAAGTGGACTGATACAGTTTTAATGCCAATAGCTTGTCTTCTGTGAAAACACAGCTTACAAAGGCCTGCAATGCTAGAGAAACATCTACAATAATTTTGCATGGGTATAGAGTGATTTGCATTTGTTTTATCAACCAAACTTAATATGACGTTCTTTTTTAGCAGGTGTTTATTGAATTCTTATCTGAGTTTTTGTGCAATGTATCCCATAAGGCTTATAGTTGGTGGTGTGTTGGCACACTTTTGTTGTGGTCTGTTGGTCTGCAGCTCTTGAGAAGAGCTGAAAGAAGAGACTGGACTGAACACAAAGCCTTCTGTACAGGGGATGTAAGCAGAGCCCGCTCTAATCAGTCTGCTTGACCACCACAAAGGGAACCCTGGCTAAGGTTACATCCTAGCTCAAGCACGGTGTGGTGTTGGTGCTTGTGGGTAACCTAAGACAATAATACCTGTTGGGGTGTAAGAACACATACACACAAACATTCATGCACACACACACACACACACAGAAGAACACTCACATATGTTTCCCGTAGATCATCACAAAAACACACAGGAAGGCACAGGGGTACAACCACAGGAACACAGGAACACACACATATCCATATACCACGACTCACACTTTTTTACCCTGACGCACATGCACATTAACACATAAAAGAGGTAGACAGAAAGATTGTGGGCGCAACAGCAGGAACCTGCTGAAGTAAAGGGCCTTTCATCTACTCTTGGAGAGCCATATCCCCCCTCTCTCTGTCTCTCTCTCTCTCTCTCAGTAGTAAAGTGCACTTTCTCAGAATGTGTGCCTGTATGTCATTGCTGGTCAGAGGACCCTGACACACTTTGTGTGCAGTGACAGTAGGAGGAGGGAGGAACAAAGTCTGTGCGGATTATCCACAACGCGAGAATCCAAGGCAGTGTGACGGTCTGCCCAGAGGTGTTTTTAGGTTTGTGTCAAGGAGCCAAGTGGGATGCCACCATCACCATCAGGTTGTTCCATGTGGCTACATTGAAAACACAAAGGTTTTTGTTGTTCCTGTTTGTCACAAACATCCAACAAGCTGCACATCACAGAAACATCTCCCAGTGAGGAGGAGCTATTATTGTCTTAGGTACAGCAAAGCCTATTAGAGATCTTTATTTAACCAGATTGGCTGTCTGATGTATGGACACTTGAGGAGTGTGCGCAATCAAGGCCATTCATAAAACAAGAGTAGCTCTGCTTGCTTGTCTTCTCTATCAATTGTCTCTCCTCTCCTCTCCTCTCCTCTCCTCTCCTCTCCTCTCCTCTCCTCTCCTCTCCTCTCCTCTCCTCTCCTCTCCTCTCCTCCCACCACCCACCCCTTCTTTCACACTGGATGGTTTAAGGTAGCAAGCTAATCTTATCTCATGGCAAGGAGAGGGCTGTGGACCAGGTAACATGGTCGTCCCCTGTCTGACCCATATCTGTGATCTGTGTAATCACTCTCTTAAACATAGTTTATAATGGTTAGAAATATGCCAAAGTAAGCAAATTGATGGATTGTTCGTGGCGTCTTATCTTTAATATTTATTATGAAACTCTCGACAATAACCATACAGCGACTGTGGGACAGACAGTGGAACAGAAATGTGTACATGACACACAAAAATTATTTATACTTGAACTTAGAATTTTAAATGTAAGGCAACCCAACAGAAGGATTTCTAATCTGTTATCCGAGCAGAGTGAGGAAGAGACAGTCTGGAGACTGCTCTTATTACTTTAACCAGGCCAACATAGACATCTAATACAAAGTACCAGACTCTAATCACATGACTTTTTAAAATGTATATTTTTTATATTTTTGATTTGATATTGGGTAACTGACGACTTGCCATTGCCAAAAAAATGTTTTTAACATTGCGGCCAAACTGCAATTCTTTCTACTTGTTGACATTAAACAGGTAGTTAGGTGACCACATTTTACCATATTCAAAGCATACTTAATTTTCACTGCGACTACTTTCAATTAATTTGCGCTCCCCATTTGCAAGCAATTAGCACATCATTTTCTATGGTAGCAGCTCGTCACTCAGTCAGCACCTGGGACTGCCCTGCCTTGCACTGAATGATCATTATTTTATATTTACTTAGTGTGATTCAACAGAGTTTAATTAAGCCCATCAGGTCCAACAAATCCTGAAAAATCCAGAAATTCAGTGAACAATGCTGATTAATAAGACAGTTTTCTAATGATATAAAGCATGTCAATGAAAATAAAATGTTAATGTGTATTCAACAACAAGGGAACCTAGCGTCTGCAGGGAGAATCTCTTTTTAAATCATTTATGCTGATTCGTCAATTGTCTCTAAATAGTTTTAATACTGATTTGTTGAGTTGCAAGAGCAGCTTTTTTCTTTTTTTTGTGGATTAAAGAGGAAGAAAGACAGAAAGACACTGATGTATTTTCTCTTTCATATCTTGAGGGGAGAGGGAACATTGTGATACCAAGATAAAACAACAAACAATGGAAGTTAGTAAGTCAATTACTGGTGGTGTTTTTTTGTTTTCTTCGAGAACATGGTGATGCCTTTGAAATACCTTCCCCTCATTATCGATGAGTGTGTAATTTCTGCTTTAATCTTATTTTGTCTCTTTTAATTTACTCTCTTCCTCTGTTCACTTCATGGTATCTCCTAGGTCAAGTTGTCATTTAAAAGAGTGCAGTCTTTTCTTTTTTGTACAGCCCCTTTCTTTTCCTCTCTCCTCTGCTGTTCTTCTCTTGCTCCCTGTCAGTCAGTCGGTTGCTGTCGTCAGAGGATCCACTGCTCGGTCTTGTGACATGCAGGCAGGGCCAGTGGAAGCCTAGCAGCTATAAATAAAGACATTGCTGCTATGCTGCTGTTGGGTTAAGAGGATAGAGGGACAGAAACCAAAATGATTTTACTTTTCTAAAAACTTTGTTTAGACTTTCCTTAATGTCTGATAAAAAAAAAGAAAAGTCATCATTTGTATGTGGTCATTGTTTAAAGTCCTTTTCTGAAGGATTCGTCTTACCTTCAACAGTAAAGCAGAAGTCAAAAGGGCCAACAAACAGTACATGACAAGAAGGCAATGGTTACATGACGCTTGCTTTGCTTTTACTTTTTATGTTGCAATTTAAAAAGGCTGTATTCTAGGTTCTTTATTTTATTTTGTAAAGTTCAGTTTTGATTTGGTGATTGGCACTGGACATAAGTAAGCATTGAGTTTGAAATTTGGATCTTCTGCTCTACTTGATGGACGAGCAGCTAAACTTTAAAGTGAAAAACTGCATTGAAAAAATACAAATCTTTTAAGCCAATGTTTGTTTTTATATTAGAGATAAACCTCACTTCCCCATGTGTTCCAATCTGAGAATGTCTCTGGATGTTAAATGAACATCTCACATGTGAAACATGGGGAGTAGAGGGGTGGGTACTCCCAATGAAAGCAACAGAGCATATCCAATGAAAATGTATCAATAAGCTCTAACAGAGTTGCACCAATGCGGACAATGGGCTCTAGTCTATTTGTTTATGTGTGGGAGTGTGTTTGTGTGTGTGCTTGCTGCCTGTGCCGGATGACCTTTGGTATAAAAATAGCCTGTCGGCGCTAGCTGTGATGACAGCCGACAGCACGCATCGTTGTGTGAATTTGTTTCCTGAGTAGTGCTGTTCATCGGTTATTCCTCTTGGAACAATGCCTGAGCAGCACTGTGGCATCTCATTTCCTGACACTGGGCTCTATTGTAAATGTAAACTCAAGGTGCAACGGCACATGGGTCTGTGGCAAGCCTGGTTACAGTTTAGAACAGGATTGTGTATAAACAGTGGTGCAACAAGATGAACACAGTTGTAATATTAGGAATGCATTTAGTGATGGTTATGATTGAATAACAGGTTAGATACCAATGGCTGATGTCTTCATGTATTTTGTTTGATCTGCATAAACACAACCTTGGCTGTGCTACTGTCACTACTGAGTGTGGCTTTAAGAGCTGTGACACAGCAGTCTTTAAACTGGTTCTGTTTTTACCGAAGGTATGTGTTAACAACATGAGCTTATTGACAACTATGATATTTGCGTTAGATAATAACTGAAGCTAAACAAAGAACATTAAGTAATAACCATCAGTTTTCCCTTAAATGATTCTCAGGATGTGTATCATAATGTTATCTTCCTTTTCTTCTGCCAGATCTGGAGCCTGATGACAACACATCATTCTACATCCTAAATGTGGGCCAGCCCCAGTCTATGGTCACCAACCACCAATCTATTGGCCTGACTCGTCATGGCATGCAGTCCCATTCCCAGGTCATCAGCAGCTCCCCACGCTTTCAGTCGCACAAACCAGGATCTGAGCCTCCCAGCTATGAGGCACACGACTCCAAGTACGGCACCTCCCCTCTGCTTCCCTCTGCTCCCGTGGTGGCACCCAAGGCCTTTGAGTGTCCCAGTATACAGATCACCTCCATCTCCCCCAGCTGCCAGCAGGAGATGGATGCCAACGAGGATGATCTGAGAGCCAATGGGCCTGATGGGGACTACCACGGTGATAGACCGCTGTCCAGGGACCACCTGTATTTACCCCTGGATCACTCATATCGGGACTCCTCGCTCAGCCCGAGCCCCTGCAGTAGCCTCTCCTCTCGGAGCTGGTTCTCTGACGCCTCCTCCTGTGAATCATTCTCACATGTGTACGATGATGTTGACTCAGAGCTAAATGAAGCAGCTGCCCGCTTCACCTTGGGCTCCCCACTTACTTCCCCGGGCTGTGCCTCCCCTCAAACCAGTGGCGTTTTGGAAGAGCAGCCACACTGGCAGCACCACCACCCTGCCTTTGTGCACCACTCACAATCAATCAGCCTCTCACCCAGACAGTCCCCCTGCCACTCGCCGCGTACCAGTGTCACTGATGAAAATTGGCTTAGCCCCCCGACCACCTTCCAGACCATCCTCACGTCCCACTTCACCCTGTGGGAAGAGGCGCCATTCTAGCGCTGACATCTGCTACTCCAGCTCGTTGTCTCCTCACCATTCACCTACACCTACACCAGGACCCTCACCCAGGGGCAGCGTGACAGAAGACACCTGGGTTGGTAGTCCTTCAGTAAGCATGTCACCCTTTCAGTGCTGCCCATCTGAGGTCGATATCCCATCCAAGACAAGGAAGACCTCACAGGACAGAACAGTTATGCAGACTGGGAAAGGGGAGCAAGGGCTGGATGATCAAGGAAACATGTCTCCAAATCTTGACTCGCCTTCAGACGAGGCCCTGCACAGCCTGAAGAAGGACGGGCCAGGGGAGCAGTTTCTCTCAGTGCCCTCCCACTTCTCATGGAATAAACCCAAGCCTGGTCACACACCTATATTCAGGTAAATGTGCTGATGTTGCGCAAAAAGCAGAAAAAGGGGGAACAAACTCAATATAATCTTTTCTTAATTCAGCACCATCTCGTAGATGCAGTCAGCTAAAAATAATCCAGTTAAGATCCAGTGGAAGAGAAGGTTTGGGAAAATTAAATAAATATGTATATATATTTTTAAATGTCAGCAAGGACTTTCTCAACTTGTTGAAACAACTTTCTGTTGCAATCATTAATTTTCTACTTCCTGTTTATATGTGAATTACTTTGTTACAGTTGTTGTAAACACTGTAAACACACACAGTTATGGCTTGGCAAGAAAACTCATGCAGTCAAGTTTAACAATAGAACTACGTGGTAAAGGTATTTATTGACTTTTATGTGCTGTCATAAAGATTGACAACCATTTTTGATCAAGGAAGAAGTGTAAATATTGCCATGCAATAAATAAATGCAATCAGCAAGATGGATAAATCTTATGGCTGTAGATAAAACTTTAGATCAGTGTTCAGTAATCAGGGAACGTTGAACTTAGTATCAACAGTCCGGCCTAGTCAAACCGCAGAGTGACACAAGTTGATCAGTAGGTGGATGGATAAAAACTAATAGCACCAGCCTTTCCTAGCATACACACATGTAAACACAGGCACACATCTCCACATGAAGGAGTGATGGGTGCAATCAGAAAGTCATGATTGACTTTTTTTAGAGGCAGAGTCTGCTGGGCTGTCTGTTCTCCAATGTGTGCAGCAGATGAAGACATGGCCTTGTTTGTATTCACTGGCCCCTAGCACTGTAAATCAGTACGGGGCACATATGGCAAGAGGGACACCACACGCACGCACGCACGCACGCACGCACGCACACACACACACACACACACACACACACACACACACACACACACACACTTGCTTGGAGTTGGTAGCTTTATTATGACAAACACAGCAGCTACTACTTTGTTTTGAAACTCTGCTGTTTACCTTTACCTTGATCTACAAAGATTTCCTGAGGAGCCTTTATAGAATCTGTATACAGTGCACATTCTATCCGTTGAATGTCAAAATACGAACTATACATTTGCTACATGTCAAATGACTGTAGTTGTCATAGTGTGAAAATGTACCCCATTAAAACTAAAATAGATCTAAAAGACACAAGAGGACACAAGACTACATTATAGTTATGTAGTGGTAACAAATAAAAAATGAGGGGTGTCAAACTATTTATTTTTTTAATCGCCATTAATTGCTGAATTTCAACATTTGATCGGTATTAATTGCACTTTTCATTGTTTTTGCATTTCATATCAGTTTTTGTTATGCTTTTATTTTCTAATTAATACATTCGTAAGCTAGGTACTTTACTTCCTGTTTGGATGAAAACCTGTTTTATTTTGAAAGAAAATAAGGAACTTCCCGTCGACAGAAAGTGACTGCATTAACTTAACCACGGAAAAGGAAAATCGCTATGGATTAAAAACTAAATGAAAAGAGCTAAAGGGGACAGTGAAAAAGTGAAAGGTTTGACATTACAAGGTGCATAGTACTTCTGACTCATCAAGTGAGCCATCTGGGAGTTTTTCATGTGAAATGAGACAAGCAATAGTGAAGCACTGTTGCTATTTTCCATCACTGTGAGAGCAGGAAGACGCTACAGCAACTTAACTATGGTGTGCCAAAAGGGACAAACTATCACGCGATTTATGTGATAAAAAATTGTATGTGTTAATTTGAGAACTTAAAGGAGCACTATGTAACTGAAACGTAGCCTTTAAAATGGGTAAACACGGAAGTTTCCATGTTTATCAGCTCTGCATCTGTCTAGAAACCTTTCAGCGCTCTAACCTCTCTCCATTTTTCAAAGCATCTCCAAAATGTATCGTCGTTTTACCACGTTTCTGGTCGTTGAGCTTATTAGAAAAATGCAGAGGCATTTAGATCGGGTAGAGTCAGTTACTGTATATCTGTTAGTTTGCCCGCTTCCATCCCTGCAGCACCTGTTGGTTTGCTGTTTGCCTGGCAAACCAAGGGGCGTCCACAACGGACTTGTGGGGGTGCCTTAAGACCGCCTACCTTCTCTGTGCTTTGGCTGACAGTCCAAATAAAAAAATAGATCAGAGTGCAGTGTTTGATGTTCTGGGGAAGATCTCCAGACCCCTTCTTACCTGATGCTGCCAACTATTAGATGGCAAATATTAAACTATTTCATGGTATCGAAAAGGTGTTTTGCGAAAAACAAATACATATTTAAATAGACTTCACACAGTATTTGTGTACTTAAAATTTAATGTGGAAACTAGCTTGTCTGAACTGCACGGGAACTTTCAAAATAGTCTAAAAAATAGAATTGCAATAAAATCGTGATCGTAATCCTTCCATAAAAACGTGATATATTTTTGCACACCCCTTAGCTGTATACTATGAACTATTTTACAACAGTCATAAGTCAGTTTACAAAAGCTCTATATAATATCAATGGGCCTGTATCACTCTGTGTCAAATATGTTACGTAGAGTTCAAGTCAGTGTACCAAGCTTAGGCTAGAATTGTATTATAAAATAAGCTAGAGCCAATATATCACTGGAATAATTGAAAGTCTGTATTTTGCTAATTTGCTTGAATGAATGAAGGGGACAAGTATTTTATTTGATGAGGAATTTTCATTTGAATTTTGTTTTCGGCAGCAGAGGTACACATTTTGTAACTGGCTAAAGGGTGTTTACTTACTGGTCTTCCATACGGCAACAAGTAAAGTTATAAACTAAAGTTTAATTTCTACAACTAAAAATGTGACTCCAAAATTCACGTGACAGCTTCAGGTGCAAGATACATTATTCAATGGAAATAATTGATGTTTTTTTCAGACTATAGAGATAACAATGCAGGTTGTTGGGATTGGGTTGGACTGGGCACCCTGACACCCTGGATAGACATTTGAGAAAGGTTATGCTATGTCATGACATGGGCCGCTGTTCCTGCACTGCTGTCACAAAGCTCATATTTCCTATGTTCTACTCTACTGTTACCGTAGCAGCCACGCAAACCCACACTTCCTGGGCCGTTATGTCATGGCTGCCATGAGGAAACATATGGGTTAGGAGGATGCCTCTATTGCACTGTTGTAGAATTTAGATAGAGCTGCTGATAGCCAAACCCATGTTTTAAAAATCAAACTCAAATATATTTAGAGCATGCCTTCTTTTTTTTCTTCTTTTTTTTACAAAATTTAAACATTTCCAGTGACTTTTATGGAATAGGAATAAACAGAAAAATGTTGGTTATGTGCCTATATAAACATATCATACTTGGCCTAAAGAAGCCGTTTTAAAAGCTTTCCATGTTTATTGTGGTAGGAGAATCTGTAGCATGGAGCTCGTCAGGTTTCAGACCACAAGACTGCATTAAGCTGATCAAAACCAAAAAAACCAGCCGTGTTCATTATCATTCCAAAATGCAGTCTTTCCTTTGGATTTGGTGGCAGTCTCTAAGGTAGTTCTTGAAGTGAAGTAGCTCCACTGAAAGCCTGAATAACATGTTTTTAATTCAATGTGATCAAATGTGTCTGAACATGGCCAGCACTTGACAGTCATTTGGAAAACAAAGAATTAAGGGAGTCAATCCTGTTGGCTTAAAGTTTACAAACTTTACCTCAAAAATGTGCTGTCAAATATCTGTCATGCAGTGCACTCGCATGCTAGGAGCCTGTACCGCCTCCAAATAAAAGCATAGGCCACCATGTAAAGGGTGGATGGAGAGCCTACAGTGGCCAACACTGAAGAGATCAGAGAGAAGCATGAGGTGGGCCCATTAGACTGCACGTGCCTGCAACTGCCTGTCACTGACTCAGGCCTAGCATACACAGCCATAGGCATACAGACACACATGCATGGACACGTTGGGAGTGTGCATAATCTAGGGTTGTGTATACATACACAAGAAAAGACAAGTTGCCTGACAAAACACCTGGGTGACCCACATACAGCCTGTGTTGTCCCAAACTACGCCTCTTTGATAATGAATAATTTATTTTGTATACTTGCAAGATGTGATAAGGGATTTCATTGTGGCTTTTACTACAATCCAAGTACCCTGCCAAGGTAAACCTATGTACTGTTGTAGTGACTGAAGGGGTATGAAACTGTGTAAACTAATACATTAAGCCCTAGTGTTAATCATACATCTTTAGAAAACTTAGTTGACTAAACTGCGGATTAGTAATGTAACAACTTGGTTTATATAATTGGAAAATGAGACATAAATATAACAAGAAAGGAAAATGCTTTTTTTAAAATTTATTTTTCCCTTTGATTATTTTTTTGACATGACTACAATCAAATAAGCCAAAAGATGCATGTGGCCTTAAACTCTAAAATCTACTTTTTTACTGGATTTTGTCGGTTGTTTTTCAGTATGATGAAATAAAATATAATCAACAACATTTGGAAAAGATTAGGACTTTGATGCTAATCGTTGATTCCAGTGTTTACAAAATGTTTTTGGGGGAATACTCAACTAATGCACTCAGACTGAGGGACCCAGTTTATCTGTGGAGAGGCCAGAGAATTTTTAGTTTTGAGTGCAGCTGTTCAAATATGATTGTGGCCTACACAGACAAAAAAAGATGCAGCGAGGAAAAACACACAATGCCAGCTCCTGTGGTGCACTGCACGTGTAATTTACTCTACAGTGTTCACAGACTCACACTCACAGCCATTTACTCACTGTCTGACAGACACTCTCATCCCACCAGCCATTCACTGACCCACACTGAAGACTCACAAAAGAAAAGCCCCTTTAGAAAGTGATTCATCCAAAAAGCTTAACATGGCTTATTACAAGTGTTATGTTTAAGAACAGAAGTAGTGCATGTGGGCATTCCAGTGATTCATCATCTGCTGGGGCTAAGTACTGCATGTTATACTCCCATTTGACCTATTATACTGTCTCTGAACATGAAAGGGGAATACTTCAGGTTTTACAGTTTTCAGAACAGACCTTTTTATCAACCATGAAGTACAGCAAGAGGTTGTCTTGATTGACCCTACTCTGGGATTTTGCATTGATTAAAATACCTGAACTAAATTATTAAAAAATATGGAAAATCATATATCAAAGCTTTTATATAATTTGTGTATAATCTGTGTGCATGCTTGTGGTCTTTTTTTCTCCTCAGGACCTCCTCACTGCCTCCTCTTGATTGGCCATTGCCAAACCAGTTCGGCCAGTATGACCTGAAGATAGAGATGCAGCCCAAAGCCCACCACCGAGCACACTATGAGACAGAGGGCAGCCGAGGAGCAATCAAGGCAGCATCCGGAGGCCACCCAGTTGTCAAGGTAACAAATGGGGACATTTTCACACACGTTTGGGTAACATTGTACTACCGGATCCGAAGCAGTGTTAAAAAAAATCGGAAACTGTGAAGACTGTTATTCAAATACGGATGTGCTTAGTGGAAGAATTTTTTCCTCTGACATCATATGCAAATGAAAACCCCAAATCTCTTTAACAGAGCAAGAAGTGTCCGTTCTCTGTTCTGTTAAACACATTGGAACACTGATGTGTACGTGTTACTAGGGATTACATTTCTCTCTGTGGTCAGGACTGATTTATTCAACAATAATAATAATAATAGCAACACTGCACCAAGCATTCATTATCTAACTCCCAGTGTATTGACCTCATGCAGAAGGTAATCCCCAGATGTGGGGATTACTTCAAACATTTTTAATCATCTCACTTTGAACTAGGAGAAAGTTTCATACTTATAATACAATGAGCAATGTTTGCAATGTATTATAGCTCAAACATCAGCCGCATGTTGTGAATGAGAACATAACATTAATGGTTTCATTTCATATATTTGCATGTATGTATTTGTCACACATGGGTCCTCTACCATAGCTAGACTGTAAATCCACCTGTTGAGGCAGGAAGCCACCCAGGCAGGCAGGCAGGACTCTGTCACTGCAGCCTAGTCAGCTGGTTGTCATCTGATAGCACCTGTGAGAGACTAGGTGAACCTGCACAAAGCTCGGGCTGCTGCGGGAGAGCGGAGGATATCAGTCCCATTAATTTTTCAAAACCACAGTGACAAGCTTCCTTTGTGTGTATGATTAAGAGCTGGACCATTACAACAATGGGACTTCCATCCATTCTACCAGTGTTACAGTGGTTCCTATATCGATACTGAATAGTCATATTGTTTCATGGACGAAATGTTCATAAATGGTCAGAAAGTGCACTGTTGCTACACACCACATACAAGATCTGATAGTCTTGTGAATAATTAAATAAGTATACAGTATTCTATCTGTGGTAAGAAAAGCACATCCTCATGTTTGTATATGATTTATTCATATTTTGATTTTCTTATTAGTGTGTTGTAAATGATTGGTACTTCACATTGTAGATAGGGATTTCCTTAGCATTTATTTTGCACACTAGACAAAGTTTAACAGTTTTGAAAAGTATGTTAAACAGTTGTGTATAGAAACATTTTCCAATACAAGTAAGGAAGGCTAATTCACTGCCATTTGTTTTTGCATTAGAAACAGCATGTGTCCTCATACATGCAGTCATGCAGGCTCCCTCCAGGCCAATCATTAACCATTTCAACCTCAGTTAGACCAAGATTCTATCCTGCCATATGTGACGATGCATAATTTATCCGCCAAATTTTTTTCAACCGAGCGTTTGCCACGCTTGCCCTCATTCCCCATCCCCAGAGGGAAATGTTGGTTATAGCAGTTTCCTTGCAGAAGCTTGTGAGTAGAGCTTATATCTATCAATGTTGTGTCAGCTGGAAACTGGTCAACAGGATCTACACGCTTAGCTCAGATATTAGTGGTGTAACAGATCATAAGTATCACCGTTCGTATTGGACCACAGATCTTTGTCAAAGATCGGAACGTTTTTCGAATCTGCAAAAAATTTAGAAGATATTTATAATGTCACTTTTCTACTCCTCAGCTAGCCTCAAACTGTGCATTTTAACACACTAAATATCAACATGGATCTCCATGAATCTTAATAACATATTAAGATTCTCACCTCCTCAACTTTCTTGACCATATACAAATTGTTACAACTCCAATAATATTGTTACAAGCAGTTAGATTAACCTAATTACCATTTGACTCATTTTGAATTGTTCAAAATCAATGTTAATCAATGATAATGTGTTCTGTTTTATTGGACTGACTCTGACACACTTATTTGACCCTGACAGAGAAGTTTAACTACCAGAAAAATGTAAAGATGAAAACAAACATCTTGCCTGTGGGTCCTTTTTATGTTTCAGATGCTGAGCAGATGGCCTTTTCTGTTTGAGTCAGATAGCATCAGCAGTTGTCTAGCAGGTCTAACAGACAGTGTATTTACTAAACACCCACACCTTTATTGTTGGTGATCAAAACCTCTTTTCGATGCACAATGCAAAAAGAACAATTTTTAAAGGTTGTTTCTTTACCTTGTGAAGCCATTACTGTTGTTAAAGAAACAACATCAGTTCAACAAACAATCAAACACAAAGCATACCTACTCACACGCAGACACACGCAGACACAGAAAACACGTGTGTGCTTCTTCTTTTAGGGTTTGGATACATGGAGATGACAGATATTAAGCCAGCTGTACACGAAAACATGAAACTAAAGTAGATATCAAAGTCATACAGCCAATCATTGGGCTGTGTTAACAAGCTTGCATATAGCATTTTTCCCAGGTGTACTTCAGGTGTGAAGCTAGCTGTTCCCTGTGCCAGCATGTATGATTGCAGCTTCTCCAAAATTGAATGTAGATTTTTTTTTTTTTACCATGTTTTGGTTATTATAAATCAATAATTCTGCTGGCTAACACTAACACACCCTGAATACATATTGTACCTCTATGTCGCCTGCACCCTGCAGGACCTTTTCTTTTCCTTAGGTCTTGACTCTGGGGCTGTGACGTCACCAGATGACGGCATAGCTGCCATCTGGACATGGTGATGACTTCCTTTTGTGGCCACGCTGTTGCCCAGATCAATCCACCACTGAGCTGCTGTGTTGACAGAAAAATAAGACAATGTCTTGGAAGGGAGATGTGGGCCTTTGTGTAGTGTACATGTTTTAAAGATCTAAAATGATGTACTTCGAGTGTGTATGAGTAAGACAAGGGAGCTATTATGTCTTTATCGTATTGATGTATTAACCCTTAATTCTTCTGCGTTGTGTTTTTTCATCAGGCCTGAACAAACACTTTTTGTATGAGGCAGAATTATGGTAATGCCTGAAGTCTCTGGATAATTTCTTTTAGACTGGGATTGTTTTGCAAAAACAAACAAAAAACATCTCGAACAGCGTTGGTGCAACCACATAGTTTGTAACACCAATACTGAAGTTATGACCTACAGGTAAAGTACTGGCTTTAAGGAATTGTTTTACAGAAACATAATCCATTCCAAACATGGCATTAGCAAACTCTTGCAGAAAGGGCACATCTTTATTTTCAAATTCAAAAATAGTTTGAAGTTGTCTGTTTGCCCCTACGTGAAGCAACAACGCTTGGCTTTTGTATTTTGCTATTGGGGATAATTGTTAGTTGTTTTACTTATCAAGCTATGTTTAACAAGCTCTAAAGCAACTGTATTCTTTTTTGATGACATACTACATTGAGTATGAAGGCTTTATGTTGCCCTGTAAGCCTCTGAATTTTTATCCAGAGCGTTTGTCAGGTAGCTAAGTTTATTACATGGACCGTTAATTTCCACTTGTACTTTGTTTCTACTCTTCCACTTGCATCATTTTTTATTTTAAAAGCGATAGAGTATAGTGTGTGGTGCATTATTCTATTAGGTGGCATTTGAAGTAAATGTCACAATAGCTGGGCTCTGGCTGGGAAAAATAGATTTCAGTCTTTCAAAGGTTAAAACACGAGACAGCAGAGCGGTGGGATTGGACACCAACATGAACTGCAATTACTTGAGAGAACCGATGTGGGGGTGTTAACCAGATTCTGATCAGTCTGCCAATGGAGAGCATCCACTTCCTACAGTATCCAGACAAACACAGACCACAAAGTGTGAGAGTGTTTACTTTGAATGTTTTGACAGACATGATTCATTGCTCTGCGTTTTGTGATGAATGCTGTGTATTTATATGCAGATACTGATCCTCAGGGCTAATGATATTGTAACTAGCCACAGTGTAGCATTGTATAAGTTCATCTGTCAGCGATGTTTGTAAGGCTTTTATTCAACACAACATAGCAAACCATAATAGAGAGCATTCAACAGAAATTCTCTTCATCACAATCTAGTGCTTGCAAGAGAATTAAGAAATCTTGAACTCTTATAGTTGAAATAAATTATTTACAACAAACACATTTCAAAATGATGTGTATACAACATGCATTCTGCAGACTTAAAAACAATCATCGTGGTATTGATACAAAAAAATTGTAAATGTACATTTTAGAAGATATTTAAAAATGTAAACACTCCAGATGGTTCTCAAAATGTTAACCACCTGACTTTAAAAAAACAATTGTTCAGTGCATGCAGGATGGCCTTGCCTGTGCATGTCTGACAGGCTACTTTAGCCATTCCTCTGGGGCTTGCTGCAGACCATAATCGGTACACCTGTTGCTAGGAGACATATAAGTCCAAAGCTTCTCTGGCTGGCTGAGGTATCCTTGTGCGTATTTAACCAGCTTAATTGAGTGCTGCAGCCCCCACACAAATATAAGGAGCCCCACTGGTATTACCTGGTGCCATGGATAGAGGCAGGCAGACACAACAGAAAAGAAAATAGTTACAGTTACACATATAGCACTCAGTATTAGAAAACCACACTAACACAACTTAGGACATTGCTTAATTTCAAAAATTGAAGAAAGAAAACAGACAGTTGGAAAAATATGATGCCCATCTTTAAACTTGTTGCGACAGTTAATAAATCTAAATGAAGCCATGGTGTCTGGTAACAAGGATTTGTAATAGAATATGCCAGAAGCTGTCCAAGACAGTCATATATTTCCGCTGGCTCGGATGCATTAAGGGATTTTGATCCCAGTGATTGAATACGGGGCTATGACCCCATTACTGTCTGTTTCTGTCATGCACTCTCACATTTTAACCCTTTTCTTTTTTCTTTCCATCACTTTCTACCTGAGTCTTTCTGTAGTGAAGCCTTTGACTGGCTTCTCTCACAACATGGGTCTATCAATGGACTGGCTGTCATAATGGGCGACGGGACACAGACAGCAATGCAAAGTTATGCAGTTTGCACTGTGTGAACCGGCTGTGCATGTATATGGTGTAGCTTTGCCCTAGGGCTGTATTCGATGTAAACATGGTGGAAGCTCAGATCTCATTTGTTGTAATCAGGCTTAGTGCTCAGTGAGAAAACAGTCAGTGAGAGGCGAAAGAGAAAGAGAGGTGTGTGTGTAAGTGTGTGAGAGAGAGAGACACAGAGAGAGCAGGAGAAAGAGTTCTAGAGAGAGAGAGAGACAGAGAGTGGGGGAGGATAGAATGGGGAATAAGAGGAATTGAGCTTGGACCAGTCAAGTAAGGCCATATACAGCCCTCATGCAGTATACAGTAAATGCTCCTGTGTGTGTGTGTGTGTGTGTGTGTGTGTGTGTGTGTGTGTGTGTGTGTGTGTGTGTGTGTGTGTGTGTGTGTGTGTGTGTGTGTGTGTGTGTGTTTGTATTGACCTTGTTTAAACAAACAGTCAACCGGCCCCCTGGCGCTTTCTGCCCTCCCTAGTGTGCCTGGCAAACAGCAAGCCTGTGTGAGCTGTAGTGTGTGTGTGAGTGCGTGCCCATGTGGTGCCACAGTAGGGACCAGTGCCAGATAAAATGAACCCACTCGTGACCTTGACCATCATGCTCTGGTTTTTAAATCTGTTTTAAACACATGCTAGCCACACACACACACACACACACACACACACACACACACACACACACACACACACACACACACACACACACACACACACACACACACACACACACACACACACACACACACACACACACAGTCAAACCTTTCCAAGGCTTACAGTTTACACCAGGTAGTTTGCTTGAATCCACACATTCTAGCACACATACACTCTCTGTCACAAGCTTCAGGGCTGCAGTTTAGTGTACGTAGCTGCTCACTCACTCAATCATACACACACACACACACACACACACACACACACACACACACACACACACACACACACACACACACACACACACACACACAGTCTCACCATGGCAACAGTGGAGCAACACAGGGAAACAACTTGGCAGAGTCAGGCGCTTGCTGTGAGAAAGTGTTGAGTTACGGCAGAGGACTGGAGCTGAGGACAGGGACGGAGAGGAGAGAGGGACAAAGGGAAAAGAAGCGGGACAAGGGGTAGGAGAGATGAAAACGAGTGAAAAAAAGGAAAGAGGATAATAGAAAGAAAGGAGGGAACAAACAGAAAAATAATTCATTCTTGAGGGTAGTTGAAAAGAGGCAGGGAGCAGGTGATGATCTCCTTCTTTTCTTTGACCAATTAAACATCCCATTTTTAAAGTCATTGAGCCCAAATGAGGTCTTAATATCCCTGTCCTTTTCATATTTTGAACTTTAGGTAAAACACTTTTGTTTGTGTATGTCTGGGTGTCATTTACGTGCGTATGCAGTGATTGGAGATGTTTTCCCCTCTGCTTGCTAGCCTTATTACTGGATCAGTGGAACAGATGAAGGCCAAAAATAAATGGGGACTTTATTTAGGGGGAGCTGAGTATGAAACAGTATCCAGCTGTTTTATTTTAGGGGAGAGGGTTCATCCTAAACTTGATCCCAATAAGAAGTGACAGCAGCAGCGCCAGCCGTAAGTTAGTTACAGGCTCTGATAAGCACAGACCCGGGGGACATGTGACCGGGTTTAATGTCAATGTGGTTTAGTATAAGAACTGATCTCTTTCAGGACTCAGTTACTTGCTGACTGACCCGCTGGGCTCAGTGCAATCTGAACACGCAAAAAGGTGAGGAGTTAAAAGTGCAGGGACCACCCTCCTGTGGTATTTCACACTCAAGCATAGATTTAGGGGGGTGGTGGAGTGGTGACTCAGGAATGTGAAACAAGTCAAGGGTGTGTGTGTGTCGTGTGCACTTCATGGTGGAGAAGTGTCCTACACACAAACAATGGTATCTTCCATATGTAGGCCTACTTGTCTACATACAAGGGGTGCTTAATCCATTTTTTTTAGTGATGGCACTAAAAAGCACCTACTGTGTTGTATGTTTTAATGCTGTCTTAAGGATGTTTAATATAATGTTAATATTAGAAATCCAGCAGCACCAGTCATAGAATACTTTGTGTTTTGTAGATGTTTTGGTGGGAAAAAGTGCAAACAGGTGCATCCCACCTGTTCCCATGTTTCTTTTCTTGTTCAATTTCCTTCTCGTAAATAAATGATTTGAACTAGCACGTGTTGTAAGGCTTACATTTGTTTAGTTATTGCTTACTTACCTTTACAAGTGTTCAAAATGTTCTAATCATCCACATGAATAAAATTTAACTGTATCAAGTTAAACACCAAACAGAAAATAATATTTTTTAGTAACTGTTGTTACTATTGCAGAGAGACTGAATTAGCCTGAGTGTGCGGCTTGTTTCTGTTGGCCAGGGGCGTTGATTCACTGGGACTGCTGAAGTGAGACCTTCTTTCTGGCCCTCTAATCAGGTTTTCATGGTCAATTATTGGATTTGGAAAGACCTTCTGGCCTGCTAAGTGTATGTTTGTCAACACTGTGGTTCAACACCAAATCCCTCATGTTCAGAGACAGAGGAATAGAGAAAATACAAAGGACAGACAAGCAGAGGTGAAGAGATGGTGAATGGGTTAGGGTTAGGGGTTTTTTTTGTTCATGGGGACAGTTTGTTGTGCTGGATAGATCTGACAAAGTGTGTGTGTGTGGGGGGGGGATTATCAGGCAGTTTTTCTACTATATTTTACTCACCGTAAGCTCGTAAGTTTAACATTTGTATGTGCTTGAAGAGAAAACTCCACTACTTAAAAATGTAATTCTTGTTATTTTTTCAATGTTTTTTAAATTTTTCATACAGTTTGTGAGTGTTTTTTGTGGTACCTTTATTTACATATGTGACGTAATGTTTTTAAAATCTTTATATCTTTCTTCATAGATACATTCCTCCAGACACTTTCAACTCATTTGATGCTGTCTGGAACACACATGGTGCTGGAGATAAACATGCCCTGATTTATGGACACACACACACACACACACACACACACACACACACACACACACACACACACACACACACACACACACACTCAGCAAAGTACACAACATGCATGCACACAGAGACACATGCTCACAAATACACATGTGCAAGCACTGTCTGTCCTCACTTCCACAGTGTGCAGACATGATCATAAAACAAGCAACACAAGCCACAAGACTGTTGATCCCTGAGACTCCATGTTTCTTTGAATCAGGAATAATGATGTCATTTATTGCCATGGACCCATTCAGACCGGAATGCATAATTACCTGTTAGCTTGTTACTAGCGAGATTTATACTTTCATGTGGCTCTTGACATCCGATGTGGTTTTCAAAGATGAACCCATTACTTGTTATTAAAGGGGCCTTTTAATGCTGCTTCTTGGTGCAACTTCCTTCCGAATACATTTCACATGCCACATACAATAGTACTGAGCATTGGTTGGGTAGCTTCCAGTTTGACGCTGGTGTTGGGAAATACATACTCTATGTATATGCCTCAGCTGTGAGTAAAAGTTTACTGCAGCACCTTTTGCACTATACCAACAGTGCCAACGGCAGCAGTGGAGCTTACCGGTATGTAGGAAGGACAAACACCAAAAAATCAACACAAGTTACTCATCTGTTTACTCATTCCAAATCAGACCAGCCTCCATCACTGAGCAGTTTAAACACGGAGGATGTGGTGAAGGAGTAACAACATACAATAGGGTGGGGAGTTTCTGCTATGAAACAACGCTGCAGGGTTGCAAATTGTATACGCTGAAAATAACAGCTGTCAAGGTAATCAATGATTTATTAGTATACCAAAATGAACTTTCCGTCATGGCATAATTTTACATGACATTTAAAGATACTTTTATAATACAGTAATTCTTTTCAAAGTTTTCTTGTGAAGTAGAAGTGGGAGAGATATTTTAAGAGTTCAAAAGTTTATGGTCACGACACTGACTGTTTTAAGAAAACAACCTTAGTTAACCACAGTGCTGTTCAGACTTGAAACACAATGTTAAAGAACAAATAAGAGTAAAAAGAACAATAAATAACACAATAAAAACACCACATTTCAGTGTAAGCTGTAATTATACAAATATTTGCTTGGCTTGCATCGTGCCAATGCCAATGTTGTTTTCTGTTTATCATGGTCCCTCTCTAAAGGGAAAAAGAAAAATCAAGTGTCGAATTACTTTTCTGAACCAAGGAGTTTCTCAGGCTTTATGTGTTTCTCTGTTAACTCACTGTTATGCCGAGGTCAGACTACACATTTTGCCACAGCCCGATCCAGTAGACGTAGGTTGTAGCAACAAGGGAGACACGGAAAGCTGGACTTAAGGTAATTGGCTTCAGAGAAACTAAGTCAATATTTTGAAACCAAGCAGGCCTTTTCTTTGGAGGTGCTTGCTCACAGTGTTCATCAGGTACATACTGTACATTTCCAGCGCCTTATTGTGACCAATTGAACCCTTTTTATTTTAGCTGGTTTTGGAACAGTCCTAAGCTGCACCCACTTTCTCTCCTTCCATGGACCCGGCCCTACATTTGTACCAAGCATTAACACGGCAGTGTGTGGTGCAAATCTGCCGGCAGGAAAGGGTCAGAAACCATCTGTGGCAGGGTTGAGGTTTGGCAGTTCCTGGGGTGAAACAGCAATGAATGGTCTTGTTCTTCTCTGTTCCCCTCAATGGGCTGCCCTTCATGTGAGCTGGAGGTGTGGACTGGAAGGGCAGTTCAGTTGGAGCGTGTATGTGAGAGGGGGGTGCCATCTTGTCGTCACGCAGTCTGCCAAGCACAACATTACAACAGTAGTGGCATTGTGTGGCCTGTGTGTTTGTTCCGTCCCTCTTAGGAGGAAAGGTGTTGCTCTCCTTCCATCTTCTTTTTTTGTCTCTTTTCGACACACAACACTTTTTGTTCTTAGAACATCTCACCTGTCTGTGTAGAAACCAGGAGGTCAGCAGTACTATGGGACTAATTGAGGGGGCAGCTGCTAGTCCAAGAGCCCATTCCCACCAGGCTGGCATACATGAACAGCTGGATTAAAAATGTTGTTGACACTTTTACTAGCAGTCTTTCCACTTTAAACCAGAGTGTAACCATAAAAAAACCCTTTTTATGCCTACGATCACACATACTTAGTTGAATGTTTTTTGAATATGCTATTTTATAACATCATGTTAAACTTAATGCATAAACTTTAAATAAGTTTTAGACTTCTATGGTTTAATGTATTGACTAAGAGGCATAAATTATGTGCAGTTTTTTCTTAACTGAGCTTAGCTCCTGAGTTAGCATATGTGCTATTTATAACCACTTAAAGTCAATTCAGTGCTGTTTTTTTTCCTTCACTTTTTTCAAATGCTTTTTATGGCCGTAGCTGTCGATGCTTACAACTTGTATCTGGTCTTAAAAGGATTGACCAGGTCAAGTTTTAGGTTCATGTAAGAATTTTGGAGGCAACAGTGTGAATCATGTATAAGTGCAGGCGTGCAAGGGAAAAAATGATGAGACCAAGGCTGAGAACATCAAGTCAAACCAGAGGGAAGCCAAAACTGCAGATGAATCTCCAGTGGCCCTGCCAGAAAAATCACAACCCCCTTGACCTGACATTTAGATTCCCTCCAAAAAAAAGGTGGCCTGAAGGCTGTGGAAATAAAAAGACTATGTCTTTGTTCACACCTGTCATTTGGAACCAAAGAACTCACATCTGTTTTTATTCTGCGTTTCTCTTTGTCATGTCTCAGCTCATTGGCTACAGCGAGAAGCCTGTCAACCTGCAGATGTTCATTGGAACGGCAGATGACCGCTACCTGAGGCCGCACGCCTTCTACCAGGTGCACCGGATCACTGGGAAAACCGTCGCTACAGCCAGCCAAGAAATCATAGTTTCCAGCACCAAAGTTCTTGAAATTCCTCTCCTGCCTGAGAACAACATGACAGCCAGGTAAGTGTCAGAAGCACTGCAGTCATAAATTAATCAGTTCTGAGAGTATCTCCATGAAGACATTCCTAAATGATAAACAAAATGATTTTTTTATGTGTACAAGGTTTTTACATCTTCCAAATCAGATTTCTTGATTTAAATGAATAGAGTTTGACACAGAGGGAATTTGAGGGTTTCCCAATAGGCAGTGAAAGAAACTTTATTAGGATATTTATGATTCTACATTACTCGTATGACTATTTTAATATAGGGTCTGGTTTCGTTTACATTGGAATTTATAGGAAGGCATTTGGTTGGGGTTTTCTCATTTACAGTTGCAATAAATCAAATTTACAGACATTTTTATTTTGTGATTCAACACTTAATTCTCCTCTCATTGCCAATCCCCTGCTGGGCATGTGGTTGGTTTTATCACTCCCGGACCTTCACTACTAAAATGTGCCGTGGATGATTGCCGTCCCTGTGGTGCCTCATGGGGCTAAATATTTTCCCTCCTTCTTGCAGTATCGACTGTGCTGGCATTCTTAAGCTGCGGAACTCCGACATTGAGCTGCGAAAGGGGGAGACGGATATTGGAAGAAAGAACACACGAGTCCGCGTGGTGTTCAGGGTGCACATCCCTCAACCTAACGGGAAGGTGCTGTCAGTGCAGGCTGCCTCTATTCCTGTGGAGTGCTGTGAGTGTCAATTTCCCAGACTCGCTTACACATGCACAGTCAGCAAACATACTCATTCAGCAAAGAAGACACACAGACACGCACAAAAACATGTCCTTACTTATCTGTCTAACCAAGTGTGGAGTGGGGCAATTAAAAATATTACATTGAAAGGATGATCTCTTACAGTAATTCTACATGATTATTATTGATTGCTTGAGGCCATTGATACAAAGCTGTGGTAATTTGTGATGCTCTATTCTTAATTGGACTGGTAAAAAATCAAATGTGTTCCTGCGACTTTTCCTGTTTATACTGTTGTTTATACTGTTTCTTATTCCTTGGTCCACACAAAGTGAAGTGTAAAGGAACAATTCTCAGTAAATAATCCTCCTCTTTATTCCTCAACCCCTCGCTGCGTCTCTCCCAGCCCAGCGTTCAGCTCAAGAGCTGCCCCAGGTGGAGAAATCCAGCCTGACCAGCTGTCTGGTCAGTGGGGGAGAAGACATGGTCATCACTGGCTCCAACTTCTTCCCAGAGTCCAAGGTCATCTTCCTGGAGAAAGGCCCTGGTATGTGTAATGTCCGCACAGCAGCTGAGAATTGAAACACCACTGCAAAAACAGCTTGTGTCAATTATGTTTTCAAATAATCATGTTTAATGGTTGCCTGTCAGGTTTGATCAGAGGGCCATCTATATTTGAGGTGTCATTTATTTAATAGTTTTAGTCTGCAAAAGGTTATGACAATTTTATAAGAGTCATATCTGTGAAAAGATGTTTTTCTCTTTATGTGTATTTTAAAATAAATGTAATAATTTGAACTGGTGTTGAAACTTAAGTCAAGTCAAAGTGTATTTATATAGCACATTAAAAAACAACCTCAAAGTGCTGAGACCAAAGTTCTACTCAGTAGTAGCAGCAATAATCAATTTGAGGAAGACTTTTTTCTCTACATTTTTGCCCTAATGTTCCTGTGGTTTACAGATGCACAACAATTAAGTTTACTTTTATGATCCACTAAAGTTTGGCTTAATTAAATGTAAATAAATCATCACTGCAGCCTCCACTTACTTGCACCTCCTTTAGAAAGAGAGGAGATCTGGATGAAAGTAGAATGACAGTGCTGTAACGAAGCTTCACCGCCATTATTTGTTTGTGCATTCAAATTGAATCCCAAAAGGCGTGATATACAGTAGGTGTCCTACCCTTGTGACGTCACAGGGACGTCACAAGGGAGAAAATGTCGTGCCTTGAACGGCGGTCTGAATAGGGCTTGAGTCTCTGGTTCCTAAAATTTAAGAATATAGAAGATGCTTAATGTTATCAGCAACATGCTGTATGAATAATTCTCTTTGCTTTTCAGTTTATTTCTCTCAAGTCACTCCTCAGTGTGAAAGGTTTCTCGGTGTATTATCAGATTATGGATCCGAAAAACGCATTTGGAAAAAAAAACTGACTCAGTGTGCAACAACCTGTACTCTGCCTTATCTTTTCTCTTTTTACACTACTGCACAATTAGGAAAACCCATATAATAGCTGGGATCTCTGGGATGGAAATTTTAAATAGGTAGTATTTGTTGAGCCAGTCTCTGCCTGCCCGAGAGACCTTTGTCTTGAAGAGCAACAAAATCAAGTTCACACATGACAGAAAGTTGAGCAGAGTTGTTTTTGCAAGGGAGAACCATTCTCTCTTAGATTCTCTCAGGGCGAAAACAAGCCGCCTGGAGGAATGTCTTTAGTGTTTTAAAGGTGTACCAGGTGAAGCATGGCATGGAATAGTAGCATGGCTGAAACAACTCACTGATGGTCAAGCAAGTGGAAACCTCCGAGAGGTGCATGTTGGGTAGGGAGGAAAGCTGGGCCCCATGGTGCAGGGCGGCAGCCGACTGTGGAAAGAGACAGAGAGAATAAGAAAGAGGAATGGAAGATAATGCTAATTAGGTTTTTGTAAATTGTCCCCCTCATCATGTCTAATCCTCCCACTTTAGTGCAGAAAGACACTGATTTTGTTATTATAGGAATGGAAGGAAAGAAAGAAGTGGAGGCAGTGACAGACATTTTTCCACCCTCTCTTATAATTGAGACTAATGGAAGACAACATTAAGCTGATAAAGATCTGCAGAGAATGACCAATTGTTGCCTGTGGAGATTATTGGGTCATAAATGACTTTACCGTATACAGAGACAGCATTTGTTCATGTAAGATCCGAATGTTTAGGTTTGTTATCAGTCTGCAGAGCTTTTCTTTTTTTAACTTCTTCAACCTAACGTCTCCCCAAGTCTTCTTATGCTGTTTATAGTCTTCTTATTCTGCTTTTAGTAGAGATCTAATTCCTTTATAAATATTTGTGCAAAAAAACCCAAAACACATTTAACTGATACAGCATGTGTACTCCACCAGGTTGTTTCTGCTTTCAAAGCCAAACAGCTGCTTGCTTTTCCAAAGAGATTGCAACATAAACAGTAATCACCTTTATTATTTCTGGTCGATCTTCCAGCACGACGGGTGCATGTTTTATTCCCCTCTGACTTGGTGTCTGGAGGATGGGAGTCATTGTCTCAGCGTGGTATGAAGCTCCTGTCGGTGCTTGTTGTCTGACAGAGCATGTGGGGCCCTTCATTCTGCCTGTTGAATGTCAACAAGCTGCACTGCAATAATGCACTGCTGTCAGCTGAAAAGACATTCAAGGTCATTTGTTCATTGGAAAAAAAAAAAATCTTTGTCTACAAGTTCAGCTCTGCCTTCATAGTTTATCGTTATGACTTGTTAATGTGCCAGGGGATTATTACACATAAGGCTAATGCTATGGAGAGATCTGAAAAGGTAAATCGCCGGCTTAAACCACAGAAGACTTTGAATTCTGGTAGAAAGCTGAATAAGCTTCAAGGTACCAGGCTTACAGTTGAGTGCTTACTTTGAATATAGGTTTGCCCTCTCTGCAGATCTGTTGCAGATGCCTGAAGCGGTATTTGGGGAAATCCTTTTGGTTTTAAAGGAAGATGTCAGCAGGTGCAGACTGTGCACCACAGTGTAAACACTTTGAAGGAGTCTGCAGATGAATTTGCATTGTACAGACCATACAGTGCTAACCTTTTTGTTGAAAGTTTGAATTCTGTTGCCACAGTGATGACTATGATTCCATCCATCCACACTTCAAGTCTGTCAGTGTTTTCACCTCGACTGCTTCCCTCCAAGCCTCTCCCCCTAAGATGTCTGGCCAAATAATTAGATCCCTCAAAGGAAAACAGGAAAAGATGTTTTCTCGCCAGAAATCTGCCAGTGCGTAAAAGCATTTTTAAATGAATACAGTTATTCCACCGCTCTCTCCATTAGTTTGACCAGACAAGACAAACAGCAGGATATTTAGACATTTGATTACTATTTAATAGCCACTAAGACATTCTCCATGGGGCGTATGGGCCCTTAAAAAGGACCTCACTTTGATGTCTCTTGGTTCTGCAGAACAAATTGAAATCCTGTGCTTTTCTGAAGGCTCATTCGGTTCTTACCCTGTCTGTTTGAAAAAGCACATTGACCTCATCCTCAATAAAATATGAAAAAGAAAAAGAGAAGTTCTCCAGATGAGGAAGGTTCATCTGAAAATATCACAAACTTCAGAAGGGGACTCGCTTATAGAAATATAGTTATTAATGAGTGTGCGACTTGGCTTTGTTATATACCCATTTCAATTATATTCATTTTTATTTTCACTAGTTTTGTTGTTCCTATGCATACTTTAACTATTAACTCTGCAGTGGAGTGAAAGCATTTCAAAAAGGGTTTATTCAAACTTTCAGTTCAGAGCGCAATATTTACTCCTCTGTGGCGTTTTGTCTTTACTATGAGTGTGATTGAGGTATAATAGGGAAGTGATGCCCACTCCTGGCAGCCCCCTAGTAAATTTCCCCCTCCCTCCCCCCCTCCCTCTAGATGGGCGACCGCAATGGGAAGTGGAAGCAAAAATCATTCGCGAGAAATCACAAGGAGTAAGTACTCATTTATTAAATTGTACAGTTCTGTCTGTAATATTGCACTTCTGTTGTCATTTTTTGTGAACTGATTTTTGCTAATGGTATTGTGTTTTTTCTCTGATAGTTGGGTGTAAATAATGTTAAATGTTTCTTTATTTATCTTGTAGTCATGCATTGTGGTGGAGGTTCCTCCTTACCACAGTAAAACGGTGGGCTCAGCTGCACAGGTGCAGTTTTATGTCTGCAATGGCAAGCGGAAAAGGAGCCAGTCACAACGCTTCACTTACCTTTCAGGTGAGACGAGAGGTTTTTAGGACTTTTAGAGGAACTTTTGAAGGAACTGTTGACCATCATTTCAACTTAGCTTAGAAAACAAACTTGATTTGTAAGGCGCTTCAATATTTCAGATCATATGACATTTTCACACTATCATTAACACAAAAAGAGTCTCTCAGGGTTTACTTTGAACAAGTTAGACCGGCATCAGTGACAGTTGTTACACAATCTTTGTGTTGCACACTTCTCCAATGGGGCTTCTCTGACCCCTTTTCTCTTTCTCTCTCTCTCTCTCCAAAGAAAGCATCACTGTGGTATGGAGGGGGGGGGGGTCTTCCACTGACAGTAACCTTAACACCTGCCAGCTGTTAGTTTTGACAACTGTTGTTTCTAAAACAACCTTTTTGTCTCTAATGCGTGAGATTTTCTGATGCAGATCTTTTGCTGTCCAGGAAACTTTTATATACAATGAGTAGACTTACGTTGTGGTTTATTATGATTATCCAAGCATTAAGGATGCTGACTGTTCATAATCTTTTAATCTCAAAGTTTCCTTAATGTCTTCATGAAAGTCAAATTCCTTCCTTGCTATTTGATATTGTTATTGTTTATTTCCCTCTTGAAGTCAGTCAAACTGAAAACCCTGCTTGCAAAATATATTGACATGTGAGCATTTTGTGCAGCATATCTAAACCCTGACTTTTACCACAACAGTGTGTTATTTGTGCGAGTGTACGCATAAAGCAGCCTTGCCCATCCACCCACCCAAACTTTCTGTTTGCAAGCTCGCCCACTCCACACAGACAGTTCCTGTTTTCACCGTTCACACATCAGGGTAGCCAATGAAAGCAGAGTAGAGTAATGCTGCTCTTTCAGGGAAGCTGGGTTTTTGACAGCGCCAGTGTCACCACAGACGATGCCTGCTTTATTTATTGTGGCAAAAAATGAAGATGGTTTATTGTGGGCTGGGTTTCAGAAGGCTTGGCCCAATTAAGGGAAAGAAGTCTCTGGATAAAAGTATGTTTGTATAGAAACCTTCCTGAGAAAATTACTTTGGTTCGATTTGAAGCTGCATTAAGGTTGGGTAAAAAATGAAAACAAGCTGAACCTGTTCTTTCTTTTCTTCTTCATCTTTATTATACTGTACTTTACCCTTCCCCTTGCCTTCATATCTTTTTGGCTCCATTTTTAGCCAAAGTAAACCCTGTTTGGCCTTTTCATGCCCCTTGCCTCTCAATCCCAGAGGCAGAGAGGGGGGTGAGTGGAGGGCACGATCATTGAACTCTTTTGTTCTGCTGTCTGATCTGGGCTGGGGGGCATTCAGCTCCTCTTCCCACACAGAATTTCACATGATGGCACCCGAAATGACAACATATGCTCTCCCTCTGATTCAGAGCTGGATAAAAATAAAACTCACTGTCACAAGGCACCAGATTGGGAAATAGGTTACTGATTGGCAAAGCAGCACTGTGAGCTGTCACAGTAAAAGCGGATGGCCTCATTTACTATCAAAATGTCTATCAGTCTGTGGCTTTTTTCATCTGGAAGGAGCCCCCATTTCACAATCCATACATTACAGAGACTATTTTTTACTGCTTGAGATTCTACTGACCTAGTTTTGCAGCTAGAACTGAAACATATTTCAACATAAAATCCTAACACTGAGAGAGTTCATCTGTGGGGTTAAAAATACAACAACAAATGTTTAAAAACTACTTAAATTGTTAAGGTGGCTTGATGTCACTACTCTTCTGTAACTGAAGCAAAAATAGGAGTGACACCGACAATGTTAAAATTCAGTGACTTGACAATTTTAAAGATAATGTGTCTGGTCTTACTCTAAGCAGCATTTGATTGATAGACCTCACTGACAATTTGTTTTTTCTCTTTCATCCTGTCTGTCTTTCCTCTTTCGTCATATGTCTCTTCCTCCCTCTCTTTTTGTTCCGCTCTCTCTCTGTAGTCATGGTGAAACAGGAGAATAGAGATGAGCTGGACCTTTCCGCAGTACCCCCTATATCCATGCCCCTGGCACATGCTGCCAGTTTGGTGCGCACCCAGCTGCCTTCTCCTGAGCAGGGCCACCCATCGGAAAACCTTCTGTCAAGCTCCCCTCGCAGTCTGGCCACAGGCTCCGGACCTGGCCTGCTACCCCTACAGGCCCCCTGCCCCTCTATGGGCTCCCCGTCTTTCCAGCACCTGCCTCACCTCCAGGGGCGCAGTTTGCACCACCCTCCTGCAGACTGCCACATGACGTTCCATCCGAGCTCTGCTCCCCCGCGGCCCTCCTACCAGCCTATGCAGCACAGCCATAGTCACGGTCACAGCCTGCCCTACAACGGCCAGTCCAGCCTGCCAACTCAGGGTTACGAACGGATGCCCTTTCAGCACAGCCCCAGTGCAGCACCCCACCAAATGGGCATGGGGATGGTGTACCCTTCCTCTCCTTGTTCCTCACCATCAACACCCTCCTCTTCCACCAACCCCATAGCTGGGTCTCCCCAGAGCCAGCAACCCCTGCTCACTCCTTCATCCCCTCACCTCCACACACTCGGAGGCTATCACCCAAATCCTACCCAGGTGCCCGCTCCAGGTGGCCATCCACTTGTGGGGCAGCACTCCTCTCAACTGCAAAGGGCCATGGGATACCATCCCGTAGGTCAAAGGTCAGCATCCTGTCCCACAACGTCCAGTGCCCCACTACCGCCACAAATGATTCCCTCGCATCACTCTGGGCCTTCCTCCCCTCAGCTGCACTCACTGCCCTACCAGTCTCCCACCTCATCCTCCCCCACCTCAGGAGGCAGTCCTCTGGGTCCCCTCCAACAGCACCATTCAGGACAGCTTTCACCCCAGGCTACAAGCCCGGTCATGTCCAGCCTGTCCCCGGCTGCAGCAGGGTCACTGGTTCACCCTCTAAGCCCACAGGTGCCTTTCCCATCAGACGGGGAGAGGCTGAACATCAAAGAAGAGCCCGAGGAGAGGGAGCCCACCTTCCGCTCAATTGGCCTGCAGGACATCACGCTGGATGATGGTAAGCTACTCATTTACCTTATTAATCTGTGTTACAAGAACATTATTTTGTGTTTTTCTTCCCAGGTCTGTCTGGTGTCCACAAAATCAGATCTTGATACGTCACAAAGAAAGGCACAGGCATCTATGAAACAATATTTTCACATGAAACTCACTTAGCTAGTCATCCACAAAAGCCAGTGGCATCAGAAAAATTTACACATTTGGTTGTAAGCACTTTAAAACTGTTTAAAGAAATTGAAAGAGAAGCTGGCCCTAAGACCAAGACCAATATTGGACACTCATCCTCCCTACTTTGACTCAATCAATCAAACTTTATTTGTAAAGCACTTTTTATACAATAATGTAGCACAAAGTGCTTTACAAAAAACAAACAAATCAAAAAGCAACAATATGACCGCCCCCCCCCCCCCCACAATCCATGCACATGGTAAGAAAGAACTAGAAACAGGTACAGACGGACTGAGAAAACACGATCATGAATTCTTAATGAGGAAACACCGGAGGTACGGTTAGACTATTACAATTCAAGATGGAAAAGAACACAATAATAACATGGAGGAAATAGATAAGATAATAAAAAATCCATGCAAAGGAAAATATAAACATTAACACTAAAAGATAATTCAATATAAAAAAACACTAAAATCAAATCTTTAAAATATAATTTTATAAAGTAAATAAGATCATAAAACACTAAAATAAAATAAAATAACTAAGATTAGATGTAAACCAATAAAACAGACTAACGGCCAAATTCCACCAGATGCGTGTTCAGTCCGTCTCCGCTCCATTCCGGCAGCGGAGCTGATACGTTTCACTTTATTCAATGTGTGTGCTTCCACTGGGTCCGCTGCGCTGCGTCTCAGCTCCGGCAGTCCGGAGCCCTCCGGAGCAGATATGCAAGACTTCTATTTTTGCCGGATGCCGGAGCACGACGCATCAATCAGCACAGAAAAGAACAAGCGGGACGGGAAGTCAGACACCGATACAACATTAAAACATCCGGTTTATTTTCAGAATAAAAGACTCCGTTTTGACGGTTCAGAAAAACGACTGTATGTGTTTTTGTTTATGTGTTTATAAGGTTTATATAGAGTTTAATACCGTGTACATCGTATTATCTCGCGCTGTCGCGAGTTAATCTTTAAAATACCGCGGGAATTCCTTTGTCTCTGCACCCCAGCTGACCGGCTGTGCTTTCCGTGCTGCGGACGGAGCACGCAGCCGTTGGGTGTTGAAGGACGGGGGTGCACAGAGCCGTGACGGACCGGAGCGGACACGCAATGCACACGGATCTGGTGGAAATTCGGCGTAAGACTACACTTCTGTAAAATGTCTTGAGATAACTTTTGTTATGAATCAGATAGAAACAAGAAGATCGATTGATTGATATAAAATATGTAAAAATATATCATATATAAAAATATGTACATTTTAAATATATATATACAACTACATGTGATAAAATGAAATCCAGTTAAAAGCCAGACTCGAGGTAAAGAAGGACGACGTCTGTCTCTTGTTTTTGCTCTGACTCTCATTTTCCAGCTTTCTGTCAGTCTGATCTTCTCTCATTATTATCACATTTTCTTTCTCAGGCTGTCTTTTCACACGAGGTATTTGTGTAGCACAACCATCTGTGATGAGTTTCTGATGCAGCTGACGTAGTGAAACAGCTGAAGCACTGTTTGTATTTTCATGGGCCTGCCTGAAACCTTGATGCCTGATAATGGTGATAACGTTTCATCTGTCAGAGCGTGCTGTAGTGAGAGCAGGTTGATTTCTGAGGGGTCCTGTGGCTTTAGTATTGTGTTACATAGACATAGTAGGACTGATAACTGTAGTATCGTATTAAAGAGCCTAATTGTAAACAGCTTCTGTAAATCTAGCAGCAGTTTGGAGATTCATTACAACCTGTATTTTTTGGCCTCTTGAAACTAGGAGAGGGGATTGCATCATTTTGAGCCTCTAATTAGGGCTATAGCTGGAAAACAAAAACTACAGTTATGTGCTGCTGCAGTAATAACATCCTGTGCGTATGAGAGCGGGTGTGTGTTAACAACCCTAATTAGCATGCTCATGAGACTTGTTGACTTAACAATTGACTAGTGAAGTCAGTGCATGCAAATAGCAGCTTTTTTCTCTCTCATTCATAAACACTACTTCCTTATCTATAATGAGTGTGTCCAAACTGTTCTAAATCATCAACGTCCTTATCTGGATCGCTTGGTTTTGTTAACTCCAACACCATATTCAAATGAGGGTCCTAAATGTTTTAGGGTTAATAAGTAGCCTGGTGAGGCTGTGTCAGGGAGGTGTGATATTGTGTGCTAGCAAGGGTCGGCCTAATTAACACAGAGCCATTGTCAATAAGTGATGTGTGAAACACCAACAACCGCTGAGGTTCATAATATTTATGCGCACACACATTCTGACATGCAATCAACGATTCTAATCTGTGTACAACGTAAGCCTGATGAATTAGCTTTCCTTTCTCTCCTCTTTTCAGGCACGTGTGACGTTACATCGTTGCACTCATGAAATCTGTATACTCACGTATACTACTCATAATTCACGTTAAACTCAGATTTAGTCGGTGTCTTTATCACATAAGCAGAGAGAGACACACACAGCCTCAAAAAACTAGCTGGCCACACTCGAACTCTTGTGAAAAAAAAAAGTGTGAGAAAGTTTGTGAGTGACACAGTTCAGCCGTGAATGTAAGCTTTCCCTTTGAGCCTGTGGCTAAAAATAGCTTTCTGTGCCAGCCCAGCTCTGTAGGCCATGGTTTGGAGTAGCAACATGAGACTTCAAACTACATCTCTGAGTTTTAGAAGGTCGCGGCACACTCTCTGAAGTGGTCCATTTTCAATTAAGTTAGACAGGCAGAGATGAGGCACAAACATAGATGTGTGTAGATGTTGTACACAAAGACAGATGGCACGTAATGCAAAAACACACGAAAGCGTATACATAAATGTGTACATGTTTGCTCTTTGAAAAATTCTTTAATATAATCCAGAATTATTCCTTAGAGCATCATTAAAATACATGTGACCAATGTGGTTGTCTACATGATCGATGTAGTGAGAATGGGGGGAATGGGAGTTCAGTTAAAGTCCCACCAAACATGAATGAGGTGACATCCTTTGTACTTCATGATTTCCCTCCTTCTCCATCTTTTTTTCTGTTAATCTCTCACCTTTAAACTTTCCAAATAAACAAACAATCATGTCTTTAGTAAAACATTTTGTGTTTTGGATAAATGTCCCTTCATAATTTGTCTTTCTCCTTAAAAAACTGAGATTAAGTCATTATTTTGAATGTCATACATTCATTTTTACCCTGAATTCCCTTCTGCAGCAGTGTTGCAGATTTGTGTCAGCGGCATGTGAGGGGATATGAATGTGAGTGTGTAGAAAACTGCTCCGGTTAGCAAGCAGATGGCCCTTGTGACGCACACCAGAGCACGCTCGAGATGTGTATGTGTTTGTGTGTTAGATGAGATATTGTGTTTGTGTGTATCTGTTTGATGTTGTGGAGGTGTGAGTGCACTTTAGGTTTGTGTGTATGCAAGGTAGGAGACACAGGAGGTGAGAAGACAGACTGACAGACAGATGGACAGACAAGGTCAGGATCCAAGCCCACTGCAGGGTCACTCAGCCGAGACATTCAATCGGAAATGTACTTGGCATCTCAGATTAAAGTAAAGGAATACTAGATAGTGTTGTGCTTTGTGGGCTGTAGATTTAAGATCGTCTGACATTTAAAAAATATATATTCTAAAAGAGTTAGTTTGGAAATGGCTACAGCAGAAAAACATCAAAGATTAATTTTCTTGAGGTTTTACATGAAAAGATGCTAAAAAAGACAAGGACCTGGATAAGCAAAGCACAAAGTTTTCAAAGCCTTTCTACTGCTTTGATGAAAAGAAATGAATAAGGTACGGTGCCACCATTGTGAAATTGTAAGACAGGTCTTTAGCTGTTTTCCACATTCAGCATGGAGACCATGTGATGTCTCTACCTGGACACACACAAAGACAGGCTCTATTCGCTCTCTGTCTTTTTCAGGACTTAAGGATAAGCAGGTACAGATGACTGATGGATCTAGAATAGTTGTACTGTATTTCTGCTTATTAATCCCCAGTGTTACTGTTAGCTAGGGTTGCCAAAGCCTTGTAAACTTGAGTTTGATTTGTTACTCATACAGTATATAAAGTAGTTGAATGAAGTGAGCCCTCCCGTGATGAGGATTACAGCTGTCACAGTGACTGAATCTTTGTGCTGCTGAACTGTGCATTTAACAAATTGATCAGCTCGAGATCATCTCTCTGTTGACAGAGCACACATGGGAAGAGATAACACTTTTGTGTTGGTCAACAGTGACGATGGTGTCCATACCGTGCCTAGTTTGTGGTCACAACAAAAGCCGGTCTTTTTGTTGGCCCTGCCCACATTGACGGCTGCCTCGAATTGTTTGCACGGCTTTGAGGGTTAATAATAGAGCCCTGCTGTCTGACACAAATGCACACAGTTAGCGACACATTATCCTGAAAATGTAATCAAACTAAAGAGTCAGTGTCTGAGCAGTAAAACATCTGTCAACAATGTTTTAACCCGAGCTTTACGAGAGCACATACTTTGTAGAAAACATCAAACTTCCAGGAGCTGTTGATATCAAAGTTGTGCTTGCAGGTGGAGCACATGTTAATTATAATTTAATTGTTTTGTCCAATTTATGATTAGATTTACAACGTTATTATAAGTCAGAGACATGCACACATGTAACAATGCATTTTTCTGAAGAATTAGCAAGATGTTATATTAAGCAGCAGTGGTTAGCTAGCACGAAGAGGTAGAATAGGGAGAGCCAGGCTGGCTCTGTCAAAATGAAATAAAGTTATGTGCATGGCTACTTTTTCGGAGGGAAGCAGTCATGGCATGAAATGTCCTTTGGTACCTGGCGATTTCTCTCACACAAGAATAGACGAGCAACTAATCACTGTAAAATTCAAAACTTGTTTTAGCTAGTTAGCTCATCACATTACAACACTAGGAACAAGCGAGATGTAACTTAAATTAGTAAGCTCAAGAGGTGCTTGACTCTTTGCCTTCTATTTGACGACAGAAATGAGAGTGGTATTGCTCTTGTCATGTGACTCTGGGCAAGAGAGTCTGTCGGTCTATTGCTTGAACAGTAGTTCTTTGTAATACAAAAACCCTGGTCAGTACTGAGAAACAACAGCAGGATCCAAGTGTTCTCAGTTTAAAGGGCCCTTTAGCTCATGGGCAGCTGTCCTCAGCCAACAGCCCAACAAGTGATTGGTGGAGAGGCTAACATCTAGAAATCAAAAAAAGACTTGGATATTTTTGCTCTAGCTGACCACACCATGTGGAAAAACACCAGTAAATATTGGAGTTTCATTGGACAGGTGGTCAGAAATACTTTCTCCGGTTTCATCCCAAACAGAATAAGACTTGAATATGATCTTTTGCTTTTCTGGCTTCACACTGAGATTATTTCGAGTCTCATTTTTGGTTTTGTAAGGCCTAAAAAATATAATATGAACCTTGTTACTGTTGTTTTGTAAAAGTGCCCCAGCCTTATTTATTATCAACTCATCCAGTACATCATCACATAGACCGTCAACCACCATTCAACAACAGTAACAGCAAAGTCATTTACAGTGACACTCGTTGAATGTTGTTTTTATCAAACACTCGGATTCATTCATTGAATCAGAGTGTGTGTGTGCGTGTGTGCGTGTGCGTGTGTGTGTGTGTGTGTGTGTGTGTGTGTGTGTGTGTGTGTGTGTGTGTGTGTGTGTGTGCATGCTGCCATCAACTTACCATAAAAGAGAAATAACAGAACTCTTGATTGAATGGCATGAAAAAAGTAGCAATGGAAGGAAAAAATGTTTCCATCCAGCGCTGCTGCAGCTCATTAAAAACAATGGCAAACTTTTGCTGGTCTTTTCCCCCTGAAACAAGTGGAAATGGACTTTGTGTGTCATCTTTCCATACAATTAAGGTCTTAGAGAGTTTAATGCAGAAGTCTTGGAAGAGGTTGGAGCCTGGTATGGAGACAGAGCCAGTGCTGCATTTTCCTTTAGACAGAAGAAGAAGAAGAAGCCTGGAAATCCTTAAGCAGGGATCAGCACAACTTATCAACTCTTAGTTTGTGTTTCTGAATATGTATTTAACAAATTATGAATATCGTTATGCAATTATGAACATGAACAGACTGGGTTTTAAAGGGGATTGTGCTTGGATTTTTATTTTGTTGTGTGTCGTTGGCTGCTCTCCTGAGTGTCAGTACAGCATAGAGTGCCAGCCTGGAAAATGAAAACTACTGTACTGACCACGTTTCTCATGGCATACATGAGTGTGCTGAGGTAGATCCCTCTACAGCTGCAGCGTGAATGCCAGTTTGCGTAAACTAGGCCTTATAGTTTGTTTTCCTCTGAGCTTCTGGTGAGTCATGTTTACCAGTAACCTGTTGACACTGAAGACATGTGGGAGATACACTCAAGCACTTTTTAGAAACGCACATTCTTAATAGTGTACAAAAAAGATCACACACACACACACACACAATTCCCCTCAAATATTGTTTTATGGGGGGCTGACGACCCAGCAGTTAGGTCGCGCCGCATATATGGAGGCTATAGTCCTCCAATAGGGCTGCCCGGGTTCAAGTCCGACTTGTGGTCCCTTTCTCGCACGACATTCCTCACTCTCTCTTCCAACTGCCTACTCTTTCCACTGTCCTATATAAATAAAGGCAAAAGCCCCGAAATAAATCTCAATATAGATCTGAGTTTTATTTCACCTTCAGAAATACGATCAAATATTTGAAAGGCATCACTTTTGGCTTCAGGAAATTCTTTAAATTTTCTCACATTTCAAAGAAGTAAATAATAATTTATTATAGCGGCTGTTTTTTTGTCTTAATCGAACTGGATCCTTTAAACTAAACTCTCTGCCCAGGTAAGAAAAACGTCTCTTATTTTAGATGAACTTGTGGCTCCCGATCCACAACACAAGGCCCACACCAGAGACTCATCATGCTCTCTGCTGATTAGTCTGGCAGTTAAACCTATTAACCATTGTATTTGGCTTTGCTGATCTCCCCATGCGGCCATTTGGGCTTGAGCGGTTTCCCTCTTAAAGCCCGGTTTTTTGGTCACCCGCTGATGTGTGTCTCCACAGCAAAGGCAGAGAAGTCTTGTGAATCACTTACCGTCAGATCAAATGGGAAAATCCACAGACAGCTAACAGATATGCGTGACTTTGAGAAACTGACCTTTAAATTAGCTTCTACGGAGTGCTCTGTGCCCTCGCCCACTCAGTGACGACAAAAGTGAAATTAAAATTAAGCAAAGCACGATCGCAGAGCAGCAGCAGAGTTCAAACAGTGAGCCAGAGAAAGATCTGGAAGGTTTCAAAACAAATTCCATCAACTGATCGTCTATTTCCAATGTGTGTGATCGCTCAGTGGATTTTTACTTCACATTCGGTCTCATACCTGAGGCTCTGTGAAGACGTGTGTGTGTCATTACAGGGCCCTGCGAGTGGAAACTGTGTGCTTTGATATTCCCTCTTGAAGGCAAACCAAGTCTCGCCTCCTTCTGTTCCCTCTCCACAAATGTTTTCCACTGTGGCATGTTGTCTTCGTTTGCTGGACTCAAAAATCAGTCAGTCAATCTTCCAGTTATTTGCTTAAGCTGCTCTGCCAGAGTAATGCTTTTTAAGCCTGGGTCAGGGAACCTTTTTCTATGTGTCACAGCTTTATGACAATCCCCCATTTTCCATCTCGACAGTAGATATGTTTATTGTTCTGACTGTCCGTCTGCCTGTTCCACTTCTGTTTTGCATTATGGAAATCTGTTTTAATTCTCCTCCTTTGACATGAACTTTGGAAACAGAGACGTGAGTTTACCCAATCCCAGTGGTCTCCTGATAGATTTTGGGGATAAGTCCCGGACATCGTTGCTTTCAGCAGACGGAGATTCGAGGATACGTTTGTTTCTACTAAGTAACATTTTCAAGGGAGCACACGTTTATTTTGAGAAGAGATTTTTGGTTATATCTTCGTTTTCTTCTCTTTAATGTTGAATTCCTTGGCATACTTGTCAACTTGACAACTTCACTAAGTCTCTCTGTTTCCCTGCATATCCTCCATCTATCCTTGGCTCAAAGAAGCTTGGTCCTAAGGAGGATTAGAGTGAATATCTATGATGAAGAAAGCAGCGGTTTCTGACACCATGTTGTAAGGAGAAGATTCAGACCTCACTTGCCCTCTTTAAGAATTGTTTTATTTCCCATCTAAACCACAGGGGACAGCTCCATCTGATGTCAGACTACCTTAAAGCAGCAGTAGTAGTAGTTGTAGTAGTCGGCTGACTGCAGATGTATATTTTGAATCGGGAGCCCCCCTCCCAGTCATCTGCAGAGGATCTCCCTCAGGCTGAGCAATTCAGACCCACACTTACTATGGCGGGTAGCGCTGAATCACCGGCTTTCTGTTGCACTGTTTTCAACGATATGAGTAAATCTGAGAAAACACAATCAGCATATGAAACTCCTCAGTCAAAGCTGCCTTTCACTTCTGGTTTATTGATGTGTGGAGCCCAAGCCTTAAATGAATGACTGCATACGAAGCAGAGATTATTGCTCATCGATATGGGAAATTAATTGTTTATAAAAAAAGCTTTCTCGAAGGTTTGAAACGTTTTACCTTCAGTAGAAACGGTTACAAATCCTGAATATTATTTTTATTAGATTTTTCTTTACATATTGACATCTAATAAAATGGAAAACTACAAAGAAGAAATGCAGTTTGTTGTTCTCTATTGCCTGTTTCGGGACTGGGATTGAAATGTGCTCACAAAATCAGTTCAGTCTCGTTCCAAACAGCCCAAAATAAAGTCAAGAAATGATCAATAAGTCGAGCCGTAATATTGACTGTAGTGCCACTTAGTGATTGTGACTGATACGTATGTGGGGAAACCTCATCCTGCAGTTTGTAATGACAGAGCCAAAAGAGTCAAACTGAGATATATATTCTTTAATATTCTTTTGATCAAGCTTTGCTGTTTCAGAGCATTTTCTTCTCTCATGTTTATCTGTGTTTACAGCTTTAGGTTTGCCTCTGCAATAATCTAATCAGTACAGCGGAAAGTGGTATTTTCTGCAAACGCCCACTTGATGTCTCACTTGGTTGCTCATATTCCTGTGGTGATAGAGCACATTCCCTCCAATCAGTCAACAGAGCTACAGAGTTAACCTCAGCAGCCCTCAGCTGTGCAGGAGACTGTAGAGGCCTGTACACATCGGCCTTTGACTGAACCACTAAATAACCTTATCATAATACTTTCATTTAGACCCTAACCCACACCATAATAGTTGTTGAAGATCATTTAGCCTCATCTGAGGTGCTTTCTACCGTCTTCTGGATTCAAGTATTAAGTGTGCCTGACGTATCTCAGAAATCTCGACATTTGACTAAATGTGTGACATATGGACAGAGAAGTCCATTCACTTGTTTTGTCTTTGTTGTGATACAGCTTCTCTGTTGTCCTTTAAGGCTATGAGACGCTGTTCTTCTCAGCTCAGTTTTACCGCTTCTCCTTTGAAAGGTCACAGCCTTTAAACGAGTGTGTAGACCTCAGTCATAGTTTTAGTTTACAAAGAGTTGTGGGACAAAATCCATGAAGTGTCAGAATACGTTTTTGTTTATTGCCTTACAGAAAAGTCTATCATATATAAATGTTTACTCTGATAGTCACAGTGTAACGTCGTCACTTCGTGGTGGTGCTGTGAGTGCGATGGCGTGTGTGTGTGTGTGTGTGTGTGAACAAAGATGACATGGGAAAGGAAGAGCCTCCCACGCTGACAGGATGATGTGAGTGATGGTGGCCAGACACAAAAGCAAGCAGCAGAAAACACAAATAAAACAACAGAAGGTGCAGCACAGCTGAAGTCAGTGAACTGATGGTCCTGTGACAAAGATTGTGAAAGAAATGAAGAGTTTTGAATAATACACCAGAAAGCTGACAGAGACTCGGATGATACGTGTGAAATAAAAGATGCTGTTACCCTACAAATAAAAAAAATGTTCAACTTTTACTGAGTAAAAAAAAAAAAGTTGTGCTTCTTAAAGCCTTTATTACAATCAGTGTGTCATCCAATTTAAATACGGTTTCTTTTTCTCATGAAACACACTCGGCTGCTCATCATTCACTGAGTCACCCCCTACTCACTTTTCACGGTTTGAAGTTACAGTAATACATTTCTTTATTACAGCAAAGGGGGAACATGTATTTGTACAGCTCAGGGGAACAAAGAGGAGCTGTATTTTGGACCGTCATGTATAGACAGGTCTGGTTGTAAACCACACAGTATCCAACTGGGTTAGAGGTCTCTGCTGCACCCTCCCAAACCAGTTTGCCCGGCCTGAAGTGTTTCTCTGACCTGTAACGTCCGCTCCAAAACATTCGGGGAAATACGCACATATTGTGGAGTTGGAAACTTTGCATTTTTAATGAATTCCAAACATAAAAACTCCATCTCTCTCTCTGTCCTCGTGTCCTGCTCCCCACGTCAAAGTACTCAAAGTTGATTTACTTCCCGGCTGCACTTTTACCAGCTCCCTGCTGTGTCTCACTTGGTCCCAGTTTGAATACCGAATGGAGGCAGCAGATGCAAAACAATCACCCACGCTGGCTGAAAAACAGTGGCAGAGAATGACTTATCTGTTGTATATTTAAATGGCGGCTCTGCCTGAGTCGGAGGAGTAATTAACCTCGCTACGCCTGAATGCCACTCTGAGCTCAACAACACGTTTTTAACCATGCTTTGGGTTCAACACGGCCTTTCTGCCATGCTCACAAACCCCGTGAACAGCCCGAGGAAATGTACTGAAGCACCATTAAAGCTGTAATGAAGTAATAGACGGGCCTGTAGCGTACAGGACTGTTTATAGCTCAGTCAGTCTGCTGTGGTAACTTCTAACAGTTGTTGGACTCTCACAAAGGTCACAACTGTGAATGGAATCGTTTCTCTCATTCGTTTGTCAGGAGTGATTATTTCTCGAGTCAGAGCTGTGACTCTGTGAACTTTGGGGTTTGCCAGTTTTTTAAGTTTTTCCACTTTGAGCTCTCCTCAGGTTGAGTTTGAGCTTTCGGTGTTGTGTGGAACTAAAAGTGGTAAAACACTGCACCCTGCTGGTCAGATAAGTGTACTTCTGTTTTACTTTAGGACTAATGGATGAAAGGGCAGCTCCAAACTAAGGCTAATAAATCTACAATTATGAAGTGAGTAAGTAATAATGTTTGTTTTTCCTGTTTGTTTCCTTTTCTCAGTGAATGAAATCATCGGCAGAGACATGTCCCAGTCACCCAGCACCCATGTTTCTCCATCAGCACACAGCCAGTCATAGCTCAGCCAACACCTCGGCCCTGGTGCAGTTCTCCAGGAAATCAAACCATCTCCCCCTTTCAGCTCTGACCATGAACAAGAACCTGGTCCAGGTCCATGTTCAGGTTATGGTCCTCTGCAAAGTCGGACAAGATGAGCAGAGGGGGCAGTGGTCAGGGACAGAATACACTTCTGCTGAATCCTCATGGACCTGCTGTACCACAAGCCTGACAATCTCATCCCTCTCCTCTGATTTCTCTAAAACTGCAACATGAATCTTTTCAGAAATAGAGAAACAGAACTCAACTCAGATTGAAAAGAAAGATGAGCTGCAGCCTCATTTGGGTGAAAATATGTGCAGAATAACGAAACCATGGAGATCTGTCCTTCTACAATAGCTGTGTGTCTGACCTTTCAAAGCACCACTGTCTTCCTGAACAATCAGCTAGCTTTTTGACTTACTGTAGTGGAGACGATACAGCAGTGCGTGTTGTCGTCCACCCGCTCACCAGCATTGACGTTTATGAATGAGGATATTTTAAGACAGAAGAAGAAAGACTCAGAAGGGCCCAGCGCTTTCAAAGGAAGCCAGAACTGGGATTGTAAAATGTTGCGTAGTGTTTCTCAGGCGATACTTTTGTCTCCCAGGATGCTTGAAAACATTCTTGTTTTTCCCTGAGTGAGCATCAGCAAAAGTGGCATGATGTGAGATGATGGGATTAAAGAAAGATTGGCCGTAAAAATAGATGACCCAACTCAAAACAAAGTCTTCAAAAAAAAAAAAAAAAAGTATCCATCAATCTGCTTGTGGCATTAGTAAAGACGACTCTGTCCACTCCTTGTATATTTTTTTGCTTCCCCTTTTTAATAAAAGCATTTAGGTGCGGGGTGCAGGGCTACAGCAGGGAGGACAAGCTCCTCTGGTGCTGGACTTGGATTTGCAGCCTGCGACATTCCACAGCTTTCAGCAACATTGCAGCCATGTAGTTATCGGTAAATGAACAGCCCCCCCCCCCCCCTTACCCCTACTGCGTTTTCTTCTTCAAGCTGAACAAATGCCTTATTAACACTTAGCAGCTTTGAATGATAGCAACAGCTTTTTGTTTAGTTGTGTTGTTGTTTTTTGCACAGTTTTTTTTGTTTTTTTACAGACATTCAACTTGATCAGTGTTGATCTGACTTTTTCATGACTCCTGATGAGGGGATGGGTGACTAGAGTTAGCCCTCTTAAACATTTAGATTCAAAGATATTAAGACCATTCTTTCCACGATACAGAGAAATGTGTCACGACTCCACAGAGACGTTTCTTCTCTTATGCATAACACCCCACATTTTCCAGGGGCCCTCGTGTGCCTTGTGTCCCAGCTGGCACCACACCTGTGTTAGCATCATCGGCAGCGTAAATTGAAAAAAATGTAACAAAAGTTCAAAGTATTACAGGCTTTATTCATGTATTCCCCCCTGTCTTTATTGAACACTTTCAATGTCTCTCCTCTTGACAATGCTTTCATTTTATTCCTGATCTGACAGACATGCAAAGAGTGTTTTCCGGTAGGTTTCTAGTCAGATTGTGTGGAAGTGAACAGACTGATGCAGTTTCTGCTGTGAACATTTGCATCTGCTTTTTTTTTTGCCTTAAGCTCGACAATGACGCTCCTCCTGTGTGTGAGGAGCATTGCAAATGACTGTTCGAAGTCAGTGTCCAGGTGAAAAAGATTCTACTATGCATTAAAAATTCTGCCTAATGCCTTTTAAAAAGAGAAAAAAAAAGAGATAAAAATAGACCTTGATGCCTCTAGAAGTAGACTGTAGACTTGTTGATCGGTTCTGTGAGCATCCTGGAGTTGTTCATCAGCCAATCTGCCTCGTCAAGGACACACTGCAAGCATCTTCACCAGTTCAGCTGTGTGTGAGTACGGATGGTGTTTGTACCAAATATGCTGTACAGAAGACAGGAATTATAAGAGTGTTATTTTCACCAACAGAAGCACACACATGTATTTAGGCTATGCAAGCTATAACAGCAGTAAATGTGAGATACAACATAAAAAAAGAGACTATAACCTTTTGTTATGTTGTTAATGAACGTCACAGAAAACATTCAGATGGTGAGAGAATCATGTCACTCTGTAAACTATTAGGATGCCTTAACTCTTGTTTGAAAAACAGTTTGTCAGTGTCTGTATGCTTTTCTGGGTTGATTTATTTTTCCATGACAAAGATGCAAGTCAGTAACCTTTCTTACTTTAGTGTGTTTGGAGGGGAGGCCCGGGATGGGAGAAGGGAGTTGACTTTTGTTCACATAAATCTGGATCTGCAGCCTGAAAGACTCGAGTCATCGAAGAGAAACAACCAAACCAGCATCAACATGAAACAACATGAGGCTGCCGTCCTCTTCTGTCACAACCAAAGACCGAACAAGATGTTCCCCCTTTACATAACAATAAAGCAACAGACACTGTTCTGCTCTATTTTTGATACTTTGAAATGGATGTCATTCCTAAAAGGTTGGGGACATGTATGGGTGTTGAATATGTATTGATATTTGTATATCTATATATGTTCAAACACACACACACATATATATATTCACACATCTATATATATGTTTTGTAAAATAAAAGGGAAATACAGGTTTAGCTGATGTTTACCGAGCCTTGTATTGTCATTTCCTGTATATTTTGTATGTTCAATTTTTTTGTAATTTTTAAGACTGCAGTGCTTTTTGAAATTATTCAAAGGGAATACCTTGCTTATAATGTAGGCTCTAAAGTAGTATATATCAATAAAACAGAAAACTCACCTGTGGGTCTGTGTGACTTGATTTGATTTTTAAATGTCTTCTATACAAAAGCAGCCTTTCCTAACTCCAGCCGGCCCTGTAAACAGCTCATGGATTAAATATAGAGGAACATAGCCACACACATTCTTTCATGAAGCCTTGCTTTAAGAAGTCAATGTACTAACATCGCTCCTCTGTCAGTGAACGGTGGGGTTCTGATTTGGATCATTTTCAGCTCACTTTACTCCGATGAAAGAGATACACTTCACATAACAGAGCTAATCTATATTAGTACCATCAAACATCTTTCTGCCAAATAAAAACAAATCAGACGTCCTCTTTGTTAGAAGACTTAAAGCATGACGTGCTCTTTTTATCTATAAGGAGAAAATGTGTATTTGTCTTATCAATAAATCTATTTAAAGAAGACCATGAGAAAAATGGCTCTTTGTCAACATCTTTATTGTTTACAGTCCTATACACAGATCTAAATTCATACAAGTGTCAAACTTGCGAAAGAAAGAAACACATCTCTTCTGCCACCAGAGGTTGACACAGCCTTGTTTTTTAGCCAGTATTGCACTCTGGGTAATGTAGGCACAGTAAATGGAGAAAAAAAAACTACACCAGCTGTCAGCAGGCCTGTCAAAGGGGGAAAAAAAGCTCATGCAGTTTTTACACAGTACTCCAGACTAAAGCAGGAAATAAGGCATGCTACAGACTGATCATAAATAGTCTGGAAACAACAGAAGAAGACATCTATTAGCTGATCATTATATGAGGATACGCCTGAGTCTTTTTTACATTACAAATGAATCAACTGTAAGGATATTTAATTCAACTCTATTTTACAATCTACTCTTTTAAAGACTTACATTGATCGAAGCAAATGTACCTGTAGTGCTTGAAAAAGGTATAAATTGGAAGACATCAAATAAGTCTCACAAATGTTTTTATTTACCTCAAAAATAAAGTAACAAATGAGTTGGTACACTGGCACATCTGTGGTGTTGCTGTAGTTTTAAATAATAGTCCATTTAAATTAATCCATGACAGTCAAGTCCAATGCTGTATGAGATTTCCTCTGTTTTTTTTTCAGGTCTCATATCTCTCTATAGTTTTTTTTTCTTTTTCTTTTTTAAAATGGAGCCACAACACTGCTCGAGGCCATACAGTTAATGAACGTTGTGCATGCACATTAACACACATCTGTCTTTGCATGGAGGTACCACAAAGGATCATAAATGCTGAAGGAAAAGCTAAATCTTGTAGTGGTTAAGAGTTTAATCCAAAAATATAAAGAAGAGGTCATAAGGCAGAAGTGGTTTGTATAGCCTCAAGCATTTCAGGAAGAACATCTGTACAGGTTCATATATAGAGAATATAAATATACATGCAGATTTGGCTCTGCAGAGCCAGTGATACAGGTTTGTCCAGGCTCCACACCATCTCATTTCCGCAAAGAAATGCTGTAGCTCGACTTCCACAGAGGCATTCATTCCAAAATTAAGCTCCTATGACTTCACCAGCAGATGTGCAAACTTCAGGAGTGTCAGGGCCAGCAGGGTCACATGTTTCAATAAATGACAGATGATGGAAAAGGGGAGAGGTTCAGCAGCTGTTTAATGGCACTGTACGGAAACGTGGCTGCTGCAACAGGAGGTAAAAGTGAGGGAGGAGGAGACAAATGAAGGGCTCTTGATCAGTTACAGAAAATCAGGTTGACCTGCTGGCCGTAGAAGGGATGGTTGGAGCGCTCTGCCACAGCTTGCCTTGCTATCTCCTCGCTAGGGAAGGTGATCAAGGCCTCACCGCTGCACTGCCCACTGAAGTTGTACAAGATGAGAACAGCGTCTGGCTGGAGCTGCGGGACAAAACAAAAGAGAAGAAAGAAACACATGAGACAATCAGTGTTATCTAATGGAGCTGCACCTTAAAACACCAGGGGGAGTTCACAAAGTATAGGATGAACAATTCCCTGGAAAAGAAGACTCATCAAACCGGTCCAGTTAGGTAGAAAAAAAAAAAAGAGATAAATGGGCAGAGCAAAGAGAGAAAAAGCAGAGCACATGCTGTTCCCGGAGGACCTGAAAGCCACAAGAAGAGTTTTGTCGACACTCATTGATTATCTGTTAGTTTGCATGCATTCACATCATGCATCAAGATCAACTTTGGGTAGGGTTAGGGTTGAGGGTTAGAGTTGTTGGAAGACCTATATTTATGAAACACCCCTGATCCCATTTGCATACAAAGCAGTACAAACCATGAAGTCTACATGTTAGAGGATTACATGTCAGAGCAGGAGAGAGGGAGAGTGGAAATGGAATGATCAAAGTACTGAAGTAGGTCCTCTACGACAGGACTTAAAATAGGAGTGCTGAAGACTGATGCTACAGTTTTGATCTCATTAGAGATCCTAAATGACTCATTTATAATATCGGAGTCAACATGAAGCTACTTGATGTTATTTTGTGCAGTGAGTAGTGCTTGGCATTTTAACTATTGAGCTTTGGTGAAATTATACCCCCTATTGAACGAATGCTTTCGTTAGGAATGTTGAGATGTTGACAAAATATTTCAAAGTGAGTGTGTCAGAAGTTCAGACTCAGCACTCCTAACAGGCCTTCAGGTGAGACAGCAGACAAGACACAGATCGGTTTGAGAAAGCGAGCCAACATGCCGGATTAAAAGCTCAGAACCATGATGGCAAGATTGGACATTTCTATTAAGAAAGTATAATCTATCAAGTGTATAATGTGGGGAAAAGGTGCATCATCATGGTGATTTGTTCAAATGCTAAAGAAACTTTTCTTCACTGGAATCTTCTTTTTTTAAATCACTGGATTTCATGTCCCACAAGTTGTTTAGAGAGGGCAGAAGAAGGAGTGACATGTCCTGCAATTCTTTTTTAAAACGCTTTTAAAGTTACTACAAGAGGTGCATATTACAACAGCAAAAGTTAACTTGTGGATTTATGGACTTTTTTGTTGAAAAACTGACTTTGGACACTTTGAGATGTGCTTTGAGTCAGTGGTCTTGCTAGTGTTGGACGTTAAACATGGGTTTAGATGCTCAGGTTTAAATATGTGCAGTCTTCAATTGTGTTCTGGATAAATTGACATTTTCAAAGAGAGGCAAGCAGCCTCTACATTTATATTGGTAATGTTTTATGAAGTCTAAAGTCTGACTTTTGAAAAAAATCCTTTCCTTAAATTAATATCCCAACTGCACATCAATGTTTGTACCATCATATGACCGATTAGTGTTTTCTGGGTAGTGTGGTGCTGGTTCATTCATGCATACTGGCATTAGCCTTAAATATATGTTATTTATTCAGATTAGTTATAAATGTGTATAAAATGACGTCTCTGTCCACCCTGTTCTCCACGTCTGCAGCCTCTTCTTACCTGTGTGGGAGCCCCTAAAGACAGAGCCATTCTTTGGGCTGAATCAGACTCCTGGCCTGTTCGCTCATCTGAACCATGCCGCTGTACTCGTCAGGTGCATACTACAGACAGCATAATAATGAACGCACAGTCAGGGTGGGAGGCCTCCACATTGTGTCACATATTAAGAGTTAGATACACAACAGATACAAATGTATGTACATCAAACAAAATTACACTCGCATACACTGCAAACACAGGCTTCATATGAACACATTATATCAAGAATGGGATTGTGTTGGGGTCAAGTGGTTGGGGCATGCGCCCCATGTGCAGAGGCTTCGGTCCTTTGGGCGGGCGCCCCGGGTTCGGTTCCGACCTCTGGCTCCTTTTTTCGCATGTCATTCCCCACTCTCTCTGTCCCCGATTTCCGACTGTACCCACTGTCCTATCTCTACAATAAAGCCCACAGATAAATCTTAAAAAAAAGAATGGTGGTGTTACAGACACCAGCAGAAATGTGTGAACTGTTTTTTTCTCACCCAGGGAGAGTGTGAGAGTCTCTTCTGTAGCCAGGAAAACACACACACACCCTCTCTCCAACAGAAACACGCAGCCAAATATTTAAGGGTAAAATGACTGTAGTTCAACTTCAGGTGGCCCTACAGGAGTCAGCTTTACTCTCCTTCTTTCAAACACAAATATGTCAAACTGCTCTTATTTGTTACCAATTAGATGATGGCAAGAGAAACACAAAAGCACACTTTCAAAGTGCATGGTTGTACAGATAGGTTTAAAGAATGAACCCATAAAGATCAAAAGCAGAACCAAGATCGACCCCACAACAGCAGGTTGACCCCTCCTCCTAAAACCCCACCCACTCTCATCCTTACCTCCCCGACTTGCCAAACTATCAGGTTCATACCTCCTTCAGAAGACTCCACCTAATTTAGACTGCCAGCCAAAAAATGGGACGCACAAAGAATGGGGGAGAGAACAAGTACACACATGTCCCCTAATTAGACACTACTGTGGTGTGATTTTGCAATAACAAGCAGTGGTGGTAAATCTTAAGTAGCTGTAGGGCTGAGAGGTCAGACAGCTCCTGAATTTAACATGTGGGGTGAATGAAGAGCTCCCACTCAACAGCATATAACAACACACACTGCCTGTGTTCATCCTGGTCAACATTTACTTACACTGTCATTATCAGAAGTGATTATTTAATGGCAATCTAGAAAAAGGACGCAATAGGCTGGTCACAGTGATAGTGCAGACCAGGGCATGTCCTGCTACCATTGCCTGCACTGACGAGGAAAGTTGAGCCTATTTCTATGTTTGTTTTGTGCTTTTGCAACTCTGTGGATACGAGATAAATAAGTCGGCAAAATCAAGAAAACAACTAGAAATGACTTGATATCACTGAAGTAAATAAAATGTATCAATGACCGGCCGCTTCAGACTCCGTTAACATACTCAGGGCCCTGCATGACTCTACTCAGTGATGAACTGCTGTTGGGTTGAAACAGTCTATTGCATCTGCACACGTTCTCTCCCGTTTCCCTCATACCAGAAAGTGATCATTCCTTATAGAAAACTACAATACACTGAATCTTACTGAATCAACAGGTGTGATTTGTCCCATTTTAATGAGTACTATGTTTGCACATTTACATGAAAACATTAAAAAATAAAGATGTCTGCGACAGGGCAGAGAGATATTACATCAAAGAACAGTAAATATCATATCAGGTCTTATTGTTTCCCTTCATAGAAAGTAGGAGGTCCTTTGATCGTGCCCAGGTCACAATCGCATACACGCTGCTCCACAAATGTGGAAAAATGTGTCCCAGAAAACAAGATGGTATGGTGGTATCTTTAAGTGTCTTGGATACATTATCACTTGTACATAAGGCTGTTGACTTGTGAACGATCACTGAGGGTGCATGTTAATACCAGGTGTCAACAGGCCTATTTCTTCATTACATTTCTGACCTGGTATCCCTGGAAGAAGCTTAGAATGTCCTTGACTCCAGTGTTGTAGGGTAGACCCTGCATCCTGACCAGGGCCCCAGGCTGAGACAGAACCGAAGAAGCTGCGGCTGCTGCATGGTGGGGTTGGGCTGCCACTGCTGCCATTGCTCCTGGAGGAGCTGCAAAGTAGCCAACTGTAGAGGGAGAGACTGGAGGGCTGGAGAAAGAAGACAAAACGAGGCAAGAAATGAGATGTGTGATACTTGTGTTCTGTCCTAGCAGTTAGCTCTAGCTCAAAATGAACTTACCTGGGGTAGTAAGCTGTGTAGTTCATGTTCATGTTCATGTAGAGTTGTGGTTGGTGAGGATGAGCGTGAGGGTGAGCGTGAGGGTGAGCGTGAGGGTGAGGGAAGTAGGCCAGTGTGTGAGCCGGGTTGTGTGCTGTGGTCTGAGCAGGTCTGGGAGCAGCCAGCAGGGGGGATTGGTAGAGAGCGGCCTCAGAGAAGATGGCAGGCGGGGTGGGGAAGGCAGCGTAGGCTGTAGGGGGAGACAGACCTACGGAACAACATAAGACAAAAATATAAACACTGTGACTGGTTGTTCACTTGTTGGGTTTAAGAGAAAGCACAGAACTGAAATGTATCCTTTGAGAGTTTAGAGGGGACGAAACAATTCTGTACGTTTGCAGATGGTTAACAGTCCACACTATCTACTGGTTTAACAACAAAATAGCAAACAAACTCATCAACAATGAACGAACATGTTTGAGCGCTTGCATTAATCCTTGGTGTACAAACACAACCTGCGTCTTGCCATCGATTGAGGGACACAGTGTCACTCAAAGCTACAGCTATACAACTCAGGCAGTCAGACAAAAACTAAAATGTAAGCATAACACCTGTTATGGTGTAGATATCTCTACATGTTTCTGTGTTATTCACTGCGATTACATTCATCTTGTATTTCACTTGCAAATGAAAGGGTTTGATTATACGGTTAAAATGTCTGACACATCTCTGTCACGCAAACTTAAATAACCATTACAACAAGAAGCTGTCACACTTTAAGAACACCAGAATTTCAAAAATAAACTTTCGGTGCACCAAGTTTTTGTTTATAGAGCTTACTGTGTCCTTCAGGCTGTCATACTTACAACAGAAACACACACACACACACACACACACACACACACACACACACACACACACACGAAAGTGTGGTTGTATTTACATGCAAACAGCCACTATCAGTGTGAGGCTGTGGGCAGCTGTGGTGTCCTTTAGCACCAGCACAGTGACAAACAACACTGCTGACCTTGTGGGAGTGTTTCCAGGTTAGTTTTTATTTCTTTTTTTAAGATTTCTTTTTGGGTTTTAATGCCTTCAATGGAGAGACTGGTCAGTGGATAGATTCAAAGAAATGACCTTGACTCTTCAGAAATTGAAGGAAAGATGCAGGAGAAAAAGTAAAACCACCTTCTTCAAAACACTATTTAATCAAAATGAAAAATAAAATGATTTGTTAATCAATGATCACATAATTACACAGTACAACTCTAATTGACATCTATGTCTCTAGTGTAGCCAGTTCTAATCTTATCGTCAACACCAAAAGTAGATATGAGCCACAACAGAGCAAAGTCCGTAGTTGGAGCTGCAGTCAGTCCAGTCTGAACTTCACTTTCTGATACAGGTCCTTTTTTCTGTGGTTTGTTACTAAAGGAATACCAGCAGCCTGAATAGCATATGAAACTCAGGACATATTTATACATTATTTAATTCAGTAATAATCACTAAGACAAAAGGAGAGCAGGCCTAATTGTGCCCCGATGAACCATCTAGTGAAGGTGACTCACAGGGTAGTTTGCAGGGCGGGGGGGGAGAGGCCGCTGCGGTTCAGGGTTCCTCCCATCAGCACGATGCTCATCTCTTCTGTGGAGCACTGAAACACCTCCACATAGCGGTCTTTCATGGTCTTTTTATGGCACTTCTGGGCCACCATAAACGCCTTCTCCGATGACTTCATTTGAATAAAAGCGTCACCCGAGGGTCGGCCCTGCAGAGGGAAGAAAAGAAGAAACAAACAGAAACCACATTGAGTTGAAGTTGGGAATTTTACGACACAAGTTACATGACTGATTTAACGGAAATGTGATTAAGAACAGAGCTGGCTACTTATGTTCACTAATAACATGAATCATGATCGCAATTTACACTTTTAAGACATGAAGTCTTCCAGGTATTTTTGTCCCTGAGCCCCCGGCAGTCTGACCTGTTGGTTGAGGACCATGTGGACTCCATGAGGTTTGATGTCAACTGTGTGCTCTCCCATAAACTCCAAGATGTCTTCGATGCCGGCGGTGTACGGCAGGCCACGGAGGCGTACGCAGTCTCTAGTGTTGCTGGATGCTGGAAGGAATGGCGGCGTGGCAAGGACCGGGACAGGAACGATGGGTGAGGGGGGCAGTGTGGAGATCAGAGGTGCGGACATGTAGCGGTTCAGCACCTGGAAAACACAGAAAAAAAACATGACATGAGCTGCCATTCCATGGGCTGAGACACAAGGACATGAATCCTTTAAGAGGATGGTTTCATAACTTATGGACCACATCCAAACTGTGCAATATTAAACATGTAATCTTCAGCAAACTTCACAAACCTTCGGATTTCATCACACACTTACTGTGAGACATCCTGTTTTGTCACTTTTCTTCTGTATGATGTCATGTCAAACAACTAGGAGAAGCGACTAACGTGGGTTTTTTTATTATTCATTGATGAGGAAAAACAATCAAGAGCTAAAATTAAATGCTGAGATTTTTACATTTTTATTTGATATAACATAGCTCTCTTGTTTTCTCCTTCAGACACATAGTGTATATGCTCCTGATTTCGTGCAAAGCCACAACTTCCCCTCTTTGTATTTTCAGTTTTAATGTTTTTCAAAGGTATTTTCTGTATTACACTATCTATTTATGAAGCAACAATCGTGTACAACAAAGTGTTGAATCAATTCCTCTATATATAAAATAGTCTAAACACTACAACAATGCCCTCTTCATTTCCCTCATCCACCTTAAATCCTGCATACAGTATCTTAACCACATGTTTCCAGTAGTACTGTAGGAAATCTTACATGGTGTGCTTTTATATTATTACATTACTCCATGCTCAAAGATTTCTCCAGCTCATCCTACTTAAAAGAATTTACCTGTTGCACCTCAGCAGCAGTGCTCCTAAACAACTCGATATACCGCTTCCCGAGGATCTGCTTGTGCTTCTTCAGGGCGTTCTGGGCGTATTCTTCACAGGAGAAAAGGACAAACGCATCGCCAGTGGGCCGCCCGTCAGGGTACTTGACAAATAGCAGACCCTCCGTATCGTCTGTAACCGGGCTCTCCGGACCGAGGAATGACAGCACTTCCTGAGGTGTGGCAGTAAACGGCAACCCCCGCATGCGGATAATCACCTGGTTCTCTTTGGACAGGAACTGGGCCACCTCATTAGATGTACCTGGTGTCAGAAGACAGCAATGATTCAATAACAGTACTTCTGAGACACTCTTTGTTTTGTTCCTGAACATGGTTTATATTGTGAATGTTGCTGACTTGCTTTCTTGAATCAGTTTAGCTGAGCTTTCAAAGCAGTAGAAAATCCACTACCCCCGATCAGGATGCATCTGATTTTATATCGTCATATCAATGATATTGTGATTGGTAAAATTTCTCCCAAAACTTTATAGGAGAAGCAAATTTAGGAGACTACAGCAATGCTAGCAGCTTTTCGAGGCTACACCTCAGAACAGTAGTGCTGTGAGCAAACCCAGGCATTATGGTCGTAAACCAAGGCATCGTAACAACCACAATGCTGAAAATCAACATTCTAACATTAGATGGTAAATCATAGGAGTGTTACATTTCTTCCTTTGGAAACATGAATTTACTTTTGAAATGTGCTGTAATTACATCAGACAGTTGATAGAGACATTCCACCTGCATTAAGGCCGAGTAATTCAAATGATCAGGACTCATTACCTGACAACTCTGAAATCTTTGTGCCGATCCATCTCATAGATGTTGACAAGCAGCATTAGAAAACTTTGACCTGGTTGTGGCCCAAGTCATAAGGATTCATCCTTCAGGGGCAATACATGGTATTCACTCCAAAAGTTCCTGTGATATTTTACTTTGGATGAAGTACTGCCTCAACCATTACTGTTATGCCCTCCCAAGATTCATAGCTACCATCCCTCGTATAATCTCATAAGTAACTTTTTGTTTTTTGCCGATACAGCAAATCACACACCTGGCAAATTCAGAAATGTGATCTCATCTCAGTGATCCTAAAGTCAAGATTTACAAAAAGAACACATTCTTTTCTATTTAAATAATGTCCAAAGTCAACTAGTTTTAAACATGTATTTTGCATCCCATTCGTTGCATTTGTTCTTGTTTCATGTACAGTAAACATTTCTTTATGTAACGAACATTTCAATTGGGATTTCTGATTTCCTTAGAAAACAGCGAAGAATCAAATATTAAACAGAAGGGTGAGCATAAGTTTAAGGCAGCAAAGCAGCAGAAACAGAAGCAAAAGTCCGGCTAGTTGTGACCAAAAAGTGTTCCACTGGCTTTGCGAGTTGACCTGTGCAGAGGCAGAGATGACCTACATCACTATTTCAGTTTCATGTGCCAATTCCCACGACACAACCACCTGCTTTAGCCTTCCAGTAGATTTCCTTTTGTTAATATCATGTTCCTCCTCACTCTGCTACAGCTCACGAACAATCATTTTGGTGATAACTCATTTACTTCAATGACTAGACAAATAAGGGCTATAAAGACATTTTCTCATCGTATCTCAGTTAACACTTCATTCTGCAAATAATCCCATCTGGTTTAGAGCTGTTAAACCAACTGCTGTTAAATAGAGAGAGTTAGAGAAGTACGCTTATTTTGATCGCTATTAGCTATATAGAGCGTAATGAGAGCAGACTGATGCAGAGCCTTAACATGACCCCTTTGTATTTTACCTTGATCAACCAGAAGTACAGAGGTATAAACAGGGTTATTAAAGTTGTCATAATTGTTTATATAAAACTCAAGTCAAATAAAAATGTTTCACTCTAGTATTTCAAAAGAGTAATGATTAATGTCCCAGTTCCCTTAAATGGAAAAAGGTTACAAAAGTCCTCAAATCAAACAGATACAACAATTCCTGATTCTTCTGTTCACAAGCTTAGTCCGAACTTCTTTCACTTTGATTGATAAAGCAGCTGGGGTCTTGTCTGCCTAAACAATTGGCTTAAAGTCTAATGTGCTGTCAACCTGTACTGATCGTCATGCATGAGTAAAGTCCACAGTCAGACCGGCAGCCACTGTAAGTTATCTGCTGCGAGTGACTGTGCTTCTTTGTCTGCTATCTCTGTCCTGTGTGACTGCGGGCTGCTGCTCTGTGGTCCGGAGGCCTTTGTCTCTTCACACCCCCTTTGTACCAGCCCTGAGCTGCTCCTTTCACTGACCGTCAGCCTCCTCTCCCTCAGGGAGAGTACAGCCCCAGGCTAGAACTGAACAGGTGAGCGGCTGTTAGCGGAGAGGGAAATTTCTCTCTTTTTGGCCTCTGATGGTTTACGCTGGGGATCTGGGGGTGAGGAAAGGGATGGGAGCAGTGGGGGAAATTCCTCACAAAGCGTCTTTTATTAGCCCAAGATAAGCTGCTGGAGAGTCAGTGCGATGAGGTAGAGAAACAGGTAACAGGAGAGAGACCAGGAGAGCAAATGAGAGCTCTTCTTTTACAGTCACTAAAGAGCTGCTCTTTTACAGATGTGGAAGAGTCTTGTTTTTCCTCAGAGATGCGGGAAATCCATGTAATAGAAGTCTACCCTAACTAACAGAAAGCCTTTCACCATGGGATGCAGACAAACGTGGTGAGAGGAGAGAGAGAAACAAAATCTGAAATCTGACCTCCAGCGATCTTGAGGAATTCCTCTCCTGTAGCTTTGTAGACCTGTAGACAAGGGGGAATGGATTTAGCCATAACAAATAGTTGATTCATGAAGTGTCGATTTCATTTCTTCAAACTGACAAGTGATAGACTTTCAGTCCAATAAACAAAACAAAGACAGCAGTAACAGTTCTGAGGGAATTTATTGAAATGTATCTTGATTTCTTCCTCATCCTTTTCTCAGTAGACTTATCCATGCGTCTTTAGAATCTTCAAAGGTGGATTCATTTTCAGCTCAGCATATATTCAAACACACAACATAAAGTGACATTACGCCTCAACAAGAGATAAATGATGAATCGAACCTCGATGTAGCGGCTGCCCATGTGGTGCTTGTGGCGCTCCAGGGCCAGGTCCCTGTGTTCAGAGTTGATGAAACGTACTAAAGCCTCGCCGTTTCTCCTGCCCTGAGCATTGAGACACAGGGCCACACCGCCTCTGAAAAACAGGAGCACAGATACATGTATGAGCATACTGAGCCAGGCTGGCTGTACTGTAGTAGCTGAGGTCAAAGTGCCTGCAAGTTTATATCCATTGTTATTTTTAAAAAAAAGGGGGGGGAATAGCCACAATTGCTTCAAATAGCTTATGTTGAAAGTATTTATAGTATAAAGGGGCTTTTGACAGATGCTTATCTAGTTAAACATACTTTGCAATACTGAGGCCTTTAAAGAAGCGAGCAATGTCTTGGTCTGATGACTGCCATGGCAGCCCTCGAGCTCTAATGACCGTCTCACTGTCCACCGGCTCAGTCTTACTGCTGATCAGGGAAAACAAAGAAACATGAATGACATTATGAGCTTATTTACAAAGGAAGAACATACAGATTACAAAAACAATCTCTGCAGGTGACTATAGCTTTTAGGAGAAAAAAACCCACCACCAACACCTCTCCTGTTTCATTTGAACAAATTGTCCACAGCCTGCAGACACAGAGGCCACTCACAGTGGGTGCTCAACACAGTAACACACTACCATGATTAAATGTCAGGGGGTTGTCAAGGTGACAGGCTTTTGACTGCAGGATCTGAGGCTCTGCTACAAGATAACCCAGGTAAGCACTTGATGGCAAAGTTGGACAGCTTAAATAACATGCTTTACTTGCTGGCTTCCTTGTTGCTGTAATCAATGCTAAAGGTCTGAGGTCTGAAGATGTCTGGAGGGGGATTTCAGCGTGTGAACAACACTGCTGGCTCACAGGTGTGGCATGAACATACAGACATGTACATTTATTGAAAAGTTCATACATACCACGTGCCAGAATCAAACTTGTACTTCACGGTTTCAACACAGGAGAACTTGTGATCTAAAGAGAAACAAAGGCGGATATACATTCAAGCTTCAAAACGATGTTTTCAGTATTCTTTAGTAAACAGGTTCACCCTGTCATTCCTGTTACAGATCACATGCAAATACATACTTGCCTGTTATTAAGAGGATAAAGCCAGAGGCAAGTGCCACAGCTCGAAGACATTAAATCTTATTTGTGTTGTAACATATCTGGAGTCATCTTTCATAAACCAATGGCAGAAAATCGTAAAATGATGAGAAGACTGTTTGTTGCTTTAGAACACATTTTAATGATCTGTTAACGATGAAAAACAGCTGATTGAATTGAAGTTATCATGGCTTTTTAATTACAAATTATATAATCAGAGACATTGTTTAGGGATCTAAAAGCTACCACACCTTTAAGATAAAAACCCCCCCCCTGCAAGACATGTTGTTTCTTTAGTTTACAGTCGTCATGCTGATTATAGAAAGCTAATCCAAAGAAGGCTGATACACGGTAATCACTACCTGTGAACACCACATGGCACTTTCCTGTTCTTCATATTGACATGGTATTTTCTGCTTTCTATGCATGTATTATATTTCTATGAGTATCAGTTTGTATTTACTTGACAATAAACCAAATGCAGAATCTAATATCTGATCATTCTTGTACAGAAAGCGGCTGTTACTTACTGTAGGGATCAGCCAGGATGCAAAGTGTCAGCTGCACCATGCTTCTCACCTCCTTCACCCCAATCATCTGCTCTGATACAGCAGGGAGACTCACATCTGCACAAACAGTTAAGGACAAAGACCAGTTTCTGCTGCCTCACACAATCCTTTGTAAGGCTTGGTGACGGGATCGCTGCTACGGTTAGTTTCCTTGTTTGATTAGTTAACCTGAACTGAACTAGGAAAGGAGTTTATATATTCATTAGAAATTAAGTTTTGATTATAAATTCAACTTTAGTACACAAGCAAGTAAAAGATACACTCCAACATGGAGGCGGGTGTAAGCTTCTCCACAGGGCCAGCGTTGGGGCAGCATTTGTGAAACTCCTTCCTCACGTCCACAAATGAAAGGAAACATTCAGGAAGGACAAGATTCTGTGAAGAGAGAAGGAACAACACAAAGAATTTAGTTTTGACGGAATGGCGACCGTACATGGAAATTGGATACAGCAGGAAGCAAACGATCAAAGAGATGAAACAGAGAAGATGCAGAAGAAAAGATATGTTCATGCTGACATCATCGTGTGTCACTGTTACGACCAGGAACACAAAGGAGGAAAACATTCATCATAAAGCCATGACCTCTTGACCTCACTGCCCACATCATGAGGGGAAAAAAGCTTAAATTTAACACATTTCAATACTTTCATAAATACTAAACCCTCGAGGCTTAAATGTGGTTGATTAGATAGTATGTAACTTCAGCTATGAACAAAAATAGGATTACTGTTATTCTACATATTCAAACATGTATTTTTTAAATCAAGGGCTTATATTTCATATTTCCACAATACCAGTTATAGAAATGTTTTTATTTTTACACAACATTTTACAGTTTTTCCCTTCAGGCAAAAAAAAAAAAAAAACTATTACTTTTTTGGAGGCTTCTGGGTGGAGGGCCTGTCGGATGACCAGGGGGCTGTCGACACAAAGTGTGTAAGAGCTTCTGCCCAGAGTTTTCAGTTCTGATGACACCGACTGCTGGAACTGCACAGTGAAACATTAAACATTCATTTTATTAGAAGAATACATCAGAATTTCTACAGATCAAATTCTTGGATTATACAATATGTAACTTTCCAGAAAAAACAACTATTCATTTTTATAATAAACCTGTTTATTATTGTTCAAGTGTCTACAGTGCCAAAACCATGACCTATATCAAAGTTAAGAAAACAAACAGACTCATGTGCAACAAAAGTGAAGGTGGTGTTGTGTTTGACATTTGACTGTTTGTTTCTCGTGAGGATTGAGGCTTGTAAAACAGGTTTTTGTGTTTGCTTAGCGGCGAAGGAGGCAGACAAAAGGAGAGGAATGATCACACCCCTAATCACCAGGATCACACTTTTCTCACAGCGTGACCAACAGTCCCAGCCAGAGGAGAGGACAAACAACCCATACGAGTCCAACCTGCCAGTCTCATCTCGACGTAAACGCTGACGCTGGCCACAACACCCAATCCTAAATACCAGCAACTCCCACATGTGTGCATGTTTATTTATAACCACCACATTAAATGAGCCCATTCCTTTTGTTGTGTCAATCTGTTATTGGCAGCATTTACCTGTCAACAGAGGCCATCCCTTCAGTATCAACACACTGAGGCAAATGACATCTGAGGGCGGAGGACTGCATTTCTGAGATGTTAACAATGTGATGATTTTACCTTTTTGCAACAGCTAGATCTACCAACTCCAAGTGGTCAGAAAATCAGTGTGTGGAGCACATATTAAAATCAACAACACAGGCAGGCGAATTAAAACAAGTGAAAGTTGTTGATTCTTGGTGAGATCTGCTTCGGACCAAATAACATGAATGGAAATAAACTTGTGAAACTACATAAGCTCTTACTAATTATCTGTAAATCAAGCTTTTGAGGGAAAGTTAATCTCCCCGTCTTACATTTTCACCCTACTTAAGAACCTGTCTCTCTTTTTGTCCTCTCCATCCATCTAACTGACATTGGACAACAAATTTAGTAGTCTATTTAGGCCACACAAGATTCTTCAATAGGGTATTTGGAGAGAATGCAGGGACTATAAAAAGTGCAGATATTCTTGGTCAAACAGAGATTACATTTTCATAATTTTGAGGTTTTGAAACTTCTCTGTGGAGCGCTTTCTTTCACCTGTTGCTAAATGTTCCCATGCAAAACTGAGACTACTTTCTGCTTGCGTCTTTGGTCACCTTAGAAAATATTATGTTGGTTTTTGTGTCTTCCTCCCTGACCCTCAAAGTCTTCACTGTAATAGCAAAATTACCATCTGGGTGTGAGACCACCTTAAACCCAGTGTCTGAGAAGTTTCACATGGCCACTGGCTATATATGACAGATCTTCAGACAGTGAGAGAGTACGTGTTGAGGCAAGCTCCTTAACAGTCAGAGAGAAAAGCACGGCTATTTGGCAACGCCGACCAGCTGCTGACGAGGGAAGAAATGCTTCAGGGTTAGATTAAGATGGTTTTGGGGATGGCTGGACAGAAACCCAACAGAGTCATTGATAAGAGAAAAAACTGCTTGGGTATTTTCAGTGTGCCCAGGAACCCTAAATGAGTTCACAGATCACTGAACATTTTTAAGCTATTTTCTAAACAATAATCTTCCTGTAAAACTGTGTCTAAGACAGACAGTCATTACAAGTCTTTCCACTAAGCCCCTCAGCTCTTTGAACAATTTTCTGTAAATATTTCAGCAGTTTTACAGGTCAAGGTCATGTGAAAACATGAGCTGGATGTCAAACTTTGAAAAAAAAAACCCCAAAAAAACCACTTCAGCCTTTTGCTTTGCATAATGGTGAGAAGGAAGACAGCACAACGAGCCACAAAGCACCTACATTTAATTAAATATGATGATTGACATCTATGAAGCCATCTTTTGTCAACGTATCAATCATTTGTCTGCCCCTCATGTTTTAGTTTAGCTCTGGTTGCATTTCACATTTTGAGTTAACGAGCATCTCTAGGCACATTTTGTCTTCAAGCCCTAAAATTAGAGTCACTAAGTAAGTTCATATTGTAACAAAACATGAGGTAAAGTCCCTGAATACATCAAATACGTCAACAGCCTTTTCATTGAATGTGTATTTACGAGAAGTCACACGTACAGTTTTTGCCGTGCTTTTGTTTTTTCTAAAGGGAGTAGTATTTGTGTAAAAGCTCGCAATACCAAAAAAAGTATCTTCTCTAATCCTACTTAATGCCTGAAGCTTTCACTGTTCCAACACCAATCCAAAACTGTGGTATTCAAACGTTTGTCAATTCAATCTGCAGAACATTTTAAGCATAGTCACACTGCACTGTTTCATGTTTACAGTGATAACAGAACTAATGTTTGCTCATAGCTGTGCACCCAGCTCCGCCTTGGGACAATTATTTAAGGTGTTTACTGAGAAAAACAAATGTCTCTCTTTTCTCCTCTGGCCAGAAAGCACGCTTTAAATTGAGCAAACAACAAATAGAAGACAAATCTTACACTGAATGTATGGAGAAAGACACCACAGGCTATAGAACTATTAGTGACACAACTAACCATGATTCAGGTTCCTCTTTCTACAACTGTTCACAACTTGCTGCTAAAGAAGGCGACAAAAGCATCAAGCTGTACTACTTGTAGAGATTATACATTAACAAATGTATTTATTACATTCACATAATCTTCTTAAGTAACCCTTACTCGCACAATTGGCTCTGGTGTCAAAAATGGGCTGTTCACTACGAGTCATAATGTCATATAAAATACCATTTTACCCTTGGAGGCTTTGTTTTAGCTCAATACTTATATATCTGATTCTACCTCCAAAATTATTTTAGGCCTCACACACACTATGGATGTTTCTTTTTTCCTCTGTTCAACTTTTCGTCTCGCTCTACCCTCTGGAAGGCATTTCCACAGTTGAGGGGGAGGAAGTGGCCTTTGAACATGACCCTATCAGAGTTTGCTCTCCAGTGTAATCGGACTGTTTGTGTGCAGAGGTGAGGGTGGCTGAGACAAGCTACGATAAGAGCAGCAGGGAGTGTCAGGAGCAGAACAGACCCTGTGCTAACTGTTTAAGGGCAGCTAATGCTAAAAACACACTGCTGCCACAGCATCGGCACGTCTCAAGACACAGGACTTGTACACTAAAATGAGCTGGGATTAAGACAGAAAAATATTTGGTTCATGCTAAGTTTGTGTGTATCTGAGAAATGTACTCTTTTTTTTAAAAATTGTTCGGGTTTTTTTTGACATCTAGGTAATACAATCAGATTTCTGCTTTTGAAACATTATCCCTTGCCTTTATTCAACCCAGTTTCTTACCAGGTTTTTTACATTGTCAGGTAAATTACAAAACAAAGGAAAGTGGATTAGAATGTGAGAAAAAATAGGGTAAAAAGTAGATAATTTAAGCTCAAATCAGTAAGTCTAAAACTGAAACCAAAAGGAAGTTCCCACAGTTAACAAATATGACTGGGTATAGAAGATGCTGTTCTCATACTGCAGAGCGTGTTTACCTATTACAACATTAGTCACTGAAAAAAACAAAACTTTTCAAGCCGCAGTGTCATATAGCATTTTCTTCTTATCTTTTCCACACTTGCAAAATCTGGTTTCTGCATTAAAATTGCTTTCACTTCCAGTATTACACAGTCATTTCTGGAAAAGGCACAAATGTCAACATCTCCATCAAAACAACATACGATGCTTTGTGGAGGCATTCACCAGAGATCTTGAGACACACCGAGCAGACTGAGTTAGCTATAATGATGATGAGCTATAAGAACTTGAACCTCACATGTTTGGGTTCAAACACATCAGATTTGTATGCGTCATCCTGATGCAGCCCTTTTCCACAGGGTTTAACTCCAGGTTTTGTGACTCACTGTTAATGAGACTCATGATCTTAACCATGTCACAATATAGATGCTGTTCTGAGTAAGCAGCAACGATCAATAAGTTAACTCAGTGCCAAAGCCTGTAGTCAGCACTTCTGGCTTTGGTCTTAAACAGTTGAAAAACAATTACCATAAGAGAAGCAATGTGTCAGTTTCACAACAACAACAAGGTGTGTGAGGTTTCACATTGCGTGCAGATCTACAGGCTGAGACATGCCGTCAATGTTACATCTTAAATAGTGCAGTCAGCAACAATATGACTACAACGAAACTATCCGTAAGCCACTTCCCGGACATAGACTGTGCTGCAAGTGTGACGAGCAGGCTCCACAACGTGATAAAAGAGCTACACAGACGAAAGACAAAAAACACAGATCCTCGGGTACAATCGTGTTGTCAGTAGTTAGCATCTATCAAATAAAACCAGAGTGTTCTGACATGTCCCCTAATATGTCATTTAGCATCCATATACAGCATCATTATACATACCTGAACTTGTTGTCTTATGACTAACGGCTATCCTTTCTGATCTCTGTCATTTACAGTGAACTACAGGGGCTTTATCCACTTGCTCTCTTCAGTATTAAAATACTAAATGGATTTTTTTTACTTGGTTACCTACCATCTAGTGACTTTAAATTCAATATTTTCTGCACTTCACTTTTCATTCAATTCATCTTGTATCTGTGACCTAGCCTTATGGTGTAGTATTTTGAATGCACATTGAGCAGAACATGTGTTTGAACAAAGACAGGCAGAACTGAACATGTGCTCACTTCGACTATATGAAATTGGCTCATTTACAGATATGCACACTTGTCAAATGTCATTGTGGATTATGGTGTGTAGGGTAAAATCATTATGCAAAACAAGAAGCTGAACCACCTGAGTCAGAGTAACAGTGTTTCTCAGATGACACCCCTACATGTAAAATCACAGAATCATTTAAAAAAATCCACATACAACAGAAGCTCGTGATATTACAAACTGTGCATCCACACTCAACTTTAGCTGGTAAATTATAGAAGGCCAAGTGTTACACAGCTTTGCTAATCTTTCAAGGTTTCTTTACCTCGATGAATCTTTCACCATAGAAAACTAACAAATGTCCTGGGGGGCTCGGGCCACAGAGATCAATACTACAAGCCTGACAATGAGAGGCAACTGCTGGTTTCTCTCAATCATTGCATACTTTGGTATCGGCTACCCCATTTTAAGCAGCTGCTTCAAAACTGTAGTTTTAAGCAAAACTTTTAACTAGCTCAAGAAATATGCATTCCTTTATTTTCATTAGTTGGAGAGGACACTAGTCTGAAAAAGTGAGAGAAAGTGACCGTCGAGACAAAGGTATGAAATGCACTAACTGATTGCTTGGGTTAATATTTAAAGGTTCAGCACACAAACTAACCTACACTAGAGCTGAAGTCCTACCAGGAGGTATGAGGCTCAAATGACGAGCATTGAGGCCAAACCCCCGTGCAGCTTTTAATGACTTTGCTCATCCAAACATCAGAGATCTTCATTCATTTATCAATACAGTCCTCAAATGCTTCTCTGGTAACATGTTCCTCATGTGTCCCAGACGTTTGACACCTCGTTTATCTTTTTTACTGATTCTTATATAACATTTTATTGTTTGTTTACTTATTTATTTTTGTAACTTTTCCTATGTTTAGTCAATTATTGCCTATTTCCCTATTTTCTGTCTGCTTGTTGCTATGTAAAGCAGTTATGGCTGCATCTTTGTTTGCAGGATGCCATATAAAAAAACAATTCAGTGGAGCAGAGATGAGGAAAATGATTACACAAACCAACCTTCATCATCATAATGAGAGGTTAAAACTGTAAGACAGTGCAAGGATTAGAAAGTGGCACCAACTTTAACCAAACACTTTTGGGAGGCTGGTTGGAAAACTTGTTTGACAGCATAACAACTTTCTGCACAAACAAACCTCCTGACAGGGAGGAACCAGCGACCGATTCACATCCTGGTCATTAGGACATGCTGTAACCAACTGCAGGTTGGTTGATGAGAATCAAAACGCCCCCCACTCCTGCCTGTCCTGCAGCCTAAAACAGAGGTGCGGTCCCAGGTAAACATTCCGCCTTCCAGATGTCTGCAGCACGCATCAGGATGGGACAAGACTAGACCTGCGACTCCTGCTTATCTCCACATGCCTCGGGCTCTGCCTATCCTCCGCCCAGAGCTTCTGCAAACTGTCAGCAGAGTTAAACTGTCAAGAATAGACCAATGACATCTCCCATCCAGGTGGAAGACCATCTTTTTAAAAGGTCATCAGTAAAATTTGACACTACTCACATTCATTTACAGCTTAATACCAAGTCAGGCTTGTTGCATCTGATCTCGCTGTGGGCAAAAACTGTCAGAGGAAAGTTGGCTTGCTTTTAATTAGCTTCTGAATTTTTCACAGCCAATGACAAAGGAGCTTTAGAAGTTGTTGCTGTAGATTTTTTTTTAATCTGTTTTAGGTTAGTGTTCACCAGTTTAAGGTTGCACTTCAAATTACAATTCATGTTGCAATATGAGTATGCAGAATAAAAAACTCTCTAAAAAAACTTTAGCACTCAATACAAGCATCTGACCCATTAGATTGTGCCCTTCATACATCTACCAAACATTACCACAATTTGATGGTGGTAATGCTTGGAAAATGAGCAAGGAAAATAGGGTTCAGGAAGATTTTGTGGTGAAAGAGAACAGCATTTTAGTTCTTTTGAAAAAAAAAAAAGATTTGGGTTACAAACAGATCCAGTGTAAAACATGCAAACAGCAGAAAGACAAAGGAGGTCTAGCTTTTATGAAAAGGCTAATTAAATTTTTGTTTCTCGCTCCTAGTACCATCATGGGAATATTGAACTATAACATGTTAAGGCTGGCTAACAGCATCGCCTCTGATCCTAACCACGCTCTGAACACAGAATATGAACTATTACCATCAAACTGGAGATACAGGGTCCCACGTTTTAATAAGGTTAGACTCTTTTGTTCACCAGTCAATAGTAAAATTGAATGTGGAGCTGAGTCCCAGATCACAGCACGTTTAAGGCCTCTGGATATTTGTTTGGTGTTTGAATGTTTTGTCAAATGTTTGTATCTTGTCTGTAATTTCTATGTTGCAAATGGAGCCGTGATGTGATGCAAGAAACATTTCAGACCATGTCTGACAATAAAGTAATGTCAAATCAAATCAAACACTGCGGATTTTTTCCTAAATTATGCAGCTTCACCAGGGAGATATTTAAAACGTGATGTAAAGCTGACCACTAGGAGATTTAAGGCCCTTTCTTAACATGGATTTGTTTTCAAGTTCCTTTTAGACTCACCTGTTGCAGAACTTTGTCCAGGGGCTCAGCTTTGACGATTTCGTCCAGAGTCAGTCCTGTCTCCTCTGTACATTGATCTGTCAGCTCCAAAGTGTCTGGTTTGACAAGATACCTCTGAAGCTTCCCCACCTGTGGAGGGATTCAGCATTTCATGGCGTACAATACAGCGTGAAAAGAATGGCTAACTTATGACTAATGACAGAGTAGGCTATAGCCGCCATATTCAGCAAATTAGCTCTTATTAAAAGTCAAACAAACAATTGACAATGTAGTTGCAAAAAAGCCATTAATTGTCAATAAAGCGTTGTTTTTATTAACAAGCTGACATGCCAAACCAAAAAAAAGGTGTTCATCTCCCTTAGTTACACTCCTCACCTGCTTGTTAAATTTTGGTCGCACACCTGTTAAGGTGAGGTGGACAGAGAGTTGATGTAGCGTTAGCTAGCACAAGAGAAAAGCAGTCTACAGACGGTTTCAGAGAGCACACCATAGTGATTTAAATGTCACACTACTGTTCTACTACGGTAGATACTATGCCACAAACACTCACTACATAAGACACCGTACAACGAACGAACAGGTCAGTAAGGTCCGTACCTTTTTCTCATGTAGATCCACAATTTGCCACACCAAGAGAATTATTTCCCTCTCATCCGAACCCAGTTTACCCCCATTTGCACCAGCTGTTGCCCCAAAGAACACCACCAGAGTATCACTGTGCGAAGCCATCAGGGACCACAAGGGTAAAAACTACAATTAAAGCAAAGATTAAAATAAAAATAACACGAGGGTTCACCTTTTTCCAAGTGATAAGAAGAGCGAACAAAAGGGCTGGAAACTCAATTGAGGTAAACGGTAGAGAGAAAACGGAGGGAGAGATTATTTTCAGAGGAGCCACGGAAGAGTTTGCGGTCAGAGACTCTACCTGTTGAAGTACTTGAGTGTGTTCTATCCAGAGATACTGGTTTAACTGGTAAAGAAGGGTGGAAATCCGTGTTTCGTTCACACGAACTCCATAACAAGCCGTGGAGTTTTTTTTCCCCCCTCTCCTCTCCTTTCTATTTTTTTTAGTTACCTGTGTGGCCCAGCCTTTGCGCGAGGAGAGCCTTCGTCTATTGGCTGGTTTGGAAAGGTGAGGGCGGGAGGCTGGGGTGAGTGCTGAAATATGATTGGTCAGAACTGTTGAATCAGGAAGTAGCCTAATCTTGGAAAAGGATTGATTGTAAATCCATGAGGCATAGGCCTACTGATATTATCAATCGACAAAACATAGTAAATCATCATATGCCTAGGCTACTGCTAAATGCGGAGAGAAAAACACTAAAAATAGGTCTTTAACTACAGACATAGGTCATCTTTCAATTTGAATCCTATTTTGTATCATAGGCCTATTTAAGGCCAGGCAGATTTTGTAATAGTCTCCAAAAGTCAGTCCTACTATGTTTTATAAGAGTTCAGACAACATTGAATTAGTTATCCTAACTGGGTTGTCACATCTAATTTGTGTTGTAATTTAATATTGTTGTCTGTCCTATCTCGAATATCTTAAACATATTCTGTGTTTTTCGTATTGTGCTTTGGTCATGTGTGGTGGGATAAAGTTGTTGACGAAATCTAGCTATACTTTTTCCTTGATGTTAAGCAATTATTGGAGAGATTTGCCCTAATTTAAATTCATATGGTTAATATTTAGTAGCCTAATGCCATTCTTGTAAAAAGGAAGATTGGAATGCTAAACAGAAATTAGGAAAGGAGAATAGAAAGAGAAAGACATACAGACCCATGTCATAATGAAAAAAGACATGGCACTTCGCAAGAGCAAAAAAACCTAAAGTTTTCAATAACTTTACAGGTCCTTACTGGCCTGCTGATGTTTTCACTAGTCTTTGGCCTGGTTCCCAGAATTCTGTGTTTAGTTGCTGCTGACACTCCCAGCTTTGCTCACTATGGGCCAGCAGACTGTAGTGAATGTGAGGCTTTTGTCTCTTCATCTCCTTTCACTCATTTAAATCCCCCAATGCCATGAGTAATTCTCAGTGTCTCCTTCCTTATGTGGACCCACTCTCTCTAGCTGAACCAGTCTGATCAGTTGAGGAACACACTGGGAAACACTTCAGCTGAAATCCTAGACACATAATGATATTTCCACAAAACAACAGTAAAGAACATTTGTCTTCAAGTTGCTCATAGCAGGCATGCTTGAACATGCTGTCTTGACTGTGGCACCAAAATGACGGGCTAAGTCTTTCAGCAGGTGCAATTGTTAAAAAGTTGTGTAATTTAGACTGCAACCTGTATGAGCCAGCACTGTACCCAGAACATAACTGTGCCAGCGTCAGTGCTGGTATCATGTGGTGGAAATTGTGCAGGTCTTCTACCAAGTCAGTGGCAAAAAATTGAGTGGTAAAAAACCTCTATTGCACTTAAGGAATAACCAAGACCAACTGCTTTTTGTGTTTTCAGATTTGGCTTTGAAAATTTGTGCGCAACAAAAATGGAATTTCAGTCCCCAACCCTGTTGCAGTGCATGGCCTTTAGCAAGATGGTAATCTTTGACCACTATTTCTTGCCTCAGTGTTTTAACTTCTTTAGTTTATGAGCTTACTTCTGAGAATAACTTTTTTTAAAGCCTTTTTCCATTGCTTTACTATATTCTAGATATTAAAATGCAAATCAATACTACAAGTTCTATAAAACCAAAGGAGCATTTTCCCTTAAAACTTGTGGTCATCACTTACAGGTGCTTTCTTGTGATGTACCTTTAGCTGAAGGCTGTATGGGCTGCATTTAAAGGCAGTAAATATGTCAAGGCAAAACAATTTGATTACGCTTACTAAAGGAGAACTGAAAATCTGGTTTTAACTATAGAAAGTGATCACTTTGCTGTGACCTCAACATGTCACTGTATGTTAAATTCCAAGAGTAGGCTTTATGTGGGCTTGCATTATTTGATTAAATCATTTCTGCGACCTAAAAAAAGACAGAACATAAATGTGTTGATTTAATAAGAGAGTGTGTTTATACTCATAGTGAAAGGCATGGGATTGGCTGAATGCACATTGATTCCACACAGCTGTTTGGTTTCATGTATACTCATTGCTTCTTCATACTGTGAGAAAAGGTCTAGCGTGTCTCAGGGTCAGCTGTATTTTCTTGTGTGCTCTCGTCTGACATGTATTTCTTTGTCACACCCTTTGCTCTCCGTAATTTTCCACTGTCACAGTTTAAATAATCCTGACTCACTAATATCCAGAGGCTCCAGAGAGGTGACGTGTGCTGTCACAGTAAGTTTACTCATTCCATAGTGCGTGTCTTTATAACAGTATCTTAACTACTGTTCAGAAATCTGGGGAAATACTTATAAAAGCAATCTACAACCACTTAATATACTTCAAAAAAGAGCCATCAGAATGTCGGATTTCACAACCATATCAACCCAATTATTCTTACAGTCCAAATTATTAAAAATGTACTGACCTAGTCCAACTAAAAACTGCACAAATATTGTTTAAAGCAAGGAATAATCTTCTTCCTGGCAACATTCAGGAATTGTTTTGTGACAGAGAGGGGGGTTATGAATTAAGGGGGCCTTTAAACTTTAAGACACGTAGTATACGCACTACACAGAAACGTTTTTGTTTGTCTATCTGTGGTGTAAAGCTGTGGAATTATCTGAGGGAAGAGCTGAAGCAATGTAGTAATGTCATACAATTCAAAAAGAAATTTAAAGAAATAGTTTTTATGAGGTACAGGGATGAGGAAGGGTAATCACAATCACTGGGGTGTATTTGCAAATATCAATTTACTTTTTGGTTTAGTTTATTAGTTTGAGGGTTTTGTGTTCATTTGTATTCATACTATTGGTGCTGGTACACTGTACATAGTTCTATTATGGTGATGGGAATAAGCATTATTGGTGTAATTAGATTATTAGATTATTAGATAATGACATAAAAGTCATTATTTCATATTATATTACATTATATACTATTAATACAAATAATAATAATAATAATCTTTATTTATGAAAACAAGTTACAAAGTGCTTTACAAGGACAGCAAAAGAAATGTAAAAACAGGCAGGTCATAGAATAATAAACAAGGTAAGATTAAGAATAAACAGCCACTTTAAAATATAAAATCTGTTTAAAAGAACTGTAAAAGACATACCATTATTTTAAAGGAAATCTAAACAGTGAAATTTAGGTAACAATTTAAAATCAACTAAAATCAGGAAAGGCTCGTCGGTAAAAGTGTGTTTTAAGAAGGGACTTAAAATAGATGATTGATTCGGCTGACCTGATCTCCTCGGGCAGGTCGTTCCACAGTCTTGGAGCCCTCACAGCAAACGCTCTATCCCCTTTAGTTTGAATGAATACCTATTATTTTTTATTATATATTTGAGTTAAAAGGGGGTAGGATTAGATTAGTTTAAACTTCTTCCTACTCCTTTTCAGGCATGTAATGTTGTGTTTATATTTTATTTGTTTTCAACATATTTAATAATTACAGCATTTCTTTGTTTGTTTTTTGTTTTTGTTTTTGTACATGTTCGAAATAAAAGAAATCAATCAATCAATCAAAACAGTGAACCATCTTAATCAACACATCATTAATGACCATGGCATAATTTTAGGTATTGCTGTCAACTATTCCAGTTGTTATTAGTTTATTTTAGCAAAAAAGTACATATCTTATTTTACAAGTGAAGAAATTCAGTCCACTTTAAGCCCACACAGTCTCTCTGAACAGCTTGGGTTCTTCCACTTTAACACCAGTGTAAATGCAAACTGTTCCCACACAGAATAGCACTAATCATGATCATTTCCTGGATGGATGCATTTAGAATAGTACATACATTTAAATGACAAACTTTATTTTTTGACCTGTTTTCTTTCTTTTGTAAGTTCCTTTTTTGTGTGTCTTTGCTCCATTTGCTGTTACTGTCCATTGTCCAATGGGAAATAGACCTTTTGAAGTGAAATGCTATTTTACCGATAGAAAGGCCTCTGTATTTTCAAAGTTATGTAAGTTATGTTTGTCACACTGTTTATTTGAAAATTAAACTTTTAAATTCATGACCCTATTATGAAAAACCTGAATAAATAGTTATAAATAACCAAACAAAGGATCATGATATGAGTCACACTGAGCTGATGTCAATGTCCTTTAAAAAAACACAGTGCTATCATCCAGTGAGATAAACCATGGCAATGCAAAAACATAATATGCTATCATATGAACATATAACACATTTCTAGCTGTCGTATACATTTAGATAAGCTGTTGTTGAACCCTCCCACTTTAAAGGGCTGACTTGAGTTTTATAAGACTGTGACAAACATTGGGACACGATTCCTCTTTTTGATGCTCTGTAAAGGAAACTTGCAGTTTTTCATTTTGCAATCTTTTCTTCAAGAGGAAGTAAAAGAACTGACTCTTGTCTTTAGATAACAAATCAATTGTATGCTCAATTGTCATGAGATAATTAATCTACTCTACTTGTTCATTCTTGATTTTAATAAGCATAAGGTGAATTGAATAAAAGTTTTTGTCAAATGAATTCATATGGAAGAGTGGGACTGTGTCATCGATGTTATAGTTTCCTAACACAGCAAGAGAAAACAAGACAAGCTGGGGAAAAATTTCTCCGTTTCAAAAGTGTTAAAAAAATAAGAAGTGGCAGAGGAAACCACAGAATAACCAGCTGTAAACTTACTGCACCCTGACTTATCATGTTCCACACCTCCAACAGGAAGGTTTTTTTTTATCAGAATAACATCAACAAAGTCTCCCTTTGTCAGCATCAACAAAATGCCAACCAAACACATCTTCATAAAGAAATGTACATTGACACAGGTCTTAAGGAATATATTTTTGTACCATTCATGAATAATGTATTGAATAAATGTAAGTACAGTATATACAATATATTTTAAATATGTCTTCACTATTTAAAAAAAAATCTTTAAGAAAAGATATTAAACAGGTTGTTTACAGCATTGGACAATTGATTCCCACTTCCTCCACTTCTCTGTTGTTATTTCAAAGAAAACAAGCTTCACAACAGGCAAAATATCCTCCTAATAAAAAACTAACTTACACACAGCTATTTTTTTTACAGAGATAGACAACAGGAAGAATTCTCTACACACTTTTAATATCAGGATGGATTATTTTCACACATTTTCACTAAGATATCCATTTGGTCTTTTGTTGTAGTCACACACTGGGAGCTGTTGGTCTGGTTGCTGTGCCTCTTGGACACAAAGGACAATTCTCTGTTGCCCTCACCTGGGGAGGTGCTGGAAATGTGGCGGAAGAGCTTCTGGATACCAGTGTCTCTCAGACTGCTTCTGAAGGAGCGAGCTGCAAACATGTACAGGATGGGGTTGACAGTGCTGCTGATGAAGACCATGGCCCCGGCAATAAAGGCCATGGTGTTCCTGACATCCTCCAGGTTAGCCGCTTCATCAGGGAACGAGTCCCCCATGGCCAGGATGATGAGTGAGAGGATATTTCCAATGTGATGAGGCGTCCAACAGACGGCAAACACCACTACCACACTGGCAATCAGGACGGTGGACTTGCGCTTGGACTTGAAAGTCATCTGAGTGATTCGGCTGCACAGGCAGGCATAGCAGACTACCAGGATTGAGAAAGGTAATACGTAGCCCACTAGCGTCTCCAGCAGCACACACACCAGCTCCTGGGTCACAGAGGTGTAGAGCCGGAACAGACAGTGCTCCTCACCAGCGTCCTCTCCTACCACCTGTGTTGGGATGACTGGTATGCTGAACAAGGAAGCTGCAGTCCACAGAGCCAGCAGAACCTTGTTCAAAGCTTTTTTCCTCTTCCAACCGGCTGAGGCAAAAGGATAACGCACAGCCAAAAAGCGCTCTATACTCATGAGAGTAATGAGGAAAACACTGCTGTACATACAGGCATTGATCATGAACACCATAGCTTTACACGAGGCTTCTCCAAACACCCAGGAGTGAGCCAGGGAGTAGATCCACACAGGCAGGGTGATGAGGACCAACAGGTCAGCAACAGCCAGGTGCAAGATGAGCACCACAGTGTGGGATCGCTGCTTGACGTGTCTCAAGATGGTCCAGACCACCAGCAGGTTCCCAGGAGCTCCTACCAGGAAGGACAGGCCCAGGATCACACAAGCCACCACTGTCCCACCTGCAAACTCCTCGGGAGCCATTTCCTCAGTAGAATTCAGCTTAAATGAGAAGTTCATGGTGTGAGTGTGTGTGTGCTGACAGGGGCGTCTGCATGAAAAGAGAAACAAACTGCTACACAAGCAACTCTTCACTTCCCTTTAAGAATAGACGGCACAGGAAAGGGGTTTCCTCACCGGGCTATTAGAGACACAGTGTGGTGATTCATGTATGCGTCATAAGATCACGAATCAGGGTATAAAAAGAAAATTGTGGTCAAAGTGATTTAGAAAACTGTAGAAAATAAGTTAGAAAAAAGACATAATTTCTTAAAAAAAAGGTAGAGAAATATTTTCCCATAAGAGGCAAAAAAGTAATTAATAATGTACAATGATAAATAATATTATTATTTTGTTCAAGTCAGAAAACAGACACGTTATTTTTTTGTACAGAACATCACACTATACAGAGTGACATGTTTTAGTTTTTAAAACAATTATAAACAATTCACCATATTCACACAGCAGCCATTTTTTTCTGACTTCATGCTCAGGGTGGGAAACTGAAATGTTGCTTTAAGGTCATGTTGTTGTGTTGATTAGAAGTAAAGAATCTCACAAAAAAACGTTTTAAACTGCTCCCAGATAAATCAGTCGCTGCAAAGGAAAAAAATCTGGTGGGAAATAAAGTATGAGGGACAGCACATTTGTTAGCATTAGCTTTTGTTAACAAAACTTCAGCATTCAATCACTATACCTTGGAAAAAAACATGACTTCCTTTTACAGTCCGGTTCCCGCTTACCTACTGAATACCTACAGATGTTTTACTTGGTAATGTCATGGAAGGTACATGTTACAAGTTGGTGGTGATTGCACAGAAATTAGAGTAATATATTACAAGTTATACGGTAATATCCTGGTTACACCTTGGAAACAAACATGACTTCCTTTTTTTAGTCCAGTTCCCTCTTACCTACTGAGTACAGATGTTTTAATTGGTAATGTCATGGAACATAAATGTTAAAAGTTGGTGGTGATTTCACAGATGAGTGAGGGATCAATAACAGGTGTTGCCAGGGATGTGGTGATGTAATTTTCATAGTTTCTGAGGTTAATTAATTATTAACGGGTATGGTCAGGGACAATAACCAAAATAAACAAAGTAATGTATTGGAAAGTACCATCTACATTTCTAAACAGGACATTATAAAGCATGTGCTGTTACAACATAAACCTATGATAACTGATATGGTTATCTTGAATTATTTGGTAATAAAGGAGCCGTTTTTATGAAATTGTTGCCTAGTTTCCTGGACTGTACATGATACTTTACTGAAGTTATTGGTAATAATGGAGGTTTTTCTAGCTATAGTTTCCCTGTTATTACCTCCTTATTTCCAGTGGTATTACACCATAATACATCGCAATTACCATGCAATTACCAGATAAATACCTGGTAATTAGGGGACTGTAAAAGGAAGGGTTACCCAGAATTAAGTTAGACCTTTAAATTATTATCATGTCACACTATCAAACAGCGATGTTGGCTAGGAAGTGGTTACATGCTTATGTTAGCGAACATCTAGAGGTATCTCATCTGATTTGCTGTGGCTTACATCATAATTAATTTTCCCTATCATCGTCTTTTCAGTTGCTCCACAGTAAGAAGACAAATGTATACAATTTTTTCTGTATACATTTACACAGTTTTTAACCTGAAAACGCAGCAAAAGAACTTTAAATTGGCATATAGGCCTATTCATATTATCTTCTCTGACTGTGATGTCAGAGGAAAATGGCCATTGTGAGAATATGTTTGCCTAAACAAACCAAAAAAATATTATCACATTTGGTAAACACATTAATATTGCAGTCATGTATTTGCTCATATTGACATATAAAGGAAAATGGGGAACTGGATAGGAAGGTGAATGTAAAATGACATGAATAACTGTACATTACAGTTTTGTAGCACTGTTTTACATGTCATATAAAGGCTTTCAGTGCTGCTGATCATCTGGTCCTTCTTGATAAAGTTTAGTCCTTTCAAGAAACTGGTTAATACAATTGTCACATCTCCACAACATCACTGTGACATGGATTTCTCTCACAGAGTTGGACATCAGATCTATCTGCTGCCATCTGGCTGCTCTGATGTTGTACTACCAGCTCCCTCATTTTGGTGGTGTGAGTGACCATTTCCTGGAACAGCCGCACCAATCGGGACTCCTCGAGACTCCTTCTCAGGTTCCTCGCAAAGAAGACGTATAACACAGGATTCACTGAGCTGCTGATGAAAACAAGGGCACCTGAGCTAAAGACAACACCCTCTGGCACACAGTCATACTCTGTGTCTGGTCTTAGGATGCAGAACACATCAATAATATTGATGACATGGTGAGGCAACCAGCAGAATATAAAGGCTATCACCACAGTGTGCACAAGACGCATGGATTTCTGTTTGGAGCTGAAGCTCATTTTCCTGAGCTGGGCAGCTACTCGACAGTAACAGATACTTAGAATGATAAAAGGGACTACAAAGCCCACAAAAGTCTCCAGACAAATCAAAACTATTGCTTTAGTATCAGAGCTGAATTCTTTGATGAAACACTCATTGGTTGCTTTGCTTTCAGGGTGGGTAAGTAAAGAAGGCAATCCTAGAATCAAAGCAAGGATCCACAAAAGTACAAGACATCTGTTCATAACACTCATGGTCATCCAGCGCATCATTAAAAATGGATGACAGATGGCTAAAAAGCGCTCCATGCTCATCAGGGTGATAAAGAAGATGCTGCTGAACATGCACACACTCACAACATAAAATGAGGCCTTGCAGAAAGCCTCACCAAACACCCAGGAGTTAGCCAGGGAGTAGATCCACACAGGCAGGGTGATGAGGACCAGCAGGTCAGCAGCAGCCAGGTGCAGGATGAGCACCACAGTGTGGGATCGCTGCTTGACGTGTCTCAAGATGGTCCAGATAACCAGCAGATTTCCAGGAGCTCCTACCAGGAAGGACAGGCCCAGGATCACACAAGCCACCACTCTCCCACCTGCAAATCCATCAGTGAGAATTTTCTCTGAAGAAGTCTGCTCTGTTGAGTGGTTCATGGTGCAAGCGTGTGTGCTGACAGTAGAATCTGCTTGAAAAAAGAATTAAAGTGCAGCACTAGCCAGTTTTCACTTCCCTTTCCGGTTTAAGAGGATCATTAGAGAGTCCCAGACGTGATCGTATGATAGGTCAGGAATGAAAGATACTGGAAACTGTTAGATCTTATGTAGTCTGTTCTCCTTCTATTCAAACTTTCTGTTTCTTTTCTCTGACAGTAGAATAATGTATATGTTTATGACAATGCGGTGTAATGATTTACTCTGCATCTATAACAAAAGTCAAAGGTCCTTATTCTTCCTCTTTTCAAAATGACTATACCTCAGATTTCCCTTACTTTATGGAATCTACTCCCCCTGTTGTAGTTGTGAGAGTGCTAACGCTATGCACTGTGTTCATTATTGCCATCCTTTGTGCAAGAATGTGAATTAGAGAAAAACAGTTTAATCTGTTTCTAACTTTTGCTACAACAAATTTGAAAGAAACTTGTCAAGAGACTTTCCTGCTGAGTAAAAGTCACCGTCTCTCTAATGATCACCACTGCAAGGTGTAATGTAAACATCTTGTTGTTGTTCCCTTAAACATGCTCTGTCTTTCTCTTTTCCACTGTGAATTATCTCTGGTAGGACCTCACCAACCGATAACCACCTGTAATGAAATAAAATAGCATTAATTCAAACAGAAAACAGTAATGGACTTGTAACAGTAAGGAATGCGGGAATAATTTTACCTTTGTCCCAAACATATTTGAGATATCTACTTTTATGTGATTCACTGCTTGTAAGGGCTTTTCATCATATCAGAAATAATTTCTGATATGATGAAAAGCCCTTACAACCTATACTGTTGTATTTGTAACCATGTTCCCACACACCCTGACTGTGGATTCTGTTGCATGTATAGGAACTATTTAAGGAGTTCATTGTTAACTAAACGTTCCCTGCACTGATACAGACAGAATTATTCCTCAACAGAGAATAATGTTTTCAATATATTTCTCCTATAAAACCACTGTCCCTCCATTTAAAAAACAACAACATTACAACAACATAACCCTCTTTCAGGGGTAGGTTATATGGATTTACTGTACAAATTAAAAAGAAAAAAAAAATACAGAAGTTGATAAGGCTTTCAGTTTCAGTTGCGGCCTCTGATCTTCATGGAAGTGATCTGTGACTGAATTTAAATTGTATGAGGATCTACTATGACAGCATGGTGACATTATGCTCTGTGCGGATTTGTTTGTGGCTGTGTTTTACATCAGATGATCTATTCTTTGAGCTATGTTGTGTGATTTCAGAGCAGACCATTTCAGCAATTACAGATTTTTTTTTAGTAGTGACTTTTGAAAATATATAAACACTTATTGCTCAGACTCCTTGCATCCCAACTAACATAACATAATTTTAGGACAATGAAGAGGAGATTATGATAACTAGATTAGGAATATGTCACAGTCATATATTCACATAGGTACTTGTTAGACTGGTCTGTTTACATTGTCAGGAACCAGAAACTGTAGAAGAGAAACCTGTTAGATCTACAAAAATATACATTTTGTAGACAAAGAACGGACAAGAAAAAGTAATGAATAGAAAATAAGACCAAAAAATGATTACCAGAGTTTAGTTAAAGTAGACTTTCCAAAGATAACAGGACTGATACAACCCTGACAAACAGCACACTGCAAGAGTTAACGCCAGAAGATGGCGGTAATGCAGTAAAGGACACAAACTTTAAACCTAAAAGAAAGCGTAGAAGAAGAAACAGCTTCCCGTCAGCTAGCTCCCTGTCCGGTGAAGTAAACATGACGATGTTGACAACTACGATCTTGTCAGTGCAGTCGAATTAAAACTATTGCACTGAATACAACAACTGACATTATAAATTATTGTCGACAAGGTTTGTGACAAACTGTAAGTAATGATTTATTATGAGTTGATGAGTGGTGCTTGCTAACTGTGCTAGCTACGTAGCTTTTAATAGAGAACAAGTAAGCTAGTATTAGGTTACCTAACGTTAGCCAGGTATACAGCTAATGTCAGGGGCGTGGACTGCTGACAGCGTTAGCACTACTAGGGTTTTAACATGGGTTTGGTTACAGCTGCACTATATTCATTGTTTTTGTTAATTCGACAAAGTTATAGCTCTTTCACAAAGAAGGTCGAAGTGAAAAAAACATACGTTTCTGTACTGGTGCAGCGTAAAGTTAGCCGTGCTTGAGACTTGATGGTAGATTGGCTTTAAGCAGAGCCTTCATACATTTTTGAGCATAGCAGAACAACCTTATACCATTGTTTCTCATTTAAAATCTCACGTTTATTATACACAAACTGGCTCCGATCGTTTGCTTACTAGGTTATGTACGTAACATTAAAGAAGCTAATGTTTACGTTGAACATCAGTCTAGAAATGTTCAGTGAACGCTTGCTAACCCACTTCTACTCTCACAGGTTGTTCTGAGTTATTGGATCCGCACAGACAATTTCAACAAGCTGAGAAGGGAACCATAAAACACGGAAATGCCTCTGCTGTTTTTGGAGAGGTTTCCTTGGCCCAGCCTGCAGACCTATACGGCACTGAGTGTGGCTTTGCTTGCTGGCAGTATCTTCAGTGCCTACACCACTGTAACAGACCCGGGGTTCGGGGCCTTGGAGACCGAGGAACCACCAGCTCCCACTGATGTGAACTTGGAACATCTAGACAATGGAATTAGCAGCACAGAATTGGCTACCACTGTCCTGTGGTATCTTGTCACTGACAGTCTCTTTGTATGGGTAAGTGTCATCCGCTTAAGTACTTTGCAATGCTTAATAAGATGTACTTTCAGAGACCAAGTGTCACTTTATTCTCTGTACCCCTTCTAGGTCTTAGTCAACACTTTCTGCTGCTCTCTGATGCTTATAGCTAAAATGATTCAATACGTGGTCTTTGGCCCACTTAGAGTCAGCGAGAAGCAGGTGAGTCTGTTTACTTGTCTTAAAATTACGACTTTTTTTTATTATGCCTCAAGTTATTTACCTTCATTTTTCAACGTATTTTCCTTGTTTTTGGTCCCCAGCATTTAAAGGATAAGTTCTGGAACTTCATCTTCTACAAGTTCATTTTCATCTTTGGAGTATTGAATGTGCAGACAGTGGAGGAGGTGGTCATGTGGTGTTTGTGGTTCTCTGCTCTAGTCTTTCTCCACCTTATGGTGCAGCTCTGCAAAGACCGATTTGAATATGTAAGTATTAAAACTAAAAGTTCACTTTTTTTATTCTCCTAAAAGGCCATAAAGCTACATCTAGGACTTGGTTGTGTGGATACATGGTAGTCCAATAATCCTGATTTAATTAAATTATATGCATGAATCTGCTTCTGTTGCTTTAAAACTCTCATCATTATTTTCCACTGAAAATACTTTCAACAAAATCACTGATATTATACCTGACGTTCAACCAATCATCAGCTGACAACACAAGTCGGTAGTTTATAAATCTTCATGGGTCATATTGAAAGTAATTGAAATAGGAACCTGATGTGATTGGATAGACACTGAATGTAAAGATATGCTTTTTTCTCGTGAAACTGTTGTGTTTCTACTTTTCAATGTTGCCATTCTAATGTAGATGCAGTCATTGGAAATGACCAAAATGGCATAATAGAAACCTATACTATTTACACAAATGCTGATGGAACTAATACACACACAAATGTTAATGAAATATTTTGTTCTGTGTTATTGTTATGATATATTGTATGGTTATGATAGATAGGGTTTATTATCCCAGTATGACACCTGGTCCTACGGATGCTGCTCCTGAAACTTGATAGAACTAGACCTGCATTGTTTGTGGCTGTCATGTTACTCATTAAAGCCTAGAATAATCAAACGTTATCAAAAAAAGCTGATCTTCTTCTTAGTAATGCATAAACTCTTTAAAGGATGACTGAGTGTCCCAAAAAGTCTGACAGCAACTGCACTCTTTTTAGTTCTGGTCCTATTAATAGTTCCTTGTACTGGCTTGTTAGGCCACTGATACAGTTTCAGTCGCAACATTGACATGACCCTGTATCAGTGCCCTGCGTGTTGGAGTAAACAAAATATCAGATTGAAGCAGCTCCATGCAAGCAATGAAATTTAAAACGAGCCTTATGTTGATTTGTTGCCCGTGTTGTAATGCAGATTGGCTTAGTGTACGAGAGGGTCATTAGTGCTAACAGTGGAGTCTGTGAATGTCCTCCTGTGCTTCAAGGAGCTCTGTGTTTGTGTAACTGTCTGAGAGTCTTTGCTTCTTGTCTCTCAGCATTGACTGTGGATCTACGTTTTGACATTTCCTCTTGAGTCTGTCAGTTGGTTAAGACCATCTGTCTTCCTTCCTGTCTCCCTTTTTAGTTGGGTTCTAGCTTTGGGGTTTACAATCATGTAGGTCAAACTGCTAAAGATGAAACTGTATGTGAAAATACTGTTGTCAGTGTGCTGGGAAAAAACTTTCGTTTTTTAAGTTTAACAGAATCCATGAAATCTACTTCATTCATATAACTTACACTGTGGACAATGTTAGCTGTCTAAGCCAGATACTAATTTGAACAGTTGTGTTTCATGAGAACCTTTGTAAAGGTTTTCTGTGTGAGTAATATGTTCTACTTGAGCCTTTAACCGGAACACACGCTCTTGGTAAAAAGGAACACATCTAAAATGAGAAAAGGTGCAGTCCACTTAAGATGTACATTTTGTTTCCTACAGCTGTCTTTCTCGCCCTCCACTCCAATGAACAGTCATGTGCGAGTACTTTGTCTGCTGGTCTCCCTACTGCTGGACTGCTGTGGCTTGGCCGTGGTCTGTGGTCTGCTGGGAGCTTCCCATGGCATGCACACCCTCTCGTTTATGGCAGCAGAGGTGAGAACCTTTAGCCACAGATGTGTAAAAATGGGAGCCTGCTGTGTGGGTGAAGGCATTTTGTATTTTCGGTAGGGCAGGGTCAGTAATGCGTTTTAGATATTTCTTACTGATTCCTTTTTTCTTTTCTTTTTTTTGGGGTGAGGGGCAAAACGTCCGTGTGGAGATGCCTTAAAACCGCCTACCTTTTCTGGGCAAAACAAAGACAAACCATTCTGCACCGGAATCCAAACTTAGAAAGATGACATACTGGCCCGCACTTCTACATAGCATGTTTCTTTAACGTCTGATGATATAGGAAGGTCATTTTATGATTTAATTGAGTAAATATCTTACAGATTGAACCTTTTCAAGCATAACATAACATATTTCAGACCAGTATCATTCATAATCGTTGCAGTTCATTTACCAAACAGTGTTATGCCTACTGGCTCTTGGGCATTGATTACTCAGGGACTGGAAACATCTCTGATGTATTTATTCACAGTCATGCTTTTTCTGCTAAGAAAACAAGGGCGTATTTATACTGTATATTGAGCATTACATTCATAAAAAGGGGAGTATTCGTCATGCAGCTTTTCTTAGTACCAGTTAAATCACAGAACATCACTTTTTCATTTTGCTCAGACATCAGCTTGATTTAAAAAACAAACAAACTACTGTTTCTTTTTCTTCATATGTTGGGTTTTCATAATACACAAGAATAACATTGTTTTTCTCCTGTATACTTTCTTCTTCAGTGTCTGCTGGTGACAGTACGCACCGGGCATGTCATCATGCGGTAAGTCCCTTTAAAGCTGGCTTTACATGCACAGCCAGCAGCAGTCTGGATGACATAGCTAGCTCAGATTTAGATTCAGGGGCTTAAGTTACGTTAGCATCAGTGTGAAAGGCTTCTGTGTTCCAAAGAGGATGGATATGAATTCATAGGCAGTAGGAACAACTTTGATCAGATACAGAAGCTTAAGTCATGTTAACTGTTGTCAGAAAAAGTCCTGTGGTAGGACAGCAAAATGTTATAAAAAGATAAATTGCTCCTTTGTTGTCACCGGGGATTTCTTCTAACCTGTGTTACTTACCACTTTATTTCTTCTATTTTTTTAAGCATTTTGGCCTCTGATCTTCATGGAAGTGATCTGTGACTGAATTTAAATTGTATGAGGATCTACTATGACAGCATGGTGACATTATGCTCTGTGCGGATTTGTTTGTGGCATTATGCTCTGTGCGGATTTGTTTGTGGCCATTTTGGCCAAGCTACTGCACATTGTGAACTGTTTTCTCATTATTTAGCTAGTCTATAGATTCATCCATGAAATAGCCAGCCACACCTATCATGTGTTACCTGGACTGTCATGGTCTGAATGAGCTGCTATGCATGTCCCCTCACAGATACTCCATTCATTTGTGGGATCTCAACCATCCAGGGACCTGGGAGAGTAAGGGAACATATGTCTACTACACAGACTTCATTATGGAGCTGGCTATGCTCTTCCTGGACCTCATGCACCATATCCATATGCTGGTAAGACACATGGGGGACAGGAGTTGGATATGTGATTATTCTGTGTATTTGTTCTCTCCCCCTAATCTCTAACCTTCTCTCTTCATATATCTCTCATTAGCTTTTTGGAAACATCTGGCTGTCCATGGCGAGCTTGGTTATCTTCATGCAGTTGCGATATCTCTTCCATGAGGTCCAGCGTCGCGTACGCAGGCACAAGAACTACCTTCGCGTCATCAACAACATGGAGGCCAGGTGTTATATTTTAAACAAAATGTTGACCTTGTGGTTTTGTGGTCGGTTTGTCTTTCGAAGCTTGTATTTTCTATCTATTATAAAAAAATGACTGTGAACTTTATTTGTACAGATTTGCTGTTGCTACAGCAGAAGAGCTTGCTGCTAATGATGATGATTGTGCCATCTGCTGGGATACTATGTTGACAGCACGCAAACTACCCTGTGGCCATCTTTTCCACAAGTAAGGTGTTTTCTCAATCAGCCGGAGTATCTGCCATACAATGATCTTGTCAATGAAGTAACTGTTTTACTGGTACCATGAACAGGGTCTTTACAGCATGGAGAACGTTTTTCTTTACTTGCAGAATCTAGATGGCTAAACTGCAAGAATTGCAGGCATGAGGATATACCAGTCTTGAATGCGCTATCCTTTGCTTGGCTAATACCTGAGTCATGCTTAATATATTTCTACAGTAACCTTGACAACAGAAAAGTTCACTTGATTTATTTATTTGACAAAGTTTTGCGGCCTGCTGAATACCCCTGCAGCACGGAGGTTGACCTTGGTGACTTGTTCTGAACTCTACAATAAAGGTTAAGATAGATAAGATATAACTTGTGCATTGTGTCTCTCTGTGATTCCAGCTCATGTTTGCGCTCTTGGCTGGAGCAGGATACATCATGTCCAACATGTAGGAAATCACTGAACATTAACGGGGACGGGGGCCAGGCCAGAGGCCAGCAACAGGGCGGGGAAGACACTATTGGCCCAGTAGGAGCTGCTGCAGATGCTAGACCACATATCAACCAACACAATCACTTCTTCCACTTTGATGGCGAGTCTAAATGAAAAGACAAAGTTACTTCAGATCTTATTGATGTGAGAGTAAATGATATAATCCATACAATCTCTTACAGGATCCCGCATTGCAAGCTGGTTGCCCAGTTTCTCAGTGGAAGTAATGCACACCACCAACATATTAGGAATGGCACAGGCCAACAACTCTCAGCTCATGGCCATGGTGAGTCTGTGTTTGCCCTGCTGTTGGCTCCATGAAAAAATGAAACAGTTATAGCTATTTTTAAGGACACTTGCTGACAGTTTCTTTTTACTTGATTTGCATAAAATCAATGTTGTCATCATCACTTTGCCTTAATATTTACTCCTAATATTCTTGAGTAGCCACTCCTTGATTGTCTATGATGCCAAGATGTTCTTCATGTCCTTACTTTGCTCTAGGGGGGTTAGAAAATATTGATAACCCTTATAGTTGTCATGTTGTATCTGTTTAAAAAATAATAAACAGGCAAAGATTTCAGACTGCATAAAAAGTAGTGGTATGACTTTCTCTTTGCAGGAATGACATAAATACAATTTTAGATCCTTCAGTTCTGATTTCATTTGTGTGTCTTAATACCAGATTCTTGCCATACGCAACTCTCAAATAGCTTTTGTCTACTAGGTTAATGCTTGCCAATACAATGATAAATGTTTTATTTATCCAACATACTGTATATGGCCTAAGTAAGTTCTCTTTTGCTCTCTTTGCTCTTGATGCACTTTCTTGTCATCAGGCCCATCAGATCCAGGAGATGTTCCCCCAGGTGCCCTCCTACCTAGTAATGCAAGACCTGCAGCTGACCCGCTCAGTTGAGGTCACCACTGACAACATTCTGGAGGGACGCATCCAGGTGCCTTTCCCCACACAGGTACGTACATAAGTCAACTTGGGGGTTGATAGCGTGTTTTTTTTAAATGATTTTATTGATACATCTGATAGAATGAACTTGTTTAAACTGTTCTGCAATAGCCATTTTCCAAGTCAGTTCTTCTTTGCTTTTTCTGTCGATTACATTCCTATGGCTTTTCTAGAAGTTAAAAGCAAAACTCCTGTCACATATTTAGTCTGTGTTCCTCTCTCAGGCCATAGAGCGTGCCCCCATACAGGTGGGCGCTGCACAAGATGAGCAGGAAGGGCCCAGTGGAACAGACGAGCATGGCTTCAGCGAGCCAGACAACATGGAGGTCAGAGGAGGTCGCTTCTCTAAGTCGGCAGAGGAGAGGCAGAAAATGTTAAAGCAGAGAAAAGAAGAGTTGCTTCTGCAAGCTCGCAGGTTTGTAAACTACTTGTTGGAGTTCTCTACCTATGGCAGGCATGTCAATTTGTGTTTATGTCGGGTAGTTGATCAAAAAGTATGCGTGTTTGTATTTTAGGTCTGGAGTGTGAGCACACTGACTAGATTTGGCATCACAGCTCATCTTTGTTTGCATAAAATAGACCTTTCCACTGAGATCAGTCTTTGAACCAAGACTGAGCAAATCAAATGTTTAAAGGTCTTCTTTGCTCGGCTGCCAGACCAGCTAAAAGGTTGATTCATACTTGACTAACAAGTCGTCAGTACATTTGATCACTTATGCTAGAGGTTTTTGGTTGCCTGTTTACTCCCATTATCTTGCTTTTTCCGTATGCATGATCATGTATTGTTAATTACTTCCTGTAGGATATATCTCAACAAAAGTCCAGATGACCAGGATGATGATTTGCCTGGACTGGAGGAGGACATTATTCCTGGATTGGACTTGACTATGCTGAGACGTAGAACCATGGCAGCAGCTGCGGAGAGACGCATGCAAAATCAACAAGACCCAGGACCCTGAGACACAGCTGGGCTTCAGCAGAAGAGTCATCATCCCAAGAGGCACCAATAGAGCTATTTACCCAACCCCCTTGGTCCATTTGGTGTACAGTCAGTGGTCATCAGCTCTAAAAAATATTAAAAAGCATAGCAAACATGGCCTTTGGACTGTTTTGGGCTGCCTAAATTAAGTGGGACTACTGTGAACGGTATTAGTAATGGAGTATTTGGAGCGTCATACATTTTTGTGTGCAAGTCAATAAATGCAAGGTTATGTTACCCTTTATTCATGTGCCACACATCGCAACCACCAGCTTCAGTGGGGAGTCAGTATCTGCCATAATTGGAACTGGTTTTTAAAAATAAGCATGCTTTCCACTCAGAAGAGTCTTTTTTTATGAGAGGTCTTCAAAGGTTTCAGTACTAGCTAAAGTTTTTTGGGTCTTTTTTTTGTTTTCCTTTTATCTAAATGTGTTTTCATTTGCTGTTTTGCTCATTATGGAAAGCTACATATGTCAGATGAAGAATATCACCTGATCTGTACCTGTGTGTTATTATTTTACAAGTTTTCAACTGTGAATTTAGTGTAAGCAAAATAACCGTTTTTTTTTGTTTGTTTCTTACTTTGGAGTAAGAGAATGTCACTTTAGTATTGTTCAGCCTTTCTGTCAAATATGAATGTTTCTATCAAAGTTATGCTGCAAACAAAAGTGTTTTGACCCACATGGGGTTTTTACCGTATTTAGTGTGTAATATCACCTATTGCAAACAGTTAGCATTTTGTTTTTCAACAAGAGGAGGAGTGGTTATGTCAAACTTTGTTTTCTTATAACTGCTCTCTTGAGATGGATAGGCAACAAGAGGGATGTATTATATTCAGGTGTCATCCTCTCAATCTTTCTAAATCTACCATCTTTTACCTAGCATTATTTCCCACTAAATAACTTAGTATAACAATGAACCCCCTGGTCTTATGGCCTGAATGACTGACAGCCTTTAATAAGATGTGTTGAGAGTGATTGATATGTGCTGCCTTTGTCTACTCACACTGAGGACTCCTAATTCAAAATCATACCAGCGATGAATATAATCATCCTTTGTTCGAAGATCTTATTTAAATAATTTACAGCAATGCACAACACGAACTAGCCCTTGAAACATTTTGGTAATGTCAAATTTCACTGAATCCCTAGCTGATTGAGACATATTGAGACACAACAAATGGAGCCTGGATTGTTTAATTTCTTATTTCAGTTGAAGGGCAGTTTGGGTGAGATTTGCATGAATCTAGACAGTTGATTTAGCTTCCTTCCACTTTATCCCAAAGAGCAGCACACCAACCTTCCACTAAAAGCTGAAGTGTTGTGATCTTTTTTTTTTGTTTGGGGGGGGGGAATCAAACTCTGTTTGGGGGGTTTGAAAGGATATAATAGGAGTTAGAGTTCAGATTTCACTTTGTCATAGTGCAAAAAAGAAACTGGACAATTTGTTTTCCTTTAATTTTTTTCCAACAGCTATTTAATAATAACCATGAATGACTTTGTTATTCATGGCTTATCTTTCCTTACCATTACTTATTTAATCATTTTGACTAAGCTTTCTTGTATTTTGTGCCTAAATCAAGAATGGTTCAGTTATGGATAATTTCTGTAAATCTAGATTTTGTAAGATATGTTAATACAAAGGACTCAATAAACAGCTTTCAAAGCTTTTTAACAAAAGCTGTTATTTAATATTTCTTCTAGGGGGCCTATCTCAGTTTTGGCACAACTTTTTCTCAAAGCAAACACAGAGACTTATGTAGACCTAGGGGCCAGTGCATTGTTACTGGTAACAGTAATGGCTAATAAATGTAAACTGGACCTTTGACTTTATTAGTCTAGTATGTGCGTGTGTGTGCTGAACTGAGCCAAAGGCATAGACTCAAAGGTAAGTTGTCGTAGCTGCAATATTAAAACCGAAATTTCTTTGCGAAGACAATTGATATGTAAGTCTGATTAGAGTCATAAATGGCCTCAATGTGATATGAAATGGTGTCTTTGTATACGAGATTGGGATGTAATATTTAACGACGGATTGACGTCATTTGGCCGCGCCCCTCACCTCCAGCGTCTCTGCCACGTCATACAGGAGAACACATGCCAGGCGGAAACACCCACGCTGTTCAGTTTAATGATGAAGCCCAACCTCATTCAAAAGTAGAAGAATTTCCCGGTTGTCATTATACGAAACCTCAGTCTGGGACTCGTTCATTTGTTCTTGTGCGTTTTTTCTTTTGGTAAGTAGTTAAGGTATATGCCAGTTACATAGCCAGCTAGCTGCTTAGCATGTCAGGCAACCCACAAGTAGGTGAAGCTAAGATTTAATGTGGTTTTTGAGCTTCAGTTACGACACCACTTTGGCTGGATTGTTTGCTTGGGTGAAGGTGGTCACAGGTAGCTATTTGACAGGTCTACTGAAAAGACTAGGACGCCTTGTACTTTCCTGTTACTTAATGAGCTGTCACATCACTACTGGTTTGCTGCTAACGCTAAACATGACCTTTCTTACATACTGTATGCGGTGTAAAAGTATTTCTTTGGCTTAGTCATCATGAAGAGATTGGTAAAATGTAACACTGTCCTCTACAAGGAAATAATCTTCCGTCTTGGTTCTTAACGCGCCCTTTAAACAGCCTCAAAATGATTATACTGTCGGGAAATGATGACATCAGTAGTGTAATTGTGCTTTGCTGCCATGGTAACCATATTTAAGATCCGTCTCGCTCAACTACGTTAATTTGTCTTAAACTATTGTCGATATAATAGAAAATATTGAAAAAGCTAGTTCTTAAAGCCATTAGCAGCTGCACTAATTATGTTACCTGTTGACCTAGCCATGACTCTTCTCATATTACATATCCTGGACCAAATCCTGAAAAGGAAATCATGAGTGAAGAACAAGAGAATGATGTCAGCTTTTTTTTTTTTAAACCTAAGTCTTTTGTGAACTTTATAATCAATTGTTTTTAATAAAAGTGTGCTTGTTAAAAAAAACATGTTAAGTATTGGCTTTTTTTTTTTAACAAAGTGAAATTGTATTTGTCAGGTCAAAGTTCTGTGCTAGAACAAACACAATTCCTATCCAGCTTGACTCTGTGACCATGTTAACCACCATTTATGCTTAAACATGATCTTAGATGGAGAGAAAAACTTTTAAATTCAATGTGTATATTTTTCTTACACACACTTTTGGGTGTGTATGTCATTGGACTTGCCTGTTTGTATGTGTGGACTTACCTGTTTGTTTCTTACGCAGAGATTGAGGAATGCTGCTGGACGAGACTCCTCTTTTTGAGCCCTCCCTGCTTCAGGAGCTAGACTGGAGTAGTAACACTGTCCCCTTCTCACCCCCGCTCTCCCCGTCCAGCCCTGGAGAAGGCCTGGTGCTCAGGCCGCTCTGTACGGCAGACTTAAACAGGGGTAAGTCAGAGAGGAATAATACCTTCATGTTTTGGTACTCTCAGGATCAGAATCTGATGACCACATTTTGATAGCGTTGAAGTCACAGATAGAAACGACTGATATGAAAAGATATGGAGTCTAACTTCTTGGCATTTCACCGTTTTTTGGTCTGTTTCAGGATTCTTCAAAGTTTTATCTCAACTAACTCAGGCAGGTGACGTCACACCTGAGCAGTTCACGAGTAAGTCATGTTTAGCATTATGCTGCCCCTATATTAGACACAATTGAGATTTTTGATTATAAAGTGCAGAACTCTCATCAATATTACAACTTTTATTTTAAATGCTAAAGTGTTTTCACTTCTCAGATTCCATATTTAAGAGAAATAACCCTCCCTCTAGAAACAGTTAAATTACAAACCTTTGTAAATATTTATATGTTGTCTGTCTTCTCCCAGAAAAGTTTGAGCACATGAAGGCATCAGGGGACTATTACATTGTGGTGGTGGAGGACACAAATCTGGGACAGATTGTTGCCACAGCCACATTGATCACAGAACACAAATTCATCCACTCCTGTGCAAAGGTAAACTACACCTATGCTAGCAGTTTGTGCAGGGAAAAACTGATGCCATAAATGTTACTTATTAATGTGGTGATTATTAGAACAGCAGTAATAAATAGTTAACCACCATAAACCAAAGGAGGTCACATTCACAATTGCATGGTTACAATACAGTTTTATTGGCTGGGAAAATGATCAAAAATCAAGTCTGAATTGAAGCGTCCTTTTCTGTGTTTGGTTTGTAGAGAGGCCGGGTGGAGGAAGTCGTTGTCAGTGACGTGTGCAGAGGGAAGCAGCTCGGTAAACTGTAAGTAGACCTGCTAGAGCCTGACACAAAGATGTTTTGTTCTGCCCTTTTTAAAAATATTTAACACCTTTTATTAGTCCCTTTGAAAATGATGAGTGCAAGAGACCTAGATGGACATTTTTGTATTTTTTTAAACTCTTTTTTTTTTTCTGTCCCTTATAGGTTAGTTTCAACCCTGACTCTTCTCAGCAAAAAACTGAATTGTTATAAAATCACACTGGAATGTGCACCCAGAAATGTAGCCTTCTACCAAAAGTTTGGCTACACCGCCTCAGATGAGACTTACATGCAGTGTAGATTTTTCGACTGAGGACAACAGCAGCTTTGAATCTTGACTTTGGGGGCATGGACCCTGAGTTTACACACCCAATGACATCAGAAGTGGCATTTCCAAATTTGTCTTAAGACTTGGCAGAGCTGCGAGGAGGAGCATTTCAGCATACATGAGTAAACATAAATGTCAACCTAATTCTTACACCCCGTTGGTAACCATGGCTACCTCAGCAGGGTGGAGCTCTGTCATCATCTTCCCCCCCACCATCTGAAGAAAGGAAGTTACTGTGAATGTAATGTTTTATTGTGTTACATTGTAATGAAGTTATTAGCTGCAAACTAAATATTAATCATATCTGCGACTGCCATGCAACTAACTCTAGGTAAATACTTTGCTTTGGGAATGAATGGTAGCAAATGAAATGATGTTTCCAACGCAAATAGTTATTTAATAATCCACTACAAGACAGGCCACAGCTTCTCATGTTCACCAGAAAAACCAAGAATGCTTGAAGTAATAACTAATGATCAAGACTGAAGCTTTTTCTCATTAATCACCAAGAACAATGAACCAAAGAAAAGCGGCCTCTTCCTTTACATGCCATGACTTTTCTAAGGGGGTTTTACATGTTTTTTATTATTTGTCTGCATTGGGAAAGGTGACCTTTCCGTGAAAGTGGTGTTGCTGGATGGTATTAAGACAAAGTGGAACTATCTAGTAGTGTGTTGATAATGTAGAATATTTCTAGTGAACAGAAAGCTTACATTGGGTGAGGCAGTGGTACGGACATATGATCTACAGGTTTTATATATGATCGATATTTGAAATCACAAACATGACATGGATCCAAACATGATGGTGTTGGGTGGCAGATAAAAAATGATTTTTTGTATAAGGATGCTTATTTAACTTTTAATTTTGGAGATTAGGGTAAAAATATTTAATGTAATTTATTTCCAAGTTCTTAAAGTGATATAAAATATTCTATGATCTACGGCGTTTGCATTTATATTTCTACTAGTCAAATATATCAAATGAAAATGTGTTCAGCTTTGATTGTAAAAAGTGGATCAATGGTTCTGGAGACACTGTTCATATTTTAAGGTTACTTTGAATTTTAATTCTTTTCCATTGCTCTTATTTACTGCCCCAAATATATTTCACGTCAAACAGATTTCAGCCCTCCTGTAGCCACACAGTATGTTAACATGTACAGTAAGATCTCCATTTTAAGTTAAAAACAAATTAAAGTACAAGAAAACGTCGGATGATCTACAGTATATTTACGACATGTTACTGCTAGATGCATCTTTAAAATTTAACATTATTACACAACATTTAGCAAAGAATGTAAAGTTGTGAAGCAAATAATTATAGAATATAAAAACACAGCACAAGACGGAGTCAGACTTCTTTTTTAATAAGCAGTGAGTTATTTTCCATTCCTTACTACCCCACATGTAGTCTGATATTAGTCTTTAATCCTATTACTCCCATGTTAAAGGCATTAGCTAGTCTTCTCTCATGTCCTCCACTGGGCGACGTCCTGGCTACTTTTCCTTTGTCGACTGCCCCATTCTGGTCGTCTACACAAATTCAAGTATCGAAAGTGCATTATTGCAATACTGTCCCGCTGCAAATGCAAAAATGCTTTAAATACTATAAAACTGCAAAAAATCTCCCATCAGTGCATACAGCTTGAGAAAAGAAATGATCAAATATTCCCATTCCCCATCACCACTGCATGTCTCAGACACGAGTGGTCCCGCTCCCTCCCTCGTCCCTTCCCCTTAGAAAAAGTTCAAATATGTACATTTTTAATCCCATTAAAAATGTAAAAAAAAAAAAAAAAAAAACCGAGAAAAAAGGATTGAGTGCACTGCGCTGCCACACGGCAAAGTATCAGCAAAGCTCATCCGTTGTGCGCTGCTGTGACCTGCATTGCTCCAAAGTCATCATCTTCCTCCAGGCTGCGCTTACGGCTTCCTGTTAGATAAACGCAGCAAAGAATAACTAGATATGCAGCTTACAAATACAACAAGAGAAGCTCATGAACTAGACCCTAAACACTTCATGATCTGTTCTTGATGACCGAAACAACATTAAGTGAGACCGACTACAGCTGGAAGGAACAGGACGTCTTTAGATCTCCAAGATTTTGAATGCAACGTTGAGTCTTTTAAATAGAATCATTCATGTTGGTGAGAAAAAGAAATCAGGTTATGAAATCCTCCATGGTCCACACACTGGGCCTCATTCACTAACAGTGCGTACGCACAAATATGTGCTTAAACTGTGCGTACGAACGTTTGAAGCACAAATCTGTGATTCATCAATATATTCTTACTTGAATTTGTTCTACTCTGCGAACACAATTTAGAACCTCCTGAGACCATGCGTATGCACAAATGATTGACCAGCTTTCTCAGATAATGTACACTCTTAACTAAATGCATGACATATTAAACATACATTCAGTAAAAAATAATATATATATAAATCTATTTTTAATTTCTGAAAAGACAAGAATTAAAAACATGAATTAACTAATGCATTGACTAAATGCATGAAGTAATCATGAAATGCCTTTTCATCATTTAATCTAAAATCTTGAATTTAATCTTTGACCTCTCTCACTAATACTGCCATGAAATATCGCATCTGTTACCAAAACCAGCTGATTAATTGGAGCGTATTTAAGGGCATGAAGGGAAAATACATGGTTGTGATTTACGTCTCAGAAAGTGTAAAGATCCAGCCTTGCTGAAAGATATTGCAGCCGGTGCCTTCAGAAGAGAGCGCATCAGACCGTCAACATGTTGGAAGAGTGTGACGAGTGACTGATCAGCTGATTCCGGATGCCAATGCACGTACAGAATTGCTGTGGACACAGCGCTCTTTTTTACCTTTTGGGGGCCGTCCCTTGCAACTTCTACGTGTCTCCACGTCGCCGCTCTCGTCCTGATACACCAATCGGATGTCCTTATATGGGGAGATGGGGGCGTGGTAGTATGCTGATTGCAGGTTGCGGGCACGCGCCTGACGATTTAGAATGATTCTGATTCACTAACATACGCATGGTGGTGAGAACAAAATTGGCTGGTACGCACGTGTCATGAATCCGACGTTGATTTTGCGCATGCACTTATTTTATGCGCAGGGTAAGAGCATTTCTACGCACACATTAGTGAATGAGGCCCACTGTCACTTGCTTTAATTTGAATTTTAAAGAAGTGCCAAAGCTTCAACGCTTATTTTCTCTTGTCCTACTGAGAGGAAAAAAAAACTGAGGAAACAAACAACTACAACTAACTTGACAGGAAGCATCATGTACAAACCTGGCATCCCAGCTTGTATGGAGAAGGACCTGCCCAACTGCATGGGTGACATCATTTTTATGGTCAATTTGGCTAGGTAGATCGCTTCATATTCCTAGGGAAACAAACACACATTAGATTAAAGGAGTTAAGCTTCTAATTCATTTAGATCATGTTATTTGTAATAGGACAAGTATGAAGCAAGTCAATGCTAAGCTAATTAGCAATGCCCGTTCCTGCATGGTTCTTTAAAAAACAGGACAAATGAACAAGAATTCCCTGAGACCTTAAGAAACAAACATACATTCTAAATAATAATATATGCAAAAAGAGGAAAAAGACTACAAACAAAACCCGACCCTGGAAACTGGCACGACTAACAAGAATATTTCAGTTTGATTTCATTAGGATTAGAGTTTACACTGCGAGCAGGGTACACTTTTACAGTCCACCAGCTTTAAATGTGATTTATCGAACGATAAATATGAACTACTGGGGTTTGCCTCTTCTCCAAAAGAGCCAAGTCATCCTTCTGTTGCTTGAAAGAAGTTACTGTGAAATCAATCCCCATTTGATCACAGAAGTCTGAATTCATGGCAATAAAGAGGAGAAATGACGTCATGTACATTTGACACTCTGGATGGCGACCAGAGTGTAATGGCAATGCTTTCACATCATTTTCATGCAGTCAGAGGAAGCTCAAGCTAGCTATTAGCTACCCTCAGATTATTTGTTTCCAATTTAGTGGTGAAAAAAAACAAAACAACTGCTATTGGGATTTATTTTGGATTCAGGAGAGACGTGACGAACACAGGTAGTGTGTAAAACGTGAACAACAGACAGACATAAAAGCTGAGTTACAGCTCATTAGCACTCTTTGATATTTATGAATTCGTCACACTTTATATCGTTATCACACATTTTTCTCAGACTGTGCAGGCCTACTCGACAGCCACATGTCACACTTACTCGTGGCCTGCAGCAGAAAACAAGGGTTGACTCAAAGGAGACTGGAGAGACTAAAGATTGGAACATCCTTTCTGCAGAATCACAAGTGGATCACTCGTAAGAGACAAAGGTCACTGGAATAAGCCTGATAAGATAGAATAAGAGCTGCTGCCATATTTTTCATATCCACTCTTATATTCTTTTTCTTTTCAAGAGGAATACTGTAAGTGCTCAGTCATACATGCTCTGGCTTTTTAATGTCAATGAGCACCGGAGATCATATTTTCTTGATTTATAAGTTAGAACTGGATGGATTTATAGATTTAATACATTAGTTATTTTCTCTTTTGATTCATGTCATTAGTATTTCTTCAGTATGTCTTCAAGTCAAGTTACCTGTAGCTGATGCACAAAGCCCACATTGGGGTTAATGCAGAACCTCCTCTCTTGAACGTGGCTGAATGCATCCCTAAAGAGTGAACACACGATGTTACAACCAGAGCCTCGGAAACACAGAGTTAAAAGACTGCAAACCTCAGCAGCAGTGATGACAAGCTGCTAAAGTAGCAAGCACCTCTAGATGTTATACTTTATATGTTTATACTCCCGTATGTTTTAGGGGTATAGGATTGTATAAGCTATTTATTTTCACTTCTACCAGGTGGAGAAACTGCATGCGAGGGAAAAGAAAAACTAAATCTTACCTGTATTTCATCCCAAATGTTTCCATAAGGTACGCAATCACTAAGGCAGCACTGAAAGAAAGAATCAAAGGAGAGACACAGTTTGGTTTTCACAGATGTTATTTTGGTTCTCTGCTGCTCCAGACTCAGAGCAAAGTCAAAAAGTATTTAAGACTTTAGTAAGGTAGTTAAATATGTGAAGCCAGTGGATTAGATACAAAGCATGAACACGTTTATTAATATGAAATGGTAAGATACAAAAAAAACAACAACGCACCTTCTTGATATCCCTGCATTACCATGAAGCAGTACCTTTCCTTTAAAATACAAAGAAACGTTCAGTCATAAGAATTATTTTCCCTACTTGACTTTGTGATTATGAAACGTAGAAAGTGCATGAGTCCTTACCTCCTGTTGCTAAGCAGCTATCAATAAATTCTTTAGTCTGGGAAAATTAAAAAAACAGTACATAAGGCATAATGTAAATGTAATAGCTTTCAGTCAATGACAAAAAGGAAGAAAAAAAGAGCAGATTTTTCAAACTTACTGAAGGGAAAAATCTTATTATATTTTCCACTGGATTGTCAGCAATATCTAACACAAGATATCTGCAAAAACAACATTTAGAACATGGGTTAGCGTTTCAAATTCAACATTTCAGACTTAAAGCAAAGCAGACAGCTGCTCACGTTAAAGAAGAAGCTTTCACTTACCTAAATGAATGAGGGAAATTAGGTTTGATAAAATTGGCTTCGATATCTTGGCGGACACACACTATATGTGTTATGCCCTGTCTCTCAAGAATTGGCAGCTACACAAAGAGAAACAAAAAGTAAGCGTTTCAGCAACGAGGCAATTCAAAGTGCTTCACACAAGACGCCACAAGCATCATGACAAAGAGGACATTCAAATAACCTTTAACGATCACACAGAAGAATTTAATAGGAAATATGTTGAAATACAAGATCCAAAAGAAATGAGGACAACATTAAGCAAATGTAAGAAATTATACAAAATAACCTCACATTTGTAATATGAGCTTTTGAACCGAGAGCATATCATGTATTTATTTTTGCTGTGTCACTGCCTTCAGGTTCCTCCAGTAAAACACAGTAAACACATTACCTTGCTCTTCATTGCAGCAGAGTAAGGACCTAAAAACAGCCCTGGCAAAATCTCCTGAAAATACAGAATAGAGCAAGTCATCAGTGACTGATGATCAAACTTCAACTTTGGATAAGACAGCATGACTCTTTACCAACATGTCTTTTATAATTCATGTGTTTGCTTTAGGCATTACAGCTTTGCATTTAGTGATGGATAGCATGATTGATGAACAGCGTCCACACAAAGACAAAGCTCACACAGCTTTCTTACAGTCAGCATATCAGTTCTATCATGAAATGAGACAGTCTATGCCATCTTAGCCTTCAGTGTTTGGTTTTATGAGCTGCACACTTAATGGTTCTTAGAACTAGAGCTGCTGGTTTTAATGGTTGGAAGAAACAATTACACTGATGATGTAGACCGAACAATATACCAGATCATATTTAAACCACTATTCAATCAGAAGAAACAGGAATAGAAACACTGTCAGGCTCATTCTTCCCTCTACAGACATCAGAATCCTTTGACATACCTGCATCTCCCGTCTCATCGGATAAGCCCAGTCCTGTTGAAAGGGAGATTTGTATGCAAGGTTAGAGCTGCGGTCATTTTTTACAAGTTGTCATGTTGATGTGACAGTTAATACTGCAGGTTTTCAAGCCACCGGACAGGGTAAGATAACGTTGCCATTGAAGTTCTGTACATACGTGGCTAATTCTTGGAGACTTTCTACTTAGCACAGTGAACAGTAACGTTAACATTTGAGAGATGTCGGAAAAGACACGAGATATGTTGGATACACACAGCTGTGCAACGTTCCTAAAACAAATAACAGCGGGGCGTATATTTGAGCGGCCAGACAACAAGGCTGGAGCCGGGGTTAGCTCAGGTTAGCCACACAGACACAGAAGCTAGCGCAGGCGGCTCGCTCTCACCAGAAGCTCCTCCTTGGTCGCGGGCAGAGACGGGAACTGAAGTTTGTTCTCCTCGTCCATCCTGCTGTCTGTTCGGGCACCACTGGCCCGGTTCTGCGCGCGGTATCGATGGTCTTCGCGGCGGGGTTAACTGGACAATCGATGCAATTTGTTTTGAGGCTCCACATGTATGTCCGCCATGCTGTCCCCTGACAGATGTGTCACGTGACCACACGGCAGATCAGCAAACAGGCTCTTTGAAAGTGGGGAAGGTGCAACAGCGACGTCTCGCGGGCGATTTAGGAAGCACACTGAGGGTGAGATCGGGAATTGCTGCTATAGTGTATTAGAAATCAATCTTATTACAAAACACAGAGCATACGACAAAATGCATTTTCAACATTCACATGCTTTGTCAAAATGAGATTGGATTTGAAAATCAGTTTTCAAATAGCAAGAATACATTGTTGTAGGCTACTCCAATAATGTAGCCTACTAGGCCTACTCTCAATTTGTAACATTAACCTCTTCATTAATTTAGCCTACCTGTTAGAAAATGTTATTTATTTTTCTTGTGATTTCTAGGTTTAGTCCTTGACACAGAATCCACTTGATTAGTTAATATGGAGGAGAGACAAAGTGACTGAATTCAGACATGACCCATCCTTGTGCAAAATAAACAAATAAATAGATGAATTATTAATTTAAAGAAAAACAAACAAACAGCACTGTAGTAATTGGCTCTTGGTAAATGATAGAGTTGGATGACTTGTGTAACTTTGGGGTGTGTATTACAACAGCTTCTGCAAAACTGTGATTTTCTTGACTTGTCAAATGATCTTCTAATTTATCTTATACTGCTTTATAATTTTCTGATGTCTGATTTTTATATGAGTCTGCACTTAACCACAACTACTGTATGCTATCAGCAGAGTATTGCTTGGCCGTGAACTCAGTTTTCTTTTTTCTTTTCCAGAAATGAAGCCGAAGCGAATGAGCTTCAATTTGCTATCATCCTTTAAGAAGTATCCTACAATATTTTTTCTATTATGTGGGGTCAATAGGAACATGTGACAAAAGAAAAGGACTGGTATGTGTGCAGGTATGTTCATGTCAGTGTTCATTTCTGCTCAAATGACTGCTTTGAAGCTTCCCTCCAAACAACAGTGTTGTAACCAGAGATAGCCAATTCACATCAGGGGGTGACCGCAGAGCCAGATATCATCTAAATGCAGATTGCATTCATTATAAACCCACACACTTTTACCATCATCGTCATTATCCTGGTCTCCTTCCTCAAATCTCTGTGAAGCCCTTCAATCTTTTATAGTTTCTGCCCTCATCCCTCTCTGCCAGCCATCCCTGCTTAATAATCACTTCAACAACGACTGATAATGAGAGATAAAAAATCTCTGATCAAAAATAGAGAGCATGAATAATTTGTAGATGCTTGTTTGGTCTCTCAGATGTGTCATCTGTTTGTTGTTGTGTGACAGAGTAGCATTTGTGATTCGTGTATACCGTCTCGCCCGTGGGAGTGGACGCCACTTTTTTCCCAGATCACAGAGAGAGATGTAATTTCACAGCAAAACAGTTCCAGTCGGTAAATGCCTATATGTGTGTGATGTTTTTCTATTAGCGCATATGTAATTGTGTCTGAGTAACATCTCATAACTTTGCAGAACTACTGTCCAGCTTGCAAAGTGTCCCTATGGTTATTTCTTATCACTGACTGAGGCAGATACATCCCCTACTGCTGCTCTTCAAAAATCACTCACACCGTCAAATAGTAAGGCTTTGAAGACTGACCATTACATGCACTCACTTTTATCTTCTGTCACCTTTATTTTCTCCTACAAATCTTAACCGTGTGCCTAAGAAAATATCAGAACATTGTTTACTCCCTGTGAGGTGCTCTCCCTGTAGTTTCCACATCCTGGCGACAACAGCTCTTTGATATTCTGCTGTCTCAGACAGAATCAGATATTAGCAGCCATGCCAGATTCCTTTGGCAGCAATGTTGTGGCAAAATGACTGAGGACAAAGATAATCAAAGAGATGGGACAACAGCAGGGTGTTAAGATACAAGCAAGTAATGGTGGTCGATTTAAATTCTCGATCATTCGAGGAGTTTTTGGAGTGATAAAAAAGTGGAATGAAGAAAGACCATTGTTGTGTTTATCTACAGTTAATAATACAAAATTTTGATTTCATAAAGCGCCTTTCAAGGGGCCCAAGGAAGCTTTATATGGTGGAGAGACCAAACGAGGAACAAAAAACAAACAAAACTAAGACAGGTAGCAAAGGATGGGAGTCTGGTGTGTGGTGTGGACAGCAGGCAAGTGTCTGAGGACCCGAGGTTTGGGGACGAGGTGTGTGGGTGTAGGAGGTCAGAGAGGCACTGAGGGACAAGGGAGTGGAGGGAGTATTCTGTAAAATCTAAATATATTTAAATCAGTAAGTGTTTGATAATATTCTTCACTCATTTAACACAATTACTTTGTCATGATTTGGTCTTTGTTTAGTTTGTATTTTGGAGTTTAGTTTAGTTTTTGGTTTTATTTCTCTTTTTCCCTAGTGTTGCTTGTTTCCCTGTGTGTTAATGTTTCCTAGTGTTGTCTTTAGTGTTTCCTGTTTTATTTTGTATTTTCTTCTCCTTGTGTCTCTCTGTGTTTTGTTACATTCTGTGTGCTTTCAGTGTTCTATGATTTATTTTGTTGTCTTAAGTGTTGTCTTAATTCCTGTCTCTGTGTTTCCCCTGTTCTGATTGCCCTGATTGTACTCACCTGTGTTTTGTTTGTTTCACCTGTCTAACTAGTCTCACCTGTGTTGATTACCCCTGTGTCTATTTAGTCTCTGTGTTTCTTCCCCTCTGTGTCGGTTCATTGTCGTTTATTGTTTGTGAGATGTCGTTTGTCATTTGTCTCCCTGTGATTCCTTGTGGCTACCTTTTTGGATTTTTCTTATAGTAAGTTTTGTTTTGCTTTTTTGCCTTTTTAGTTTAAATAAATTATTTTTGTTATCTGCAATTGGGTCCTCCTCCTCCTCATTCCAACCCGTGACAGAATGAACCGACCAGATATGGACCCAGCAGACTTTGATTTAAACAAGATGGACTGTTTTGAAAAGATAGCTTATTTTCAGAATTTTTTTCGTATGGCCAGGAGCACTGCAAGTGAAGAGCAGTCGCCCTGGACAGGCACCCGCCTGGCCATTTTCACTGGGACCCGGGGAGGAAGAAGAAATGGCTCCCGATTGCCTCCAAGGTCAACCTCCCTGAAGTCCCCTCAGCCCCAGCAGTCTGTCTACCAGCCCAAGCCTCCACTCAAGCCTCAGTCCGGGCCTGAACACAGGCCCCAGCCTAGGCCTCAACACAAGCTTCAGCCCAGGCCTCAACCCAAGCCTCAGCTTCAGCCTCAGCTCCAGCCTCAGCTCCAGCCTCAGCTCAAGCCTCAACCTCAGCAGCCTGTCTACCAGCCCAAGCAACAGCCTCAGCCCAGGCCTCAACCGAAGCCTCAGCAAGAGCCTCAACTCAGGCCTCAGCCCATGTTGCTGCCCAGCGCACCCGAGTCTTCACTGCTCAGCTCACCCGAGCCTACGCTGCCCAGCTCACCCGAGTCTTCACTGCCCAGAGCTCCAGTGACTTTGCCCCTGTGCTCCCCAGTGACTTTGCCCCTCTGCGCCCCAGGGCCTCAGCCTCACTGCGTCCCTGCAGAGCGCCCTCTGCTGCCTGTGACTGCTGAGCTCCGTAGTCCCCCTGTTGAAGAGAGGGGGATTCCTGCGGATTCCCTGTCGGCGGTCCGGCCGACTCCTGACGTCGCCTCGGCGGTCCGGCCGACTCCTGACGTCACCTCGGCGGTCCGGCCGATTCCTGACGTCACCCCTGACGTCACCTCGGCGGTCCGGCCGATTCCTGACGTACCCTCGGCGGTCCGGCCGATTCCTGACGCCCCCTCGGCGGTCCGGCCGATTCCTGACGTCCCCTCGGCGGTCCGGCCGACTCCTGACGTCCCCTCGGCGGTCCGGCCGACTCCTGACGTCCCCTCGGCGGTCCGGCCGACTCCTGACGTCCCCTCGTCGGTCCGGCCGACTCCTGACGTCCCCTCGTCGGTCCGGCCGACTCCTGACGTCCCCTCGTCGGTCCGGCCGACTCCTGACGTACCCTCGTCGGTCCGGCCGACTCCTGACGTACCCTCGTCGGTCCGGCCGACTCCTGACGTACCCTCGTCGGTCCGGCCGACTCCTGACGTACCCTCGTCGGTCCGGCCGACTCCTGACGTACCCTCGTCGGTCCGGCCGACTCCTGACGTACCCTCGTCGGTCCGGCCGACTCCTGACGTACCCTCGTCGGTCCGGCCGACTCCTGTGTCTCTGTGGGAGGCCCTGCCAACACCTGATTCCAAGTTGGAGGTCCTGCCCACTCCTGTTTCTCGGTGGGAGGTTCTGCCCACTCCTGTTTCTCCGTTGGAGGATCTGCCCACTCCTATGTCTCGGTGGGAGGCCCTGCCAACACCTGATTCCAAGTTGGAGGTCCTGCCCACTCCTGTTTCTCAGTGGGAGGTTCTGCCCACTCCTGTTTCTCCGTTGGAGGATCTGCCCACTCCTATGTCTCGGTGGGAGGCCCTGCCAACACCCGTTTCCAAGTTGGAGGTTGTGCCCGCTCCTGTTTCTCCGTTGGAGGATCTGCCCACTCCTATGTCTCTGTGGGAGGTCCTGCCAACACTTGTTTCCAAGTTGGCGGATCTGCCCACTCCTATGTCTCTGTGCGAGGCCCTGCCAACACCCGTTTCCAAGTTGGAGGATCTGCCCACTCTCGTGTCTCCGTCAGAGGTCCTGCCGACTCCGCAGCTTCCTGAGCACTCGTCTGGGGTCCTGCAGACTCCTGCGCCATCGTCAGAAGGCCTTCGGACTCCCCCTGAGCTGGTCTCTGTGTTTGGTCGGCCTCCTGGCCGCCCACCTGACCAGCTCACTGTGTTTGGTTGGCCTCCTGGCCGCCCACCTGAACTGTCTCCTGTGTTTGGTCGGCCTCCTGGCCGTCCCCCTGAACTGTTCCCCGTGTTTGATCGGCCTCCCGGCCGCCCCCCTGAACTGTTCCCCGTCTTTGATCGGCCTCCCGGCCGCCCCCCTGAACTGTTCTCCTTGTTGGGCCGGCCTCCTGGCCGCCCTCCCGAACTGTCCGGGCTATGTGCCTTGCCTCCAGGCCGTCCGCCTGAGAGTCCGGAGTCCCTCCTCCGGACCCCCTCCACCCACCCTGTTTTGGTTTATTGACGTTTTGGAACGTCTGGGATCCGTCCCTTGAGGGGGGGGTTATGTCATGATTTGGTCTTTGTTTAGTTTGTATTTTGGAGTTTAGTTTAGTTTTTGGTTTTATTTCTCTTTTTCCCTAGTGTTGCTTGTTTCCCTGTGTGTTAATGTTTCCTAGTGTTGTCTTTAGTGTTTCCTGTTTTATTTTGTATTTTCTTCTCCTTGTGTCTCTCTGTGTTTTGTTACATTCTGTGTGCTTTCAGTGTTCTATGATTTATTTTGTTGTCTTAAGTGTTGTCTTAATTCCTGTCTCTGTGTTTCCCCTGTTCTGATTGCCCTGATTGTACTCACCTGTGTTTTGTTTGTTTCACCTGTCTAACTAGTCTCACCTGTGTTGATTACCCCTGTGTCTATTTAGTCTCTGTGTTTCTTCCCCTCTGTGTCGGTTCATTGTCGTTTATTGTTTGTGAGATGTCGTTTGTCATTTGTCTCCCTGTGATTCCTTGTGGCTACCTTTTTGGATTTTTCTTATAGTAAGTTTTGTTTTGCTTTTTTGCCTTTTTAGTTTAAATAAATTATTTTTGTTATCTGCAATTGGGTCCTCCTCCTCCTCATTCCAACCCGTGACATACTTGAGCTTTTGAACAACTTTTTTTTGTCATTCTCCTCTCATTTGGTAGATGTGTTTAAAATAAACCACTGTGCCATGCTCATTTTATAAAGAATCATGTCTCAGTGGAGCATTGTGGATCAATGATGTCCTCTTGAAAGTGTTAGGACAGCTATGCACCTTTGTGACACAGAAGAAAGGGCTATATTAGGCTTGACTATGCACAAGGAACTTGTAATCACAGCAATTTATTGTTGGATTTGGTGTTTTCATGAGCATGTCGACAATTAAGAATAAAATATAGGTTGTTTCCTGTCTTATCCTCTAAGTCCTCGTGGTCATTGCCACCTGAGATAAAATGAAATGTATTGCCTTTAATTAAATTCACCTAGTGTAGAAAAACAAACCTGCCTTAAATTTTAAATAAGTAATTTCAGCTAATCAGGCAGGGGTCATTTAATGGTTTTTGGATATATTTTATGGGTCTTCTCACATTAATAATCCATTAGCAGCACAACAAACCACACTCATAGGACACTCCAAATCCCTTAATGACACAATTAATCAACCCACCAATAGGAACTTTAAAAACCCCATATTACTAACCCTGAGTCCTTCATGGTCAAGAGACAGGTAATAGGTTTGTATGTCTGAATGAAGTCTAAACCTTAAGTAGAGGAGATTGTGCTGTTACTCCTGCACTCCCATATATATACTCCCATTTGTTTAGAGGGAGAGAGACGCAAAAATCATGTGCTGACATTGTAAATCTCTATTCTGATTCAAACAGTACCTACGAGTGTATTCTTACTAAACACAGTTTTGAATTTACGTATAAATGAATTCAAGTCTTTTAACTTCATATGCTTGGTTAAGTGCATATGCTTTGGCTGAATAAAAAGGAAAAAAAGAAATCGCTATGTACTATGCTATTTACGATGCTGTTTCTTACCAGCTGGGTTCAATAATTACAAAAATCAGAGTCTATTGATGTTGACTGCCACTTACAATAATTTACATTTCCATTTGTTTAACTACATAAAAAATATAAACACAACTTTATATCATTAAATCATTACACGCAGAGGAGGATAAAACTACAAAACACAGGTAGAGGATTCTTTCACATCCACCATAAACATGAAATAGTATTGAATCAACATTTAAATGTGTACTAAATAAGAAATCTATTGCATTATAGAATATAATGAGGATAATATATCTTCAGTGAGGCTTTTTAGTAGGACTTTTCAAACTCATCGTCCTCAGAGCTCTGTCTGTTTGACTATTGGATGCTGCAACACATTTTGTTTAGAGTCATCAACAAACATCTGTCCAATGTCCATGTGGTAGTTAAAGGTGCTCTCCTGGTTGAACAAGAATACTTTAAATATATGTTATTGCCTCACTTGAAAAAAGTAAAAACAATGTCCCACTTAAATATTCAGTAGCTTTTTCCTTAAAAAAAAGAAAAAAGACTTGCCGTTCAATCATCACTTACATGTGTGTGTCTGCAGAGACCTTGTCCTCTGTCTGGATTTTCATGTTTTCGGTTACTCTGGACATTTCTGGGCGCTGAGTATGGGTGTGTTTGTCCCCCATCCAATTACAGCGCACAGGTGTTTTGGGGAGTGGATACAATTCAGTGATCGGACTCGATTCAAACATGTGAATATGACAGATGTGGACATAGCAGCAAAGAATAGAAATACAGTCACAGTGAGGCGTAACTCCAAGCGGATAAAGCTTGTTCCAAAATGAGGGTGAACCTTGGGTTGGCTGTCACTCACGGACGTGGAGTTGGCCTGCTCTCTGCTGGACAGGGAGGTGCCAAACACCAGCAGTTAGCTTGTGCTCGTTTGAGGTAGCTTGCAGTGTAGGTACAAGTAGTAAACATAAACACTAACCCTTCAGAGGGCGTGCGCTTCTGGGGGCGAAGAGCCCAGAAAGAGGGGCCCAGTTCGAATATTGTGTTTACAAGGTGCAACAAACATTTCTTCTGACTCTTCCTTTTTGGTGATTATAAACAGTTTATAAAAGCTTATGCAGAACTTTCTTTCGACTGTAGAATATCAAGAACTTCCATAAATTACTGATATCTACTGTATCTAAGGGTAGAGACTTGCGTTGATTTTGGATTTTTTTTACCTCCAGATTAAATTGTATCTTATGATGAATGTGAAATAGTAAATGACAGCATTATCATCAGAGCTGGTCACTGATTTTAACAGCTGTAAAACTGTCAACCTCATGAGAATAACAATGAGTAGCTCGGTCCTCTTCTTCTTTAGGTCTACCGTCATCGTGTGTATCTGTAAACCTAAAGGATCACTTTAATCATTTCTATGTCCTCATTGATGCTCGTCTGCTGGATGATACTGCTAAGCACAGCTCAGACAAAGACGGTATAAAAAAAGGACAAATAAAAATACCTTTGATTTGACTCCAAATCATGGATACAGTATTATAGCTTTAAGCTAGTAATTAGAAGGATGCAAGAACGTCATTTGGCAGGGATGACCCTGATGATTTATTCATGACTTCACAAACTTCTGAGTGGTTTTCATCTGCCGAGCTCATTTTTAGCTGGGATCTTTTTCAGGCACTTTGCTGATCTACTTATTTTTTCAGTCTGTTTTTATTACATTATTCATCCGTGTACCTAAATGACAGTCATGCGCTGTGTTTGGTTGAATTCTCCTGGGCCCTGTCGGCTACATAGTGGATGGACGATAACAAGATTAATCTATTAAATAATGCGTTATTAAATCATAGCAAAGCACGCCGAGCACGACTTCACTTATTTGAAGATTTAAAGTAACACCAGATACAAAAAAATACAGGTTTTATTTATAAAATGATGGCAGCAACAACACCTTGTAAAAAGAAACATTATCGAAGCAGAAAACACTGTTGTTTGGTTAAGTGATTTGTTTTATCGGTTTAAGAAATATTTTGAAAGAAATGAGCCAGCTCTTCTCAATTACTTTTTTAGTTTTTCAGACATTTAATTTCAGTCTTTCCTCTCAAACATTGAATATATTGAATATTAAAAACATTTAGCCTACCTGCTGCCTGGAAATATTGTGTTTAAGAAGTTGTGTTGTTTACTAGAAATATCATAAAGAACATCCATTGAAAACAAAGCAGACTAAGAAATTATTACAAAGAAGTCAATCAAAAGTCTCTCTCTTTCTCCATCCCTCTTTCTTAGCCCAGGTGATCGAGGCAGCGGACTTGCGCCAAATGCTTTTTCAATGGTGGATTAAGCTGGGTCTGGGATTAAAACGAATATGGCCCAAACCTGATCCATGTTTATTGTCACAAGAAAACTTTTGATTTTTTTGATTTTGTGCTTTATAAATAATAAATAATTGATTCAGTTATTGATAAATCAATGTTTCTTGAAGCTTTAATCTGATCAAAACGTTACCTGAACAATACATTTGTTATATCTTCAAAGGTAGATCTAAATCCTGATAGAATCTGAATCAAATGAATCGTGCTTTTACAGCTAAAAAAACGCTGACAGCAGAGATGCAGCGTGAGCTACTGTACATGATAAATGAAGCCAACAGAGGCAGAAGAAGCATTTCAGCAATTCGACGAGAGTATGGTAGAGTAAAACCTAAGTATCTGTCTCAAACTTTGCTGTGCCCAGAGGAGCCTCTACAGGGTGGCACATTTTTCATCAATCATATTCATATCCCATCATATCTCTCTGGGAGAAAAACGAGAGTCCTCAGAGATTAATAAAAGCCTCCTTCCTCCCTACAGAAACATCTACATCATGGACTATTGAATGCCTTCAGCGTCGGTTAAGATAAACTTTTCTTGGGAAAGTGAGTCCCAAAGCTGAACATGCATTTATCAGAGCAACTGCTTTAAGCGGGAGGGGGTCTAGCAAGGCTTAAGACCACCTCTCCCCAGTAACTTTATGATGTAAATATCTACATATGAAATGCTATATACAAAAAGTGGTCTTGCTCATCATAGATTAATTGAGGTAATGATGTTTCTGTGAGTGAGGATGAATTAATTAATATTTTTTATTTTTGTATTCACTAAAAATACGAAGAGTCAAACATTTTCAAAAAATCAACAACCAAAAAAGGAAAAGGCTGAAGCCCAAGGCATATTTCTGCCTGTCCTATAACCCAGAACATCAGCAATTCAACAAAGAAATTAAAAAGGGCAACTCATCACTAAGGCTGTTCCATAGTTTCACTCCCAAAACTGAAAGGCTTCTATATTTGATTCTATTTGATGTTGGTTCTCGCTTTATAACTTAGATACATGACCCTCTTGAATTATAATGACAGTTGAACTTGCTGTGTGTTGTAAAATTTGGATGATGTGTTTGTATTCTTGGTTGTCTTCCTCACAGTCAGATTGGCTGTAATGGAGAACATTAACATTCTCCGGCAGTTTCCAACAGTTTCTAGTCTGGAGTTACACGTCTGGAATCTATCTGTTGATATACAATAAGTCAGTGCTAATCATCTGATAATGGATCACGCTATGTTTGTTATCTATAACAAACTAAGGGAAAGTTTACAATCTGGCTGTCATGATTGCAGAATAATTCCAGCATTGAGGATGCTAATTGCTAATGTGGTGTAGATGTAGCCACACATGAAGGATAATGATGGCGATGAGAAGAACTGCGAGTGTCATTTACTCCCTCAACAATCAGGTGAAAACTCCTTCACTTATTATTCAGTTCAAGCTTGGTTATTGTTGTTTGATAGGCCTATATTATTATCAATGATTTAATTGATTAATACGTGTTCATTTAAGTATTTGCTTTCTTGTATCTTGCTGCTTTGATTGTTACTCATTGTTCTCTCTGAGTTCAACTTCCTGGTTGAAGATGGTTCTCTCATGAACGCACTCACATGAATGCCCCCTGCTACACAAGGTGTTAGCAGTCTGGACTGTACCAAGTTGGACTTTGGGATGTGGCATGATTTCACGTTTTCCTTTTTGTATTTAGTTGAATACAGGTCAAAATATGAATAACTTTAGTGGGTATTATTTTATTTTTTTCAATAATGTACATTTTCTTTGCTACGGTACACAGTTCTAATGCGTTGAGTGAAGAGGCAAGAAGGTAAAGGGACAAAACTAAATCTGAAAATATGGAGGCAAAGAAGGATCATATTGAGGACGAGCTGAGTGTATTAACTTTGGAAGAGCTAACAAAATCATCGGCTAAATTTTGAATGTGTGCTCCGGGAAAAAATTAGGTATGCTTTACAGTCTAATGTTTTAAAGCATGTAAGTACAGAAGCACTCAGTAGATATACATATATATATATATATATATAGTTATATAATAAGGAAGGGAGGTTGACAGTTAGTTGGAAGGGGGCAGTGAGTGCTCCCATACAGAAACCAGGAAAATGATCAGGGCGATGGAGCAAACTACAGGCGATTTGACTTAAAGTTGCTTATTTATAAACTTATGGAACGCATGCTTAATGAAAGACTTGTTTATTATTTAGAGAAAAGAGGTATTATGGCGGAATACCAAAGTGGATTTAGAAAAGGACGAGGAACTACGGATCCAGTGGTATGTTTAGAAGACGCTATTAGAAAAGCTCAAGTCGCCTTAGCCCTCACTTGTTCTATGTTTCTAGTAAAACAAAAATGAAAAATAAAAAATAAAGTATATAAAAATAAAGAAAAGCTCAAGTTACCAAAGAAACAGTAGTTGCAGTTTTTTTTTGGTGTTAAAATGCCTATGATATGCTTTGGAGAGAGGGACTGTTGATTAAGTTGCATCTTCAAAAGAAGGATTTTCAATTGGATAATGGAGTTTATGAGCAAGACATCTATTCAAGTTCAATTAGGAGCTGAAATATCTGAAAGGTATGTTGTAGAAAATGGGACACCGCAGGGAATGAGTCCAGTTTTATTAGCAATCATAATAAATTATATCTTTGATTATATTCCAGTGGATAAGGTAAAATGCTGATGATGGAGCCCTGTGGAAAAAGAGAGGATTTCAATTATTTTGTAAATAAAATGCAGGAAGGGATCAGTTCAGTTGAGATATGGGGATCAAAGTGGTGATTAAAATTCTCAGTAGAAAAGACACAGATAATGTTCTTCTCAAGAACGAAAATTGGGGTGAATATTGGTTTGACATTGAACGGAAATAACCAAGAACGAGTTGACTCATTCCATTTTTGTGAGGTATATGTTGATGCCAGATTAACATGGATGGAACACAAGAAATACAAACAATATTATTGACGATAAATGTAAACAAATTGTGACGAGATGTCTTGTGGGAGTAGATTAGGGAGCAGATGTTGCTGCCTTACATATATGTGGCGTTAATTAATCTATAGGGTTGAGTGTGGAAGTGTGGCATGAGGATCTGCAGTTAAAACAAGACTTGTAGTGTTAGAAATAATTCAGGCCCAGGCTCTTTGAATATGTGGTGGGGCAGTTAAGTCATCTCCAATACACTTCAGTTTGAGGTAGGAGAGATAGAGGAATCAGCAGTCAGCAAATTACTGGCTGATCCTGAGAGAGAGGACATACAGACAGACACCCAACAATAACCCAGTTAAAGGCATGCTGGGAAAAAGAGAGAACACACAAATCCAATTTTGGGTGGATAGGGGATGGAGTGGTGAGAGATATGGGAGTTCATGACAAGGACACAAGTCCCACTGTATTATTGCCACCAGTTCAAGTGTGCACGCTTGCGACATCTGAAATAGACGTGCTGTTATTAAAATAAAGGAAAGGAAAGGAAAGAAATGTTGATTCAGTAAGTGAATCTCATGAACACATGAGCAAAGATATGCAGATCAAGTATACACAGAGTGATAAAGACCCCGATGACACATGCAACACGATCAGCTGTGTTAATCTCACACTACAATTTTAAAGCAGTAAAGAGAATGTCAGATTTCCTGAACATTAATACAGTAGAGCTGTATCTCAGTTTAGTAGCTTTAGAATGGTTGGAACAAATCAAAGGAAGCAAAGTGCTGATTTGCAGTGACTAAGTGAGTGCTTTATACAGTATTCAGTCAGGATCATCTAGCAGTCGCCAAGACTTACCAGATTAAATAATACTTACACATTCACAGGTGGTAAGGCAGGGCTCAGACGTGACATTCGTGTGGGTTCAACAATACAGGTATTGCCAGAAATGAAAAAGTGGACAGGTTGGCGAAGAAAGTTGTAATAAAGGAGAGGATTTTATATTAACATCAACTTTTCTAAGTCAGAGGGGAAAATAATTATATGGAGTAAAATCACACAGGAATGGCAACAGTATTGGAACAATCAGACAAAGAAAAAAGACATTTATTTTCAATAGATAGAGTAGAATATGGGAGCAACATAAGAAGGACATTATAAGATTAAGAACATGTCACAGCAATTTAAATAGTACTACATATCATAGGGAAACATCCATCTGGTCTCGGTGAGGTTTGCAATCAAGCAGAAACAGTTGAGCATGTGCATATGACCTGTAGAGAGTATTCAACACAAAGACTGAACATAAAATTAGAAATAGAGAGAACTGGAAATGGTAATGGACTTGAGCTTATATAGCACGTTTCTAGCCTTTTACTACTCAGAGAGTAGGGAGGGTCAGGAGCAATAAGTTTCTCTGTGCACCTCTACAACAACCTTGTTGGGGGCCTTTCAACACCACATCCACAGCCAAGAATGCACAACAATGTCTGCACTTCCTGCAGAGGCTAAAGACAGCTAGCCTACCACCACCCAACCTCACCACCTTCTACAGAGGCACTGTGGAGACCATGCTGGGTTCAGCTCACTGTGGGACTCGGGAACTGCAAAGCAGGAGAATGCAAGACCCTACCATGAATAGTGAAGACAGCTGAGATGATCATAGGGGCCTCTCTTCCCTCCATCCAAGACATCTTTAAGTCACGCTCTGTATGCAGAGCATCTTCCATCTTGAAGGACCCCTCACACAGACTGTTGTCCCTCTCCCATCAGGCAGGAGGTTTCACAACATCCGGACCAGCACAACAAGGTTCTGCAACAACTTTTTTGAGTAGCCAAGCAGTGAGACTCCTTAACACACTGCTGTCTACAACTCTCACCATCTTAAACTGACCCCCTTCTACAGCCCCTCTCCCTCTCACACACTCCTGGGACTTTACACTGGACAATTATCACAGCTGTGCCCTTTTTTTAGTTTACCTGTTTAATACTTATCAACTTGTTTATTTTTTAATTTACTAAACCTTTTTCCAATTTTATTCATACTGTGCAATATTTCAGTGACAGTGCATGTTTAAATTACATACTGATCTCAAACAACATCTATACAAACTATTTAAAACTATAGTCGCATGCCTGCAACGCACCTTGCAGTCTTGTTTTATGTTGACTTGCTGTTATTTGCATTTTGTTTATTTGCTCTACCTGGACCTCTCTACATGGTCTTTGAGGAACATAATATCATTCAGCTGTATACCTTATATACACCCGACTTACAAATCTCTCACACTAGATGGCAGTCAAACATAACTATTCAGCAGCCATATGAAGCTGATAGCAGCATTTGTTCTCCATGTCCACATCCATGGAGGGGGACTTCAGGTGGTGGTGGAAGCTTGTTTGGAGATAATATGCACATCTCTTTGTTTGAGACATTGCACTAAAAACAGGTCATAAATGCATGCTCACTCGCTCCAGTGCACCTTTCATTCTGACACTGTGCTGCAGCCTAAGGGCTCTGGAGTTAAGCTTGATGAGAAAGAAATAAAAGGCAGGAGCTTGAAACATTATCAATATTAAAGTGAGTGTCAGTGCAGATGAGCGTGCTGGCTCTGTTTTTGTTGGCCTATATTACAGACAATTAGTTAAATGTATCGTTTGCTTGTGGCTTCTTGGAATCAACAGAGGTTTTTAAATAATTAGATAAAGAAATAAATGACAGTGTACGTTTTCTGGCCGACAAATTGAATGATTTAACACAGCAGCAACCCAAACTCTTCCTCCCTAAACTTTGTCACCACAGAAAGTAGAAACACACCACCCACTTTGAGCCTCTCACTGGTTACTGAGTCTGCAGCTGAGACTCAGCACATCATTACTAAATTACTGATTACACGCGTAAAGCGATACAAATGAGGAGGTTGCCCCCAATGCTTAATTGGTAGGATGTAATAACGGAACAGTGATATGTGGGCCCTTAATTGTGTGTTTACTGCACTATTTATTGGAAAGCATCCCTCCCTTGGCTGGTCGTTGATGAGGTGAGCTGTGTTTCCGCTGGCGTGCCATCAATCCTGCTTCATTAAGGACACACAGGATAGGAAGTGAGAGGAACACAGAGTTTGCCTTCCAGCTCAGCGACGTGGGCTGAGGAGTCAGCCCTGTTAATGAATTTTAAATTCCCACTGATGGCAGACGCATGCAGGAAAGCAATCATGTAAAAAGAGATCGTAGCTTCTCGACAGATTTTTTTAAGTATGAAGTGAGTAGAGTATAAGCATGGATAATTTTAATTATAAGACCATCATTTCCTGATAATGAAATTATTCTTACAGATATTAATTTTGAGTGTGTGGATGCAGGTTAGATGGCAGCAGTAAAACATTGTTCATCCTCTTACTTGAATAATACATGATTTTTATTATATAAGGCTGTCATCTGATGGGGTTTATTTTAATCTAAGAGGTAGAGGTGAGGTTTAGGTATAAAGGCTTAAGTGGAGACTGTTACTTTATGACACTTTTAAAAATGAATAATGGAAGGTCATCTTTTGCAAGATTGAAACAATTTCAATCAGAAAGTATACCTGTTGCAGGGTAACATTTATACTTGTCTAATTTCTTGGGAAAGAGATGCTCCATGACTTCGTCTGTACTTCTCTCACAGTCATAGTCTATGTTCGATACACAAATGACCATACCATTCTTTGTTAAATATGACCCTTCTAATTGCCCAGACATACATGGCATGCAGGATCATTCTTTAATCTCAAATTTGGTCATTTGTATGTTTCATGGACAGAAAACTGTAACTGAAGACTGTTTTATTTAGATATAGGGGAATAGACTCATGTCATTCTGGTTGCTGGGTTCTTTTTTTTAATCAAAGGACCATCCAAAATACACTCTGCAAGCTCCTTTAAGATGTCTTATGACTGACATTCAGTACGTGGAACCGTATAGACAGCTAATGTCTATATATACGTATGTTTACAGTGAGATATTTGATCATAGAAGGTGGTAAGAAAGCATAAACCATGGACATGTAGAGATTGAAGGTGTCTGAAAAAAACCCAGTTTTTACATCTTTACACATACTGATCAGATGGTTTGTGGATACCATCTAGCAAGACTCGCTGTGACACAGCCAGCAGGGTGCCGCTGAGGCTGCAGATGAGGATCACACTGAGTTTCACACCTCCGCACAATGCATGCTGTGAAGTCCATTATAATTTTTATGTTGATTTATTACACACTTTTACTCTCGGAATTTGCTCACACATATTTAAGTGTCTTCACTTAATTTGTTCCTATCTAATTGTTCCAATTTTAAAAGAAGTATGATAAAATCAAGAGAAACATTTATTGAAACATTTGAATGTGGTTATCGAGGAGATTCCTTCCTTACAGTAAGTAAAGTATAGGTACAGTGTAAATACACTGAGCAAACATCATTAATAACTCACAAGCATTGACATGTCCTCTCACTACATTCATGTTATAGTATTGCCATAATGTACTCAGAAGCCCAGTAAACATGGTTAAAGTTCACCTCAGTGGTCAGGATACTGGCTGCAACAAAATCGACACATCTACTTTGATAATACATTTGCTTTCATATCTGGTTTCTGCTTGTAGCCATCACACATTTTTGAATTTCCAAGTCTCCCAGCGAGAAGTCAAAGTTCCCCGCATGGGAAATCATACCTGCATAAAGCAAGGCCAATCAAAATAAATTGGGAAGGCTCCTGTCACATTAAGTGCAGCTGCTCCACAGTCACGTTTTCATTTCTGACCTCCCTGTAGAGAGATGAAAAAGGACTTCAGGCAGGTCTTCCCCTTACTTAAGTGCCACTGCTTGTTTTTACATATGTGTGCACAAAAGGTTTGATTTGAAAATAATACAGGCAGGAATATGTTGAAATGAGAACACAAATGGTGGTCTTGATGTTCAAATGAATAAAGAAATCGTATCGGTCAGTGATTGAAAGTATTGATACTGTTATGAATTTAGGCTCTTGTGCTTAACTTGAGTGTTTGTGTAGTATTTGACATTTTAGGACGTTATATCCGTTTTATTAAAGCGCTCTGGTGTCTTGTTACTTTGCACAAGGTCATTAATATGCAAAACATATGATAAGCTTAAAACAAACATTGTATTTCTATTGATTTCATCTTACAGTTATCCCACCAACCACTACACAAAAGAGCTCGTCCTATCAGCTGGAACCTAATTGTTGCTAAGATGAAAAAGAATAACATAAAACTTACATTGTAAGACTGGCAAGGCCATTTTGTGCATAAGTTAGTTAAAGTATGTGTGATGTGAAATGCACAATGCAAGGTGTAAAAGCAGCCTTACAATGGCATGATAATCATCATTTTTAATGATGGTAAATGCAGGAGAGGTTAACTTCTTAGCTACTTGAGCATATGAAAGACACATCAGTCAAAGTGTTACAGAGAGCGGACAAAAATGGGAACAGTTGCAGCTCACTTATTAAGCTGAATAAAGAACATGCTGCGAAAAGAGAGAAAAGAGAAGCTGATAGAAAGCCTACAACACATTAATGGAGGAAAGAGCTGTAAGAGTCAGTTCCTTCATACATGTATCAATCTCCTCTCCTCTCCTCTCCTCTCCTCTCCTCTCCTCTCCTCTCCTCTCCTCTCCTCTCCTCTCCTCTCCTCTCATCTCCTCTCCTCGCCTCGCCTCGCCTCTCCTCGCCTCTCCTCCAGGCAGACATTTCTTTGATCCTCCGCTCCCACGCCTTTCAACCCCCCCTCTACAATCCTCTTGGGGTCTTATTAACAGACACACAGTTCTCATGTTTTATTGCCTATGATAAAACCTCGCCTCTGATCTCTCATTACAGGCCGGCTCTTTGGAAATGGGTCCTGCACCCCTCAGCTTAATATTGCCCGTAATGGGGCAAGAAGCTAAATGCACAATCAGAATGTGTCTGGTGCACACCAGGTCCTTGTGCATTAATAAGCCATCAGCTCATCCTGGGTCTGGTTTGATTCTGGTCTCTCTGCAGATTACCATGGGACTTCTGTGGTTTCTGCTTGTAAAGTACGCTGTGGGTTTAAGTAGTTAACATATTCACACATGTAACCACTGTAAATACAAATGTAAACACACACATGAAGCATGTTCGTCTAAATATGCACATTTACAAGTACGTAAATGCACTTGTATGCAAGCAGAAAGAAGTAAAAACATGTGCATTAGCTCAATATTTTAGGTTGGTGTGTTATACATGTTTGCACAAATGATGTATTTCATGCCAAGTCTGTCTCTCACCTCTCTAGAGGAAATAGCTACACTCCTTCAGTCTCTGTCATACATCCTTTCACTCCCCCCGGGCGACATGATGACAAGAGACCATTGGCTTTAGAAACTACTCGACTGTCTTCTTCCTTTCAGCTCATTTTGGTCCCCTTGGATTTTGATTTGACACAATTGTAGGTCATACTAGCATGAAACTGGCACAATTATTGTTCACTTTAAAGAAAGGTCATCCATCAGGTGTCGTGATCACATTAGTTTTTTATTCAATGCACTTTTAACACTTTCAACGTATTGCAGCAGCGATGATGACTACATTGTACTAGCTATTGGAGACAGCAAACCATTTTATATTTGATCATTTCCGTTCTGGTTCAAGGTCAGGATTAAGGGTGAGACCTTTCTTATCCTGAGCTGTAATATATATTATATATTGCACTGCATTACATTATATAAGCTAGACATAGCATTACAGAATCAGAAGTATAACTATTACTACTAAAATACAATTTTTACACACAATACTCCTCTTTGAGTCAGGCATTATGTTTTTTTTGGTTGTTAGTTATGTTCCAACTCCATCTTCTCATCTTCACATTTTTAGTTTTCGTTTGCTGTATAGCTTTTGCCCCTCTGCTCATTAATACAAATGTCAGGTAACTTTGTTTTTCTGTACCTACCTATAAGAAAATAAGTCTACCACTGTGATAAAACCAGAGAAATTGTTTCAAATCAAGAGAAAATGTTTTCAGTAGTTCATTTTAGAGGGCAGATAGATGAACTCAGTGTTAGAATCCCTCATGTGTATGCACTGCAATTGACTTGTGCATTTGTTCTCAGCCTATAGAGATATACTGTACGTACATGCTTTTAACTATTTACCGTAGTTGTGTGCACAGGCTGAGTACCAGTTGCGCACGTCCTTAAAAATGAATGCTACATGGTTGATAGATGCAGTATGCAGATGATTGGTATAGGTAGTGTAGAGGTAGAGGAGATGTGCCAGGGTCAACACAGCTGCAGGCAAAACAAAGGCAGAACGTTTTGAATATAAGCTGATAGGCAATTACCCACATCTGTATGATGTGTCATTTCCACGACACAGCGACAAACATGCCTGTCAAAGTAGCTGGCGACAGATGAGTTCAATTTCAGAAGTTAAACCTGAAAAACTCACCATTGTCCAAATGGTCTTGATTTAGGGACCTTACATATAGTACCATCTATGACCACTGTTGCTTTTTCTGCTATGATCTCAGTACTAACATAATAGTAACCTGCCTGTAGTTTACATCCCCATACATCATGTATATCTTTACAGCTTGAGCTCACTAGAGTGCCTGGATTTATCTGTGTATGTGTGCAAAGTCAAGCATGAGAAACATTACTATGGTGACACAGCCGGTTGTGTACTCAAACAAAAGGTGAAAAAGCAAGTATATGTTTGGTCTTAAAACTGACAACTAGGCAATGAATGTACCTTTAGTGACACTTCTTCAGTTGTGTGCCTCAACGTCACTGGGATGTTTCATCTTTTTCACAACTCTCTTTGCTTTGTCTTTGTATATATTCATGCTGCATAATAGTATCACTTTGCTTTTGATCTGAGCCAATGACATGGACAGAGACCTTACTCTTGTTAATAAAACCGTGTTAAAAAGTGTTGATATTTATGAATATCTCGCTGGGTGTACTCATTTCCTCTCTACTTATATTAGAAATGTTATAAATCAGAAATCAGCAGGATTTTAAAACCAGTTGTCAGTCACTGTTTGTAATCCTGTGATGATGCCCTTGTTATCACGCTCTACAGCTGCCCCTCATTTCATAATTAGCTTCTCACAGTAGACGCCAGTTTGACATGGGCTTCTGCCAAATTCTCCAAGTTGCCAGTTGCTGCAGTGCTAAGAGCTTCTGACGTCACCGTATGGTTGCAAATTGCTGATGAATAACCTTGTTGCAGTTCCCCCTCAAAGCGTGGTTTCAAACCCACTTCTGACATGTCACATTTCTTACCGGAACATGACATTGGCAAAGAAAAGTCAGAACTTTCTTTATGTAAAGCAGTACAGGAAGCATGGGTCCACATCACGCTTCTGACGTCTTGTTATTTTTGCATGAACATTTTCCTGGAATTTGACATTTGGAAATAAAAGTAAGTTGTTATGTTTACAAGGGACAAGAAAATGAGAAAATTGTAAACAATATTCATTTTAGTGTTACAATAGAAGTACAGCTTAAACATAATATGAGCATTTTTTTTTTTTTTTACATTTTCTGAAACAGACACTGAAGACCCAAAACTGAAGCCTCGATATGATGTATCAAAGCAAACCAGAACTTCAACATAAGATTGACTTTATCCATTAGACTTTAGATGGTGAAAAGGAAGCAGGGGAAGATGGTAACTTAGAGAATAGTACACATTCTGTACATATTGTATTTAAGAGGAACAGCACAGAGAGCGAGAATAGCCATGTCCACAGCGGGGTGTCAAAATCAACACGAAGTCAAAGTTTCCCATGGCAGCTTCTAAAAAGTTTTAATTTTATTTTATACTTGTAAAAATGTTGAATGATAAAAAATGGGTTACAGGCTGGCATATTCCTGACTTTAATACCAATTGCATGTCCCTTAAATTTCTATTTTTTGCTTGTGGTTCAGACTACTGTCAGTCAACTGTTGAGATGTTTGGAGTAATTTCATTGACAGGCTGCTTCATGCAAGCGTCTGCTGCTGAATTCTGACTGGCAGAAGCAGTATGAGGGTCATGATTGTGTTACTCCTCTGCTTTGTCTCTCTTGCTTCCTACTTATATATGAAATTGTTTGGAATTGGCGCATCATGAATAAGGGTCTGATAGCATGACTATAAGCTGTGTGGTCCTGTTTGTTTCAACAGGAGAGAGTTATAGAACAAATGAAAAGCCCAAAGGCTCAGTCAAACAGCACTGAGCCTTTGGGCACACTCCCTGTGAACCAGCATACCTCCTTTATGCACCAGGTTCAAACATTGGCCAATGTGTTGGCTTATCTGTTCTTTTACAGGTATTGTTGATTAATAGGCTGTGCTTTTTTCAAAGATGGAATTCAAGTAATTAATGGCGAAAGGTCAATGAGAAGTCCCAAACCAGCAAGCTCGGTCTGTGTAATGTTTGATGTTTCAGAACGATCTTGTATTTTATAATTATCACATCTATAAAATTCCACCAAAAGCAATTTGCAATATCACTAAAGCTGTGAGCTAAAAACAAATAAGTAAGCAGTACTGCATTTCTACTTACTTTAAGATTTTTTTCTTTATCTTTCCTCTGATTAATAAAGGTAATTAAATCAGGGAATAAAACACATCCGGAGAAGAGGCCTTGGCTTTAATTATTACTGCTGGCACTGCACAGTCCGAACAGCACAATAAAGTCAGGGACCTGAAGACTTAATTAGAAGGGGGTGTCGTATTTACAGTCGCCTACCCATCCACTGCCACCTGAGATTTTTCTTGATTGCGGAAAGATTTAAAATGAGAAATGGAGGAGGCCTTAGTCTCACAATTACTTCCTGGCTTTCATTAGGCCGGTGTTGTGATATGAGGGCATATCTAAGAGGCAAAAGTACAGTCATTCTCAACCAGCTACACACATAATGTATGCAGACTCACAATAAGAGGCAGTATACACCTCAAGGAGATGTAGTTTTTCATTTCTGGTGAGATGAGGGGTCTTAACTATTATGGGAATACTCTTGACACACACATGCGTAATCATAGGCACTTTAACTGATAAAATACAGCACATACGTGGTCATGTGTCTGAACTTTTTTTCATGCATGGATTAATTTCTGAGACTTAGAACACACAAAGCAAGTGTGAATGTATAATTTGGTTTTGTGTGCAAAATGTATCTGTTTGGTGTTTTTCTATTTATGAATGCACCACAGTGTTTCAGAGATAACAGAGATAGTATTCTGCAGCGTCCATCATCAACATCCCCTCGGTAGCTGCAATCAAAGGCCTAATTGCACTACAGCACTGGTGGCCTCGAACATTGGGCGTGGAGACGTGTTGCTGAGTTTCTGATCAATTTAGTTATTTCCTTCCAAAGGTGGAGATATGTGACTGCCCACTCACACTCCAATCATATATTTAAATGCACCTATAGGGCATTTGCACACACACAGAGCGCACACACAAACCCACTCCTTTCTGCACCTACCCACATTTTTGTGCATTTCTAACAGTGAGTCATACTGACTTCTCCCCCCTACAGATAACATCTGAACCCACACTGTGAAGTTGTTCTGTAATAGAATTATATAAACGGGTGGTGCAGGTTCATGCCAAAGATTTCTGGCTGTGAAAGTAAAATCTGCCTTGATGCTGTTAAATGCTGCTGAACAAAACAACAGGAGGCTTCCACATTTAGAGTCAATACGTCAAAAGTGTGAAGAATCCAGTCATTTAATAACGATTTGCAAATTTCTCTCTTTGCTTGAAACCGTGTAGCCTAAATCTGTGGTATCAACTGCTGCAGTGACTGGCTAGAACCTTCAGGTTCAAGATAACGAGACCAGGTTGTAATAGTCCCGAATAATCAAAGCTGAATTTTATCCGTGCTGATATTTAGTAGAACAGTACACCCTGCAGTGTGAATGTGTGAGGAACATGATGTCCATTGTCGTGTTTGTGTAGGTCATTCCAGATGTGTTTGTTCACCACCTTATTTGCCTCTATGAAGGTTTATTCTCTGATGGGCCCACTGCCCAACAGACCTGTAGTATTGCTTAATATGTAAATTATGAAATCTGAAACTGCTTCCCCCCAAATAATTTCCTATTTTAACAAGCCTCTTATATAACCTGTAGGAGCTGATATAACATTAGTATGTCTTTACAGAAGGAGTTAACAGTCCCTCAAGGTTAGGAACCAATTTTCTTTTTTAAGATTGATTTCTTT